>SSNP01000613.1:0-14800 GCA_006937955.1 Pachypanchax playfairii
AAGGCCCCAGCTCGGACCGGATCCCAGGACCCTGCATCCACAGGAAGAACGTGCAGAAAGGCCCAAGCTGGGACCGGATCCCAGGACCCTGCATCCACAGGAACAACGTGCAGAAAGGCCCCAGCTCGGACCGGATCCCAGGATCCTGCATCCACAGGAACAACGTGCAGAAAGGTCCCAGCTGGGACCGGATCCCAGGATCCTGCATCCACAGGAACAATGTGCAGAAAGGCCCCAGCTGGGACCGGATCCAAGGACCCTGCATCCACAGGAACAACGTGCAGAAAGGCCCCAGCTGGGACCGGATCCCAGGATCCTGCATCCACAGGAACAACGTGCAGAAAGGCCCCAGGTGGGACCGGATCCCAGGATCCTGCATCCACAGGAACAACGTGCAGAAAGGCCTCAGCTGGGAGCGGATCCCAGGATCCTGCATCCACAGGAACAACGTGCAGAAAGGCCCCAGGTGGGACCGGATCCCAGTATCCTGCATCCACAGGAACAACGTGCAGAAAGGCCCCAGCTGGGACCGGATCCCAGGATCCTGCATCCACAGGAAGAACATGCAGAAAGGCCCCAGCTGGGAGTGGATCCCAGGATCCTGCATCCACAGGAAGAACGTGCAGAAAGGCCCCAGCTCGGACCGGATCCCAGGACCCTGCATCCACAGGAAGAACGTGCAGAAAGGCCCAAGCTGGGACCGGATCCCAGGACCCTGCATCCACAGGAACAACGTGCAGAAAGGCCCCAGCTGGGACCGGATCCCAGGACCCTGCATCCACAGGAAGAACGTGCAGAAAGGCCCCAGCTCGGACCGGATCCCAGGACCCTGCATCCACAGGAAGAACGTGCAGAAAGGCCCCAGCTGGGACCGGATCCCAGGACCCTGCATCCACAGGAACAACGTGCAGAAAGGCCCCAGCTGGGACCGGATCCCAGGACCCTGCATCCACAGGAACAACGTGCAGAAAGGCCCCAGCTGGGAGTGGATCCCAGGATCCTGCATCCACAGGAAGAACGTGCAGAAAGGCCCCAGCTCGGACCGGATCACAGGACCCTGCATCCACAGGAAGAACGTGCAGAAAGGCCCCAGCTGGGAGTGGATCCCAGGATCCTGCATCCACAGGAAGAACGTGCAGAAAGGCCCCAGCTCGGACCGGATCACAGGACCCTGCATCCACAGGAAGAACGTGCAGAAAGGCCCCAGCTGGGACCGGATCCCAGGATCCTGCATCCACAGGAACAACGTGCAGAAAGGCCCCAGGTGGGACCGGATCCCAGGATCCTGCATCCACAGGAAGAACGTGCAGAAAGGCCCCAGCTGGGACCGGATCCCAGGACCCTGCATCCACAGGAACAACGTGCAGAAAGGCCCCAGCTGGGAGCGGATCCCAGGATCCTGCATCCACAGGAAGAACGTGCAGAAAGGCCCCAGCTGGGACCGGATCCCAGGATCCTGCATCCACAGGAACAACGTACAGAAAGGCCCCAGCTGGGACCGGATCCCAGGATCCTGCATCCACAGGAACAACGTGCAGAAAGGCCCCAGCTGGGACCGGATCCAAGGACCCTGCATCCACAGGAACAACGTGCAGAAAGGCCCCAGCTGGGACCGGATCCCAGGACCCTGCATCCACAGGAACAACGTGCAGAAAGGCCCCAGCTGGGACCTGATCACAGGATCCTGCATCCACAGGAACAACGTGCAGAAAGGCCCCAGCTGGGACCTGATCACAGGATCCTGCATCCACAGGAACAACATGCAGAAAGGCCCCAGCTGGGAGTGGATCCTAGGATCTTATGGATCCCAGTAATTTTGGTTGTAAAGAAAAGTTAGATTAAAAACTAAAGGTGACTGAGTGTTTGCAGCAGTAGCTCCGCCCCTCTATGACTAACTTCCTCTCAGCCTGAGGTCGACTCAGTGATCACTTTTAAAAAGCAGCTAAAAACTCTGACTGATGACCTTCATGATCAGAGGAACAATTTTATCTAATAAAGTTCATATTAAATCTGTAACATTATCAGTAAGATCATAAATCTGTTGTATTATAAACTCATTAAATTATTAAATATGATCAAGTTATAATGAAACACAATCAGCTGTTCAGTCTCTGCATCATCAGTCAGAATGATGAAGATGATGATGATGAAGATGAATAGAGGGAAAACTAACTGAATCTAAAATATCATTAAATGTTTTATTTAAACTATCACTTTCATCATCAACATGAATATTGCATCTCTTCCTATAACGACTTGATTAGTGTTCAATAATAAATCTGAAACTCAGAATAAGAGCCGCGTGAACGAGATCCAACATATAAAACAGGTTTTATGATTTGGATGAAAAATACTGAGACTCAGAAGAATTATAATTAATAACTGATCTATAACTGATCAATAGATCTGATTTGAAACTAGCTGCTCCTCGACCTGCTGCAGATTTTGATGAGTTGTTGTTTAATTTGGACGGTGGCTGAACCAACATCGTCTCTGTGGGAATGTGGGAGGGAAACATCAGAGAAGCCACGGAGACATGTGGAAGACTACAGCTCTGCTTCCCGGACTGGACTAGTACCTGTGGGTCCTCGTCTCTCTGGTGTTGTTTTTTGGAACTACTTTAACAGTCTCTTATAGAAAGATCATAAGAATAGAAAGATCTACACAGATCATGTTTCCTGCTCCAGGAGTAACAGGATTCATGTGCAGGAGGAAACAGGTGCAGCAGGACCACCACCCTTCCTGCCGCGCTCCGTCCATGTCCACGTCTTCTCTTGGCCCTCATCCTTTTTATAGTCACAGAACTCCTTCCTGTTGATCTGGATTGGATCACCAGCTTCTCTCTCTAGTTGGGTGGTAACGAGCACGTCCCCATTAGTACCTGACTCACATTGGGGTGCTGAGTCATTCTGATTATCTGCTGCTGTTATTGTTGTAAATATTTACTTATAATATTTGAAGAGTTGTTGTGTTTGGTCTAGTTTTCAGTCACCATAAGAATCTATGTCAGTACTGACCACTAGAGGGAGTCCATCTTTTCCTCTAACACTATTTCTATCTTGATAATAATTATTTCGTGGTGAAACTATATTTACTATTAAATATTATCTTTGTTTGAATCACTAGAGGGAGCTGGTGGTCCACTATGTCCTGTATTGTCCTGTATGGTCCTGTATGGTCCTGTATGATCCTGTATGGTCCTGTATTGTCCTGTATGATCCTGTATGGTCCTGTATGGTCCTGTATGATCCTGTATGGTCCTGTATTGTCCTGTATGGTCCTGTATTGTCCTGTATGGTCCTGTATGGTCCTGTATTGTCCTGTATGGTCCTGTATGATCCTGTATTGTCCTGTATGGTCCTGTATTGTCCTGTATGGTCCTGTATGGTCCTGTATGGTCCTGTATGGTCCTGTATTGTCCTGTATGGTCCTGTATGGTCCTGTATTGTCCTGTATGGTCCTGTGTGATCCTGTATGGTCCTGTATGATCCTGTATGGTCCTGTATTGTCCTGTATGGTCCTGTATGGTCCTGTATGATCCTGTATGATCCTGTATTGTCCTGTATGGTCCTGTATTGTCCTGTATGGTCCTGTATGATCCTGTATTGTCCTGTATGGTCCTGTATTGTCCTGTATGGTCCTGTATTGTCCTGTATGGTCCTGTATGGTTCTGTATTGTCCTGTATGATCCTGTATTGTCCTCTATTGTCCTGTATGGTCCTGTATTGTCCTGTATGGTCCTGTATGATCCTGTATTGTCCTGTATGTTCCTGTATGGTCCTGTATGATCCTGTATTTTCCTGTATTGTCCTGTATGGTCCTGTATTGTCCTGTATTGTCCTGTATGGTCCTGTATGGTCCTGTATGTTCCTGTTTTGTCCTGTATGGTCCTGTATTGTCCTGTATGGTCCTGTATGGTCCTGTATGATCCTGTATTGTCATGTATGGTCCTGTATGGTCCTGTATGGTCCTGTATGGTCCTGTATGGTCCTGTGTGGTCCTGTATGGTCCTGTATGATCCTGTATGGTCCTGTATTGTCCTGTATTGTCCTGTATGATCCTGTATTGTCCTGTATTGTCCTGTATGGTCCTGTATTGTCCTGTATGATCCTGTATGGTCCTGTATGGTCCTGTATGATCCTGTATGGTCCTGTATGGTCCTGTATGATCCTGTATGATCCTGTATGGTCCTGTATGATCCTGTATGGTCCTGTATTGTCCTGTATGGTCCTGTATGGTCCTGTATGATCCTGTATTGTCCTGTATGGTCCTGTATTATCCTGTATGGTCCTGTATGATCCTGTATGGTCCTGTATGATCCTGTAT
Source organism: Pachypanchax playfairii (assembly GCA_006937955.1). Lineage (NCBI taxonomy): Eukaryota > Metazoa > Chordata > Actinopteri > Cyprinodontiformes > Aplocheilidae > Pachypanchax > Pachypanchax playfairii. Next base: position 4,327 of record SSNP01000613.1, read on the forward strand.
GATCCTGTATGATCCTGTATGGTCCTGTATGGTCCTGTATTGTCCTGTATGGTCCTGTATGATCCTGTATTGTCCTGTATGGTCCTGTATTGTCCTGTATGGTCCTGTATTGTCCTGTATGGTCCTGTATGGTCCTGTGTGATCCTGTATGGTCCTGTATGATCCTGTATGGTCCTGTATTGTCCTGTATGATCCTGTATGGTCCTGTATTGTCCTGTATGATCCTGTATGGTCCTGTATTGTCCTGTATGATCCTGTATGGTCCTGTATGGTCCTGTATGATCCTGTATGGTCCTGTATGGTCCTGTATTGTCCTGTATGGTCCTGTATTGTCCTGTATGGTCCTGTATGGTCCTGTATGGTCCTGTATGGTCCTGTATGATCCTGTATGGTCCTGTATGGTCCTGTATGATCCTGTATGGTCCTGTATTGTCCTGTATGATCCTGTATGGTCCTGTATTGTCCTGTATGGTCCTGTATTGTCCTGTATGGTCCTGTATGATCCTGTATTGTCCTGTATGGTCCTGTATTGTCCTGTATGGTCCTGTATGGTCCTGTATGGTCCTGTATGGTCCTGTGTGATCCTGTATGGTCCTGTATGATCCTGTATGGTCCTGTATTGTCCTGTATGATCCTGTATGGTCCTGTATTGTCCTGTATGTTCCTGTATTGTCCTGTATTGTCCTGTATGGTCCTGTATTGTCCTGTATGGTCCTGTATGGTCCTGTGTGATCCTGTATGATCCTGTATGGTCCTGTATGGTCCTGTATGATCCTGTATGGTCCTGTATGGTCCTGTATTGTCCTGTATGGTCCTGTATGGTCCTGTATGGTCCTGTATGATCCTGTATTATCCTGTATGGTCCTGTATTGTCCTATATGGTCCTGTATGGTCCTGTATGATCCTGTATTGCCCTGTATGATCCTGTATTGTCCTGTATGGTCCTGTATTGTCCTGTATGGTCCTGTATGATCCTGTATGGTCCTGTATGGTCCTGTATGATCCTGTATTGTCCTGTATGGTCCTGTATTGTCCTGTATGGTCCTGTATGGTCCTGTATGGTCCTGTATGGTCCTGTATTGTCCTGTATGGTCCTGTATGATCCTGTATTGTCCTGTATGGTCCTGTATTGTCCTGTATGGTCCTGTATTGTCCTGTATGGTCCTGTATGGTCCTGTATGGTCCTGTATTGTCCTGTATGGTCCTGTATGATCCTGTATGGTCCTGTATGGTCCTGTGTGATCCTGTATGGTCCTGTATTGTCCTGTACGGTCCTGTATGGTCCTGTATTGTCCTGTATTGTCCTGTATGATCCTGTATTGTCCTGTATGATCCTGTATGGTCCTGTATTGTCCTGTATGATCCTGTATGGTCCTGTATGGTCCTGTATTGTCCTGTATGGTCCTGTATGGTCCTGTATGGTCCTGTATTGTCCTGTATGGTCCTGTATGATCCTGTATTGTCCTGTATGGTCCTGTGTGATCCTGTATGGTCCTGTATGATCCTGTATGGTCCTGTATTGTCCTGTATGATCCTGTATGGTCCTGTATTGTCCTGTATGGTCCTGTATTGTCCTGTATGGTCCTGTATTGTCCTGTATGGTCCTGTATTGTCCTGTATGGTCCTGTATTGTCCTGTATGGTCCTGTATGGTCCTGTATTGTCCTGTATGGTCCTGTATGATCCTGTATGGTCCTGTATGGTCCTGTATGGTCCTGTGTGATCCTGTATGGTCCTGTATGGTCCTGTATGATCCTGTATGGTCCTGTATTGTCCTGTATGGTCCTGTATTGTCCTGTATGGTCCTGTATTGTCCTGTATTGTCCTGTATTGTCCTGTATGGTCCTGTATTGTCCTGTATGGTCCTGTATGATCCTGTATTGTCCTGTATTGTCCTGTATGATCCTGTATGTCCTGTATTGTCCTGTATGGTCCTGTGTGATCCTGTATGGTCCTGTATGATCCTGTATGGTCCTGTATGATCCTGTATGATCCTGTATGATCCTGTATGGTCCTGTATGATCCTGTATGGTCCTGTATTGTACAGTATGGTCCTGTATGGTCCTGTATTGTCCTGTATGGTCCTGTATGGTCCTGTATGATCCTGTATTGTCCTGTATGGTCCTGTATGGTCCTGTATTGTCCTGTATGGTCCTGTATCATCCTGTATGGTCCTGTATGATCCTCTATGGTCCTGTATGGTCCTGTATTGTCCTGTATGGTCCTGTATGGTTCTGTATTGTCCTGTATGGTCCTGTATGGTCCTGTATTGTCCTGTATGGTCCTGTATGATCCTGTATGGTCCTGTATGGTCCTGTATGATCCTGTATGGTCCTGTATTGTCCTGTATGGTCCTGTATTGTCCTGTATGGTCCTGTATTGTCCTGTATGGTCCTGTATGGTCCTGTATTGTCCTGTATGGTCCTGTATGATCCTGTATTGTCCTGTATGGTCCTGTATGATCCTGTATGGTCCTGTATGGTCCTGTATGGTCCTGTATGGTCCTGTATGGTCCTGTATGGTCCTGTATTGTCCTGTATGGTCCTGTATTGTCCTGTATGGTCCTGTATGGTCCTGTATGGTCCTGTATGGTCCTGTATGGTCCTGTGTGATCCTGTATGGTCCTGTATGATCCTGTATGGTCCTGTATTGTCCTGTATGGTCCTGTATTGTCCTGTATGGTCCTGTATGATCCTGTATTGTCCTGTATTGTCCTGTATGATCCTGTATTGTCCTGTATGATCCTGTATGGTCCTCTATTGTCCTGTATGGTCCTGTATTGTCCTGTATGGTCCTGTATGGTCCTGTATTGTCCTGTATGGTCCTGTATTGTCCTGTATGGTCCTGTATTGTCCTGTATGGTCCTGTATTGTCCTGTATGGTCCTGTATGGTCCTGTATGGTCCTGTATGGTCCTGTATTGTCCTGTATGGTCCTGTATTATCCTGTATGATCCTGTATTGTCCTGTATGGTCCTGTGTGATCCTGTATGGTCCTGTATGGTCCTGTATGGTCCTGTATGATCCTGTATGGTCCTGTATGGTCCTGTATTGTCCTGTATGGTCCTGTATTGTCCTGTATGGTCCTGTATGGTCCTGTATGGTCCTGTATGGTCCTGTATTGTCCTGTATGATCCTGTATGGTCCTGTATGGTCCTGTATGATCCTGTATGGTCCTGTATGGTCCTGTATTGTCCTGTATGGTCCTGTATGATCCTGTATTGTCCTGTATGGTCCTGTATTGTCCTGTATGGTCCTGTATTGTCCTGTATTGTCCTGTATGGTCCTGTAATGTCCTGTATGGTCTTGTATGATCCTGTATTGTCCTGTATTGTCCTGTATGATCCTGTATTGTCCTGTATGATCCTGTATGGTCCTGTATGGTCCTGTATTGTCCTGTATGGTCCTGTATGGTCCTGTATGGTCCTGTATGGTCCTGTATTGTCCTGTATGGTCCTGTATGATCCTGTATGGTCCTGTATTGTCCTGTATGATCCTGTATGGTCCTGTATTGTCCTGTATGGTCCTGTATGATCCTGTATTGTCCTGTATGGTCCTGTATGTCCTGTATGGTCCTGTATGGTCCTGTATGATCCTGTATGGTCCTGTATTGTCCTGTATGGTCCTGTATGTCCTGTATTGTCCTGTATGGTCCTGTATTGTCCTGTATGGTCCTGTATGATCCTGTATGGTCCTGTATTGTCCTGTATGGTCCTGTATTGTCCTGTATGGTCCTGTATTGTCCTGTATGGTCCTGTATGATCCTGTATTGTCCTGTATGGTCCTGTATTGTCCTGTCTTGTCCTGTATTGTCCTGTATGGTCTTGTATGATCCTGTATTGTCCTGTATTGTCCTGTATGATCCTGTATTGTCCTGTATGATCCTGTATGGTCCTGTATTGTCCTGTATGATCCTGTATGGTCCTGTATGGTCCTGTATGATCCTGTATGGTCCTGTATGGTCCTGTATGATCCTGTATGGTCCTGTATTGTCCTGTATGGTCCTGTATGGTCCTGTATTGTCCTGTATGGTCCTGTATGATCCTGTATGGTCCTGTATTGTCCTGTATGGTCCTGTATTGTCCTGTATGGTCCTGTATGGTCCTGTGTGATCCTGTATGGTCCTGTATGATCCTGTATGGTCCTGTATTGTCCTGTATGATCCTGTATGGTCCTGTATGGTCCTGTATGGTCCTGTATGGTCCTGTATTGTCCTGTATGGTCCTGTATGGTCCTGTATGGTCCTGTATGATCCTGTATTGTCCTGTATGGTCCTGTATTGTCCTGTATGGTCCTGTATGGTCCTGTATTGTCCTGTATGGTCTTGTATGATCCTGTATTGTCCTGTATTGTCCTGTATTGTCCTGTATGATCCTGTATGGTCCTGTATTGTCCTGTATGGTCCTGTATTGTCCTGTATGGTCCTTTATGGTCCTGTATTGTCCTGTATTGTCCTGTATGATCCTGTATGGTCCTGTATGATCCTGTATGGTCCTGTATTGTCCTGTATGGTCCTTTATGGTCCTGTATTGTCCTGTATGGTCCTGTATGATCCTGTATTGTCCTGTATGGTCCTGTATTGTCCTGTATGGTCCTGTATGGTCCTGTATGATCCTGTATTGTCCTGTATTGTCCTGTATGATCCTGTATGGTCCTGTATTGTCCTGTATGGTCCTGTATTGTCCTGTATGGTCCTGTATGGTCCTGTATGGTCCTGTATGGTCCTGTGTGATCCTGTATGGTCCTGTATGATCCTGTATGGTCCTGTATTGTCCTGTATGATCCTGTATTGTCCTGTATGGTCCTGTATGATCCTGTATTGTCCTGTATGGTCCTGTATTGTCCTGTATGGTCCTGTATGGTCCTGTATGGTCCTGTATGGTCCTGTATTGTCCTGTATGGTCCTGTATGATCCTGTATTGTCCTGTATTGTCCTGTATGATCCTGTATTGTCCTGTATTGTCCTGTATGGTCCTGTATTGTCCTGTATGGTCCTGTATGATCCTGTATTGTCCTGTATTGTCCTGTATTGTCCTGTATGGTCCTGTATGGTCCTGTATGGTCCTGTATGGTCCTGTATTGTCCTGTATGGTCCTGTATGATCCTGTATGGTCCTGTATTGTCCTGTATGATCCTGTATGGTCCTGTATTGTCCTGTATGGTCCTGTATTGTCCTGTATGGTCCTGTATGATCCTGTATGGTCCTGTATTTTCCTGTATGGTCCTGTATTGTCCTGTATGGTCATGTATGATCCTGTATTGTCCTGTATTGTCCTGTATCATCCTGTATTGTCCTGTATGGTCCTGTATGGTCCTATATGGTCCTGTATGGTCCTGTATGGTCCTGTATTGTCCTGTGTGGTCCTGTATGGTCCTGTATTGTCTTGTATTGTCCTGTATGATCCTGTATGGTCCTGTATCGTCCTGTATGGTCCTGTATGGTCCTGTATTGTCCTGTATGATCCTGTATTGTCCTGTATGGTCCTGTATTGTCCTGTATGGTCCTGTATGGTCCTGTATGGTCCTGTATGGTCCTGTATGATCCTGTATGGTCCTGTATTGTCCTCTATTGTCCTGTATTGTCCTGTATTGTCCTGTATGGTCCTGTATGGTCCTGTATGATCCTGTATTGTCCTGTATGGTCCTGTATGGTCCTGTATGGTCCTGTATGATCCTGTATGGTCCTGTATGGTCCTGTATGGTCCTGTATGGTCCTGTATTGTCCTGTATGGTCCTGTATTGTCCTGTATGGTCCTGTATGGTCCTGTATTGTCCTGTATGGTCTTGTATGATCCTGTATTGTCCTGTATTGTCCTGTATGATCCTGTATTGTCCTGTATGGTCCTGTATGATCCTGTATGGTCCTGTATTGTCCTGTATGGTCCTGTATTGTCCTGTATTGTCCTGTATGGTCCTGTATTGTCCTGTATGGTCCTGTATGATCCTGTATTGTCCTGTATTGTCCTGTATGATCCTGTATGGTCCTGTATTGTCCTGTATGGTCTTGTATGATCCTGTATTGTCCTGTATTGTCCTGTATGATCCTGTATTGTCCTGTATGATCCTGTATGGTCCTGTATTGTCCTGTATGGTCCTGTATGGTCCTGTATGGTCCTGTATTGTCCTGTATGGTCTTGTATGATCCTGTATTGTCCTGTATTGTCCTGTATGGTCCTGTATGGTCCTGTATGGTCCTGTATGGTCCTGTGTGATCCTGTATGGTCCTGTATGATCCTGTATGGTCCTGTATTGTCCTGTATGGTCCTGTATTGTCCTGTATGGTCCTGTATGATCCTGTATTGTCCTGTATGGTCCTGTATTGTCCTGTATGGTCCTGTATGGTCCTGTATGGTCCTGTATTGTCCTGTATGGTCCTGTATTGTCCTGTATGGTCCTGTATGATCCTGTATTGTCCTGTATTGTCCTGTATGATCCTGTATTGTCCTGTATGGTCCTGTATTGTCCTGTATGGTCCTGTATTGTCCTGTATGATCCTGTATGGTCCTGTATGATCCTGTATGGTCCTGTATTGTCCTGTATTGTCCTGTATGATCCTGTATGGTCCTGTATGGTCCTGTATGATCCTGTATGGTCCTGTATGGTCCTGTATGGTCCTGTATGGTCCTGTATTGTCCTGTATGGTCCTGTATGATCCTGTATTGTCCTGTATTGTCCTGTATGATCCTGTATGGTCCTGTATGATCCTGTATTGTCCTCTATTGTCCTGTATTGTCCTGTATGCTCCTGTATGCTCCTGTATGCTCCTGTATGGTCCTGTATTGTCCTGTATGGTCCTGTATTGTCCTGTATGATCCTGTATGGTCCTGTATTGTCCTGTATGATCCTGTATGGTCCTGTATTGTCCTGTATGATCCTGTATGGTCCTGTATGGTCCTGTATGATCCTGTATTGTCCTGTATTGTCCTGTATGATCCTGTATGGTCCTGTATTGTCCTGTATGGTCTTGTATGATCCTGTATTGTCCTGTATTGTCCTGTATGGTCCTGTATGATCCTGTATGGTCCTGTATTGTCCTGTATGGTCCTGTATTGTCCTGTATGGTCCTGTATTGTCCTGTATGGTCCTGTATGGTCCTGTATTGTCCTGTATGGTCCTGTATGATCCTGTATTGTCCTGTATTGTCCTGTATGATCCTGTATGGTCCTGTATTGTCCTGTATTGTCCTGTATTGTCCTGTATGATCCTGTATTGTCCTGTATGATCCTGTATGGTCCTCTATTGTCCTGTATTGTCCTGTATGATCCTGTATGGTCCTGTTGATCCTGTATGGTCCTGTATTGTCCTGTTTGTTCCTGTATGGTCCTGTATTGTCCTGTATGGTCCTGTATGGTCCTGTATGGTCCTGTATTGTCCTGTATTGTCCTGTATCGTCCTGTATGATCCTGTATGGTCCTGTATTGTCCTGTATTATCCTGTATGGTCCTGTATTGTCCTGTATGGTCCTGTATTGTCCTGTATGGTCCTGTATGATCCTGTATTGTTCTGTATGGTCCTGTATTGTCCTGTATGATCCTGTATTGTCCTGTATGATCCTGTATGGTCCTCTATTGTCCTGTATTGTCCTGTATGATCCTGTATGGTCCTGTATTGTCCTGTATGGTCCTGTATTGTCCTGTATGGTCCTGTATGATCCTGTATTGTCCTGTATGGTCCTGTATGATCCTGTATGGTCCTGTATTGTCCTGTATGGTCCTGTATTGTCCTGTATGGTCCTGTATGATCCTGTATTGCCCTGTATGATCCTGTATGGTCCTGTATTGTCCTGTATGATCCTGTATGGTCCTCTATTGTCCTGTATTGTCCTGTATGATCCTGTATGGTCCTGTATTGTCCTGTATGGTCCTGTATGGTCCTGTATGATCCTGTATGGTCCTGTATGGTCCTGTATGGTCCTGTATGGTCCTGTATTGTCCTGTATGGTCCTGTATGATCCTGTATTGCCCTGTATGGTCCTGTATTGTCCTGTATGGTCCTGTATTGTCCTGTATGGTCCTGTATGGTCCTGTATTGTCCTGTATGGTCCTGTATTGTCCTGTATGGTCCTGTATTGTCCTGTATGGTCCTGTATGGTCCTGTATGGTCCTGTATGATCCTGTATGGTCCTGTATGGTCCTGTATGATCCTGTATGGTCCTGTATTGTCCTGTATGGTCCTGTATTGTCCTGTATGGTCCTGTATGGTCCTGTATGGTCCTGTATGGTCCTGTTTTGTCCTGTATGATCCTGTATGGTCCGGTATTGTCCTGTATGGTACTGTATTGTCCTGTATGGTCCTGGATGATCCTGTATTGTCCTGTATGATCCTGTATGGTCCTGTATTGTCCTGTATGATCCTGTATTGTCCTGTATGGTCCTGTATGATCCTGTATTGCCCTGTATGATCCTGTATGGTCCTGTATGGTCCTGTATGATCCTGTATGGTCCTGTATGGTCCTGTATGATCCTGTATGGTCCTGTATTGTTCTGTATGATCCTGTATGGTCCTGTATGGTCCTGTATGGTCCTGTATGGTCCTGTATTGTCCTGTATGGTCTTGTATGATCCTGTATTGTCCTGTATCGTCCTGTTTGTCCTGTATGATCCTGTATGGTCCTGTATTGTCCTGTATGATCCTGTATTGTCCTGTATGGTCCTGTATGGTCCTGTATGGTCCTGTATGGTCCTGTATTGTCCTGTATGGTCCTGTATGATCCTGTATGGTCCTGTATTGTCCTGTATGGTCCTGTATTGTCCTGTATGGTCCTGTATTGTCCTGTATGGTCCTGTATGGTCCTGTATTGTCCTGTATGGTCCTGTATGATCCTGTATTGTCCTGTATGGTCCTGTGTGATCCTGTATGGTCCTGTATGATCCTGTATGGTCCTGTATGGTCCTGTATGGTCCTGTATTGTCCTGTATGGTCCTGTATTGTCCTGTATGGTCCTGTATTGTCCTGTATGGTCCTGTATGGTCCTGTATGGTCCTGTATGGTCCTGTATGGTTCTGTGTGATCCTGTATGGTCCTGTATGATCCTGTATTGTCCTGTATGGTCCTGTATGGTCCTGTATTGTCCTGTATGGTCTTGTATGATCCTGTATTGTCCTGTATTGTCCTGTATGATCCTGTATGGTCCTGTATGGTCCTGTATGATCCTGTATGGTCCTGTATGGTCCTGTATGGTCCTGTATGGTCCTGTATTGTCCTGTATGGTCCTGTATGGTTCTGTGTGATCCTGTATGGTCCTGTATGATCCTGTATTGCCCTGTATGGTCCTGTATTGTCCTGTATGGTCCTGTATTGTCCTATATGGTCCTGTATGGTCCTGTATGGTCCTGTATGGTCCTGTGTGATCCTGTATGGTCCTGTATTGTCCTGTATGGTCCTGTATTGTCCTGTATGGTCCTGTATGATCCTGTATTGCCCTGTATGGTCCTGTATTGTCCTGTATGGTCCTGTATGGTCCTGTATCGTCCTGTATGATCCTGTATGGTCCTGTATGGTCCTGTATGTTCCTGTATTGTCCTGTATGGTCCGGTATTGTCCTGTATGGTCCTGTATTGTCCTGTATGGTCCTGTATGGTCCTGTATGGTCCTGTATGGTCCTGTATTGTCCTGTATGGTCCTGTATGGTCCTGTATGGTCCTGTATGATCCTGTATTGTCCTGTATGGTCCTGTATTGTCCTGTATGGTCCTGTATTGTCCTATATGGTCCTGTATGGTCCTGTATGGTCCTGTATGGTCCTGTGTGATCCTGTATGGTCCTGTATGGTGCTGTATTGTCCTGTATGGTCCTGTATGATCCTGTATGATACTGTATGATCCTGTATGGTCCTGTATGGTCCTGTATGGTCCTGTATGGTCCTGTATTGTCCTGTATGGTCCTGTATGATCCTGTATGGTCCTGTATTGTCCTGTATGATCCTGTATGGTCCTGTATTGTCCTGTATGATCCTGTATGGTCCTGTATGGTCCTGTATGATCCTGTATTGTCCTGTATGGTCCTGTATTGTCCTATATGGTCCTGTATGATCCTGTATGGTCCTGTATGGTCCTGTGTGATCCTGTATGGTCCTGTATGATCCTGTATGGTCCTGTATGGTCCTGTATGATCCTGTATGGTCCTGTATTGTCCTGTATGGTCTTGTATGATCCTGTATTGTCCTGTATTGTCCTGTATGATCCTGTATTGTCCTGTATGATCCTGTATGGTCCTGTATTGTCCTGTATGGTCCTGTATTGTCCTGTATGGTCCTGTATGATCCTGTATGGTCCTGTATTGTCCTGTATGGTCCTGTATGGTCCTGTATTGTCCTGTATGGTCATGTATTGTCCTGTATGGTCCTGTATTGTCCTGTATGGTCCTGTATGATCCTGTATTGTCCTGTATGGTCCTGTGTGATCCTGTATGGTCCTGTATGATCCTGTATGGTCCTGTATTGTCCTGTATGATCCTGTATGGTCCTGTATTGTCCTGTT
>SSNP01000614.1:0-12178 GCA_006937955.1 Pachypanchax playfairii
TCCTTTTACATTGTTCTCATTTAGGGTTCTTTAGCTGAGACACTGACGGCCTCGTTGCATGTACAAGTGACTAAACAGATGAAGTTTCCAAGATACAGTCAAATAAACAAGTTGCAGGATAAAGAGATGCTGTGCTTTTTCATGTCAAACATCTTGCAAGCGAACACAAATTATTAATCCGTTTATCAAAACTATCGCAGTTAAGGAAGCTGAATGTCAGCATAATATCACATTTAAGACAGGGCTCATGCAGGACTTGGATGTAGTAACTTTCACACCCATAGCGAGAATCATACGTCTCGACCAACAAGCCTCATATGTCCTTTACTTTGACACTAGAGACTGCTGTTGGACAAAATGACTTTTCAAACCTGCCCAGTGGATGTCAGAACAGTAGAGGGTGCAAATGCAAATGGCATGAACACCTCAGTTTCATGGCTCGTTGGTCTAGGGGTATGATTCTCGCTTAAGGTGCGAGAGGGCCCGGGTTCCAATCCCGGATGAGCCCAATTGACATCGATTTGGACTTCCTTTTACATTGTGGTCATTTAGGATTCTTTATTTGAGACAATGACGGCCTCGTTGCATGTACAAGTGACTAAACAGATGAAGTTTCCAAGATACAGTCAAATAAACAAAATGCAGGATAAAGAGATAGTCTGCTTTTTCACGTCAAACATCTTGCAAGCGACCACAAATGATTCATCCGTTTATCAAAACTATCCCAGTTAAAGAAGCTGAATGTTAGCATAATATCAAGTTTAAGACAGGGCTCATGCAGGACTTGGATGCGGCAACTTTCACACCCATAGCGAGAATCATACGTCTAGACCAACAAGCCTCATATGTCCTTTACTTTGACACTAGAGACTGCTGTTGGACAAAATGACTATTCAAACCTGCCCATTGGATGTCAGTACAGTAGAGGGCGCAAATGCAAATGGCATGAATATTTCAGTTTCATGGCTCGTTGGTCTAGGGGTATGATTCTCGCTTAGGGTGCGAGAGGTCCCGGGTTCCAATCCCGGACGAGCCCATTTGACATCGATTTGGACTTCCTTTTACGTTGTGCTCATTTAGGGTTCTTTAGCTGAGACACTGATGGCCTTGTTGCACGTACAAGTGACTAAACAGATGAAGTTTCCAAGATACAGTCAAATAAACAAAATGCAGGATAAAGAGATAGTCTGCTTTTTCACGTCAAACATCTTGCAAGCGACCACAAATGATTCATCCGTTTATCAAAACTATCCCAGTTAAAGAAGCTGAATGTTAGCATAATATCAAGTTTAAGACAGGGCTAATGCAGGACTTGGATGCGGCAACTTTCACACCCATAGCGAGAATCATACGTCTACACCAACAAGCCTCATATGTCCTTTACTTTGACACTAGAGACTGCTGTTGGACCAAATGACTTTTCAAACCTGCCCAGTGGATGTCAGTACAGTAGAGGGCGCAAATGCAAATGGCATGAATATTTCAGTTTTATCGCTCGTTGGTCTAGGAGTATGATTCTCGCTTTGGGTGCGAGAGGTCCCGGGTTCCAATCCCGGACGAGCCCATTTGACATCGATTTGGACTTCCTTTTACGTTGTGCTCATTTAGGGTTCTTTAGCTGAGACACTGATGGCCTCGTTGCACGTACAAGTGACTAAAAGGATGAAGTTTCCAAGATACAGTCAAATAAACAAGTTGCAGGATAAAGAGATGCTGTGCTTTTTCATGTCAAACATCTTGCAAGCGAACACAAATTATTAATCCGTTTATCAAAACTATCGCAGTTAAGGAAGCTGAATGTCAGCATAATATCACATTTAAGACAGGGCTCATGCAGGACTTGGATGTAGTAACTTTCACACCCATAGCGAGAATCATACGTCTCGACCAACAAGCCTCATATGTCCTTTACTTTGACACTAGAGACTGCTGTTGGACAAAATGACTTTTCAAACCTGCCCAGTGGATGTCAGAACAGTAGAGGGTGCAAATGCAAATGGCATGAACACCTCAGTTTCATGGCTCGTTGGTCTAGGGGTATGATTCTCGCTTAGGGTGCGAGAGGGCCCGGGTTCCAATCCCGGATGAGCCCAATTGACATCGATTTGGACTTCCTTTTACATTGTGGTCATTTAGGATTCTTTATTTGAGACAATGACGGCCTCGTTGCATGTACAAGTGACTAAGCAGATGAAGTTTCCAAGATACAGTCAAATAAACAAGTTGCAGGATAAAGAGATGCTGTGCTTTTTCAAGTCAAACATCTTGCAAGCGACCACAAATGATTCATCCGTTAATCAAAACTATCGCAGTTAAAGAAGCTGAATGTTAGCATAATATCACATTTAAGACAGGGCTAATGCAGGACTTGGATGCGGCAACTTTCACACCCATAGCGAGAATACGTCTAGACCAAAAAGCCTCATATGTCCTTTACTTTGACACTAGAGACTGCTGTTGGACAAAATGACTTTTCAAACCTGCCCAGTGGATGTCAGTACAGTAGAGGACGCAAATGCGAATGTCATGAATACCTCAGTTTCATGGCTCATTTGTCTAGGGGTATGATTCTCGCTTTGGGTGCGAGAGGTCCTGGGTTCCAATCGCGGACTAGCCCTTTTGACATCGATTTGGACTTCCTTTTACGTTGTGCTCATTTAGGGTTCTTCAGCCGAGACACTGACGGCCTCGTTGGACGTACAAGTGACTAAACAGATGAAGTTTCCAAGATACAGTCAAATAAACAAGTTGCAGGATGAAGAGATGCTGTGCTTTTTCATGTCAAACATCTTGCAAGCGAACACAAATTATTAATCCGTTTATCAAAACTATCGCAGTTAAGGAAGCTGAATGTCAGCATAATATCACATTTAACACAGGGCTCATGCAGGACTTGGATGTAGTAACTTTCACACCCATAGCGAGAATCATACGTCTCGACCAACAAGCCTCATATGTCCTTTACTTTGACACTAGAGACTGCTGTTGGACAAAATGACTTTTCAAACCTGCCCAGTGGATGTCAGAACAGTAGAGGGTGCAAATGCAAATGGCATGAACACCTCAGTTTCATGGCTCGTTGGTCTAGGGGTATGATTCTCGCTTAGGGTGCGAGAGGTCCCGGGTTCCAATCCCGGACGAGCCCAATTGACATCGATTTTGACTTCCTTTTACATTGTGGTCATTTAGGGTTCTTTATTTGAGACAATGACGGCCTCGTTGCATGTACAAGTGACTAAGCAGATGAAGTTTCCAAGATACAGTCAAATAAACAAGTTGCAGGATAAAGAGATGCTGTGCTTTTTCATGTCAAACATCTTGCAAGCGACCACAAATGATTCATCCGTTAATCAAAACTATCGCAGTTAAAGAAGCTGAATGTTAGCATAATATCACATTTAAGACAGGGCTAATGCAGGACTTGGATGCGGCAACTTTCACACCCATAGCGAGAATACGTCTAGACCAAAAAGCCTCATGTGTCCTTTACTTTGACACTAGAGACTGCTGTTGGACAAAATGACTTTTCAAACCTGCCCAGTGGATGTCAGTACAGTAGAGGGCGCAAATGCAAATGGCATGAATATTTCAGTTTTATCGCTCGTTGGTCTAGGGGTATGATTCTCGCTTTGGGTGCGAGAGGTCCCGGGTTCCAATCCCGGACGAGCCCATTTGACATCGATTTGGACTTCCTTTTTACGTTGTGCTCATTTAGGGTTCTTTAGCTGAGACACTGATGGCCTCGTTGCACGTACAAGTGACTAAAAGGATGAAGTTTCCAAGATACAGTCAAATAAACAAGTTGCAGGATAAAGAGATGCTGTGCTTTTTCATGTCAAACATCTTGCAAGCGACCACAAATGATTCATCCGTTAATCAAAACTATCGCAGTTAAAGAAGCTGAATGTTAGCATAATATCACATTTAAGACAGGGCTAATGCAGGACTTGGATGCGGCAACTTTCACACCCATAGCGAGAATACGTCTAGACCAAAAAGCCTCATGTGTCTTTTACTTTGACACTAGAGACTGCTGTTGGACAAAATGACTTTTCAAACCTGCCCAGTGGATGTCAGTACAGTAGACGACGCAAATGCAAATGTCATGAATTTTTTAGTTTCATGGCTCGTTGGTCTATGGGTATGATTCTCGCTTAGGGTGCAAGAGTTCCTGGGTTCCAATCCCAGACGAGCCCATTCGACATCGATTTGGACTTAATTTTACATTGTGCTCATTTAGGGTTCTTTATATGAGACACTGACGGCCTCGTTGCACTTACAAGTGACTAAACAGATGAAGTTTCCAAGATACAGTCAAATAAACAATTTGCAGGATAAAGAGATGCTCTCCTTTTCATGTAAAACATCTTGCAAGGGAACACAAATGATTCATCCATTTATCAACACTATCGCAGTTAAAGAAGCTTAATGTTAGCATAATATCACATTTAAGACAGGGCTAATGTAGGACTTAGATGCGGCAACTTTCACACCCATAGCGAGAATCATACGTCTAGACCAGGGGTGTCAAACTCCAGGCCTCGAGGGCCACTATCCTGCATGTTTTAGATGTTTCCCTGTTTCAACACACCTGATTCAAATGAGCAAGTCGTTAACAGGCTTCTGAAGGACTTGTTGAAATACAGAGGATTTGAATAAGTGTGTTGAAACAGGGAAACATCTAAAACATGCAGGATAGTGGCCCTCGAGGCCTGGAGTTTGACACCCCTGGTCTAGACCAACAAGCCTCATATGTCCTTTACTTTGACACTAGAGACTGCTGTTGGACAAAATGACTTTTCAAACCTGCCCAGTGGATGTCAGTACAGTTGAGGACGCAAATGCAAATGTCATGAATATCTCAGTTTCATGGCTCATTGCTCTAGGGGTATGATTCTCGCTTTGGGTGCGAGAGGTCCGGGGTTCCAATCGCGGACTAGCCCTTTTGACATCGATTTGGACTTCCTTTTACGTTGTGCTCATTTAGGGTTCTTCAGCCGAGACACTGACGGCCTCGTTGGACGTACAAGTGACTAAACATATGTCCTTTACTTTTACACTAGAGACTGCTGTTGGACAAAATGACTTTTCAAACCTGCCCAGTGGATGTCAGTACAGTAGAGGACGCAAATGCAAATGTCATGAATACTTCAGTTTTATGGCTCGTTGGTCTAGGGGTATGATTCTCGCTTTGGGTGCGAGAGGTCCCGGGTTCCAATCCCGGACGAGCCCAATTGACATCGATTTGGACTTCCTTTTACATTGTTCTCATTTAGGGTTCTTAAGCTGAGACACTGACGGCCTCGTTGCATGTACAAGTGACTAAACAGATGAAGTTTCCAAGATACAGTCAAATAAACAAGTTGCAGGATAAAGAGATCCTCTGCTTTTTCACGTCAAACATCTTGCAAGCGACCACAAATGATTCTTCCGATTATCAAAACTATCCCAGTTAAAGAAGCTGAATGTTAGCATAATATCACATTTAAGACAGGGCTCATGCAGGACTTGGATGTAGTAACTTTCACACCCATAGCGAGAATCATACGTCTAAACCAACAAGCCTCATATGTCCTTTACTTTGACACTAGAGACTGCTGTTTGACAAAATGACTTTTCAAACCTGCCCAGTGGATGTCAGTACATTAGAGGGCGCAAATGCAAATGGCATGAATTCCTCAGTTTCATGGCTCGTTGGTCTAGGGGTATGATTCTCGCTTAGGGTGCGAGAGGTCCCGGGTTCCAATCGCGGACTAGCCCTTCTGACATCGATTTGGACTTCCTTTTACGTTGTGCTCATTTAGGGTTCTTCAGCCGAGACACTGACGGCCTCGTTGGACGTACAAGTGACTAAACATATGTCCTTTACTTTGACACTAGAGACTGCTGTTGGACATAATGACTTTTCAAACCTGCCCAGTGGATGTCAGTACAGTAGAGGACGCAAATGTAAATGTCATAAATACCTCAGTTTTATGGCTCGTTTGTCTAGGGGTATGATTCTTGCTTTGGGTGCGAGAGGTCCCAGGTTCCAATCCCGGACGAGCACAATTGACAACGATTTGGACTTCCTTTTACATTGTTCTCATTTAGGGTTCTTAAGCTGAGACACTGACGGCCTCGTTGCATGTACAAGTGACTAAACAGATGAAGTTTCCAAGATACAGTCAAATAAACAAGTTGCAGGATAAAAAGATCATCTGCTTTTTCACGTCAAACATCTTGCAAGCGACCACAAATGATTCATCCATTTATCAAAACTATCGCAGTTAAGGAAGCTGAATGTCAACATAATATCACATTTAAGACAGGGCTCATGCAGGACTTGGATGCGGCAACTTTCACACCCATAGCGAGAATACGTCTAGACCAAAAAGCCTCATATGTCCTTTACTTTGACACTAGAGACTGCTGTTGGACAAAATGACTTTTCAAACCTTCCCAGTGGATGTCAGTACAGTAGAGGATGCAAATGCAAATGTCATGAATACCTCAGTTTCATGGCTCATTTGTCTAGGGGTATGATTCTCGCTTTGGGTGCGAGAGGTCCTGGGTTCCAATCGCGGACTAGCCCTTTTGACATCGATTTGGACTTCCTTTTACGTTGTGCTCATTTAGGGTTCTTCAGCCGAGACACTGACGGCCTCGTTGGACGTACAAGTGACTAAACATATGTCCTTTACTTTGACACTAGAGACTGCTGTTGGACAAAATGACTTTTCAAACCTGCCCAGTGGATGTCAGTACAGTAGAGGACGCAAATGCAAATGGCATGAATACTTCAGTTTTATGGCTCGTTGGTCTAGGGGTATGATTCTCGCTTTGGGTGCGAGAGGTCCCGGGTTACAATCCCGGACAAGCCCAATTGACATCGCTTTGGACTTCCTTTTACATTGTTCTCATTTAGGGTTCTTTATTTGAGACAATGACGGCCTCGTTGCATGTACAAGTGACTAAGCAGATTAAGTTTCCAAGATACAGTCAAATAAACAAGTTGCAGGATAAAGAGATCCTCTGCTTTTTCACGTCAAACATCTTGCAAGCGACCACAAATGATTCATCCGATTATCAAAACTATCCCAGTTAAAGAAGCTGAATGTTAGCATAATATCACATTTAAGACAGGGCTAATGCAGGACTTGGATGCGGCAACTTTCACACCCATAGCGAGAATCATACGTCTAGACCAACAAGCCTCATATGTCCTTTACTTTGACACTAGAGACTGCTGTTGGACAAAATGACTATTCAAACCTGCCCATTGGATGTCAGTACAGTAGAGGGCGCAAATGCAAATGGTATGAATATTTCAGTTTCATGGCACGTTGGTCTAGGGGTATGATTCTCGCTTAGGGTGCAAGAGGTCCCGGGTTCCAATCCCAGACGAGCCCATTTGACATCGATTTGGACTTCCTTTTACATTGTTCTCATTTAGGGTTCTTTCGCTGAGACACTGACGGCCTCGTTGCATGTACAAGTGACAAAACAGATGAAGTTTCCAAGATACAGTCAAATAAACAAGTTGCAGGATAAAGAGATGCTGTGCTTTTTCATGTCAAACATCTTGCAAGCGACCACAAATGATTCATCCGTTAATCAAAACTATCGCAGTTAAAGAAGCTGAATGTTAGCATAATATCACATTTAAGACAGGGCTACTGCAGGACTTGGATGCGGCAACTTTCACACCCATAGCGAGAATACGTCTAGACCAAAAAGCCTCATGTGTCCTTTACTTTGACACTAGAGACTGCTGTTGGACAAAATGACTTTTCAAACCTGCCCAGTGGATGTCAGTACAGTAGAGGACGCAAATGCAAATGTCATGAATTTTTTAGTTTCATGGCTTGTTGGTCTATGGGTATGATTCTCGCTTAGGGTGCAAGAGTTCCTGGGTTCCAATCCCGGACGAGCCCATTCGACATCGATTTGGACTTACTTTTACATTGTGCTCATTTAGGGTTCTTTATATGAGACACTGACGGCCTCGTTGCACTTACAAGTGACTAAACAGATGAAGTTTCCAAGATACAGTCAAATAAACAATTTGCAGGATAAAGAGATGCTCTCCTTTTCATGTCAAACATCTTGCAAGGGAACACAAATTATTCATCCATTTATCAACACTATCGCAGTTAAAGAAGCTTAATGTTAGCATAATATCACATTTAAGACAGGGCTAATGTAGGACTTAGATGCGGCAACTTTCACACCCATAGCGAGAATCATACGTCTAGACCAACAAGCCTCATATGTCCTTTACTTTGACACTAGAGACTGCTGTTGGACAAAATGACTATTCAAACCTGCCCATTGGATGTCAGTACAGTAGAGGGCGCAAATGCAAATGGTATCAATATTTCAGTTTCATGGCACGTTGGTCTAGGGGTATGATTCTCGCTTAGGGTGCGAGAGGTCCCGGGTTCCAATCCCAGACGAGCCCATTTGACATCGATTTGGACTTCCTTTTACATTGTTCTCATTTAGGGTTCTTTCGCTGAGACACTGACGGCCTCGTTGCATGTACAAGTGACAAAACAGATGAAGTTTCCAAGATACAGTGAAATAAACAAGTTGCAGGATAAAGAGATGCTGTGCTTTTTCATGTCAAACATCTTGCAAGCGAACACAAATTATTAATCCGTTTATCAAAACTATCACAGTTAAGGAAGCTGAATGTCAGCATAATATCACATTTAAGACAGGGCTCATGCAGGACTTGGATGTAGTAACTTTCACACCCATAGCGAGAATCATACGTCTAAACCAACAAGCCTCATATGTCCTTTACTTTGACACTAGAGACTGCTGTTGGACAAAATGACTTTTCAAACCTTCCCAGTGGATGTCAGTACAGTAGAGGATGCAAATGCAAATGTCATGAATTTTTCAGTTTCATTGCTCGTTGGTCTATGGGTATGATTCTCGCTTAGGGTGCAAGAGTTCCTGGGTTCCAATCCCAGATGAGCCCATTTGACATCGATTTGGACTTCCTTTTACATTGTTCTCATTTAGGGTTCTTTCGCTGAGACACTGACGGCCTCGTTGCATGTACAAGTGACTAAACAGATGAAGTTTCCAAGATACAGTCAAATAAACAAGTTGCAGGATAAAGAGATCCTCTGCTTTTTCACGTCAAACATCTTGCAAGCGACCACAAATGATTCATCCGATTATCAAAACTATCCCAGTTAAAGAAGCTGAATGTTAGCATAATATCACATTTAAGACAGGGCTAATGCAGGACTTGGATGCGGCAACTTTCACACCCATAGCGAGAATCATACGTCTAGACCAACAAGCCTCATATGTCCTTTACTTTGACACTAGAGACTGCTGTTGGACAAAATGACTATTCAAACCTGCCCAGTGGATGTCAGTACAGTAGAGGACGCAAATGCAAATGTCATGAATACTTCAGTTTTATGGCTCGTTGGTCTAGGGGTATGATTCTCTCTTTGGGTGCGAGAGGTCACGGGTTACAACCCCGGACGAGCCCAATTGACATCGCTTTGGACTTACTTTTAAGTTGTGCTCATTTAGGGTTCTTCAGCCGAGACACTGACGGCCTCGTTGCACGTACAAGTGACTAAACATATGTCCTTTACTTTGACACTAGAGACTGCTGTTGGACAAAATGACTTTTCAAACCTCCTCAGTGGATGTACGTACAGTATAGAGCGATAATGCAAATGGCATGACTACGTCAGTTTCATGGCTCGTTCGTCTAGAGGTATGATTCTCGCTTAGGGTGCGAGAGGTCCTGGGTTCAGATCCCGGAAGACCTCATTTTACATCGTTTCGGAGTTTATTTTACGTTGTGCTTTTTTCGGGTTCTTTACCTGAGACACTGACGACCTCGTTGCACGTACAAGTGACTAAACAGATGAAGTTTCCAAGATACAGTCAAATAAACAAGTTGCAGGATAAAGAGATGCTCTGCTTTTTCATGTCAAACATCTTGCAAGCGACCACAAATGATTCATCCGTTTATCAAAACTATCGCAGTTACAGAAGCTGAATGTTAGCATAATATCACATTTAAGACAGGGCTCATGCAGGACTTGGATGTGGCAACTTTCACACCCATAGCGAGAATCATACATCTAGACCAACAAGCCTCATATGTCCTTTACTTTGACACTAGAGACTGCTGTTGGACAAAATGACTTTTCAAACCTGCCCAGTGGATGTCAGTACAGTAGAGGACGCAAATGCGAATGTCATGAATACCTCAGTTTCATGGCTCATTTGTCTAGGGGTATGATTCTCGCTTTGGGTGCGAGAGGTCCTGGGTTCCAATCGCGGACTAGCCCTTTTGACATCGATTTGGACTTCCTTTTACGTTGTGCTCATTTAGGGTTCTTTAGCTGAGACCCTGACGGCCTCGTTGCACGTACAAATGACTAAACAGATGAAGTTTCCAAGATACAGTCAAATAAACAAGTTGCAGGATAAAGAGATGCTCTGCTTTTTCATGTCAAACATCTTGCAAGCGTGCACAAATTATTAATCCGTTTATTAAAACTATCGCAGTTAAGGAAGCTGAATGTCAGCATAATATCACATTTAAGACAGGGCTCATGCAGGACTTGGATGCGGCAACTTTCACACCCATAGCGAGAATACGTCTAGACCAAAAAGCCTCATATGTCCTTTACTTTGACACTAGAGACTGCTGTTGGACAAAATGACTTTTCAAACCTTCCCAGTGGATGTCAGTACAGTAGAGGATGCAAATGCAAATGTCATGAATACCTCAGTTTCATGGCTCATTGGTCTAGGGGTATGATTCTCGCTTTGGGTGCAAGAGGTCACGGGTTCCAGTCGCGGACTAGCCCATTTGACATCGATTTGGACTTCCTTTTAAGTTGTGCTCATTTAGGGTTCTTCAGCCGAGACACTGACGGCCTCGTTGCACGTACAAGTGACTAAACATATGTCCTTTACTTTGACACTAGAGACTGCTGTTGGACAAAATGACTTTTCAAACCTCCTCAGTGGATGTACGTACAGTATAGAGCGCAAATGCAAATGGCATGACTACGTCAGTTTCATGGCTCGTTGGTCTAGAGGTATGATTCTCGCTTAGGGTGCGAGAGGTCCTGGGTTCTGATCCCGGAAGACCTCATTTTACATCGTTTCGGAGTTTATTTTACGTTGTGCTTTTTTCGGGTTCTTTACCTGAGACACTGACGACCTCGTTGCACGTACAAGTGACTAAACAGATGAAGTTTCCAAGATACAATCAAATAAACAAATTGCAGGATAAACAGATGCTCTACTTTTTCAGGTCAAACATCTTGCAAGCGACCACAAATGATTCATCCGTTAATCAAAACTATCGCAGTTAAAGAAGCTGAATGTTAGCATAATATCACATTTAAGACAGGGCTCATGCAGGACTTGGATGTGGCAACTTTCACACCCATAGCGAGAATCATACATCTAGACCAACAAGCCTCATATGTCCTTTACTTTGACACTAGAGACTGCTGTTGGACAAAATGACTTTTCAAACCTGCCCAGTGGATGTCAGTACAGTAGAGGACGCAAATGCAAATGTCATGAATACCTCAGTTTCATGGCTCATTGGTCTAGGGGTATGATTCTCGCTTTGGGTGCGAGAGGTCCCGGGTTCCAATCGCGGACTAGCCCTTTTGACATCGATTTGGACTTCCTTTTACATTGTTCTCATTTAGGGTTCTTAAGCCGAGACACTGACGGCCTCGTTGCACGTACAAGTGACTAAACAGATGAAGTTTCCAAGATACAGTCAAATAAACAAGTTACAGGATGAAGAGATGCTGTGCTTTTTCTTGTCAAACATCTTGCAAGCGAACACAAATTATTAATCCGTTTATCAAAACTATCGCAGTTAAGGAAGCTGAATGTCAGCATAATATCACATTTAAGACAGGGCTAATGCAGGACTTGGATGCGGCAACTTTCACACCCATAGCGAGAATCATACGTCTAGACCAAAAAGCCTCATATTGTCCTTTACTTTGACACTAGAGACTGCTGTTGGACAAAATGACTTTTCAAACCTGCCCAGTGGATGTCAGTACAGTAGAGGACGCAAATGCGAATGTCATGAATACCTCAGTTTCATGGCTCATTTGTCTAGGGGTATGATTCTCGCTTTGGGTGCGAGAGGTCCTGGGTTCCAATCGCG
>SSNP01000615.1:0-14538 GCA_006937955.1 Pachypanchax playfairii
TGACACCAGACAGACAGGTGACACTAGACAGACAGGTGACACCAGACAGACAGGTGACACCAGACAGACAGGTGACACTAGACAGACAGGTGACACTAGACAGACAGGTGACATTAGATAGACAGACAGGTGACACTAGACAGACAGGTGACACTAGACAGACAGACAGCTGACACTAGACAGACAGGTGACACCAGACAGACAGGTGACACTAGACAGACAGGTGACACTAGACAGACAGGTGACACCAGACAGACAGGTGACATTAGATAGACAGACAGGTGACATTAGATAGACAGACAGGTGACACTAGATAGACAGGTGACATTAGATAGACAGACAGGTGACACTAGACAGACAGGTGACATTAGATAGACAGACAGGTGACACTAGACATACAGGTGACACCAGACAGACAGGTGACACCAGACAGACAGGTGACACTAAACAGACAGATGACACTAGACAGACAGGTGACACCAGACAGACAGGTGACATTAGACAGACAGACAAGTGACATTAGACAGACAGACAGGTGACACCAGACAGACAGGTGACACTAGACAGACAGGTGACACCAGACAGACAGGTGACATTAGATAGACAGACAGGAGACACTAGACAGACAGGTGACACTAGACAGACAGGTGACACCAGACAGACAGGTGACATTAGATAGACAGACAGGTGACACCAGACAGACAGGTGGCATTAGATAGACAGACAGGTGACACCAGACAGACAGGTGACATTAGATAGACAGACAGGTGACATTAGATAGACAGACAGGTGACACTAGACAGACAGGTGACACTAGACAGACAGGTGACATTAGATAGACAGACAGGTGACACTAGACAGACAGGTGACACTAGACAGACAGGTGACATCAGATAGACAGACAGGTGACACCAGACAGACAGGTGACATTAGATAGACAGACAGGTGACATTAGACAGACAGACAAGTGACATTAGACAGACAGACAGGTGACACTAGACAGACAGGTGACACTAGATAGACAGGTGACATTAGATAGACAGACAGGTGACACCAGACAGACAGGTGACACTAGACAGACAGGTGACACCAGACAGACAGGTGACACTAGACAGACAGGTGACACTAGACAGACAGGTGACATTAGACAGACAGACAGGTGACACTAGACAGACAGGTGACATTAGATAGACAGACAGGTGACATTAGATAGACAGACAGGTGACACTAGACAGACAGACAGGTGACACTAGACAGACAGGTGACACCAGACAGACAGGTGACACCAGACAGACAGGTGACACTAGACAGACAGGTGACACTAGACAGACAGGTGACATTAGATAGACAGACAGGTGACACTAGACAGACAGGTGACACTAGATAGACAGACAGGTGACACTAGACAGACAGGTGACATTAGATAGACAGACAGGTGACACCAGACAGACAGGTGACATTAGATAGACAGACAGGTGACACTAGACAGACAGGTGACACTAGACAGACAGGTGACACCAGACAGACAGGTGACATTAGATAGACAGACAGGTGACATTAGACAGACAGACAGGTGACACCAGACAGACAGGTGACACTAGACAGACAGGTGCCACTAGATAGACAGGTGACATTAGATAGACAGACAGGTGACACTAGACAGACAGGCGACACCAGACAGACAGGTGACACCAGACAGACAGGTGACACAAGACAGACAGGTGACACCAGACAGACAGGTGACACTAGACAGACAGGTGACATTAGACAGACAGACAGGTGACACTAGACAGACAGGTGACACTAGACAGACAGGTGACATTAGATAGACAGACAGGTGACACCAGACAGACAGATGACATTAGATAGACAGACAGATGACACTAGACAGACAGGTGACACTAGATAGACAGACAGCTGACACTAGACATACAGGTGACACCAGACAGACAGGTGACACTAGACAGACAGGTGACACCAGACAGACAGGTGACACCAGACAGACAGGTGACACCAGACAGACAGGTGACACTAGACAGACAGACAGGTGACACAAGACAGACAGGTGACACTAGACAGACAGGTGACACTAGATAGACAGACAGGTGACACTAGACAGACAGGTGACATTAGATAGACAGACAGGTGACACCAGACAGACAGGTGACATTAGATAGACAGACAGGTGACACTAGACAGACAGGTGACACTAGACAGACAGGTGACACCAGACAGACAGGTGACATTAGATAGACAGACAGGTGACATTAGACAGACAGACAGGTGACACCAGACAGACAGGTGACACTAGATAGACAGACAGGTGACATTAGACAGACAGACAAGTGACATTAGACAGACAGACAGGTGACACCAGACAGACAGGTGACACCAGACAGACAGGTGACACCAGACAGACAGGTGACACTAGACAGACAGGTGACACCAGACAGACAGGCGACATCAGATAGACAGACAGGTGACACCAGACAGACAGGTGACAGTAGACAGACAGACAGGTGACACCAGACAGACAGGTGACACTAGACAGACAGGTGACACTAGACAGACAGACAGGTGACACTAGACAGACAGGTGACACTAGACAGACAGGTGACACTAGACAGACAGGTGACACCAGACAGACAGGTGACATTAGATAGACAGACAGGTGACATTAGACAGACAGACAGGTGACACCAGACAGACAGACAGGTGACACCAGACAGACAGGTGACACTAGACAGACAGACAGCTGACACTAGACATACAGGTGACACCAGACAGACAGGTGACACTAGACAGACAGGTGACACTAGACAGACAGGTGACACCAGACAGACAGGTGACATTAGATAGACAGACAGGTGACACTAGACAGACAGGTGACATTAGATAGACAGACAGGTGACACCAGACAGACAGGTGACATTAGATAGACAGACAGGTGACACTAGACAGACAGGTGACACTAGACAGACAGGTGACATTAGATAGACAGACAGGTGACATTAGACAGACAGACAGGTGACACTAGACAGACAGGTGACACTAGATAGACAGACAGCTGACACTAGACATACAGGTGACACCAGACAGACAGGTGACACTAGACAGACAGGTGACATTAATAGACAGACAGGTGACACCAGACAGACAGGTGACATTAGATAGACAGACAGATGACATTAGATAGACAGACAGGTGACACTAGACAGACAGGTGACACCAGACAGACAGGTGACACTAGACAGACAGGTGACACTAGACAGACAGGTGACACTAGACAGACAGGTGACACTAGACAGACAGGTGACACCAGACAGACAGGTGACACCAGACAGACAGGTGACACTAGACAGACAGGTGACACTAGACAGACAGGTGACACCAGACAGACAGGTGACAGCCAGCTGGTGTGTGTTTTCTAACAGTAAAGTGATGTAATTACAGGTGTTGTTAACATGCCATCGTGTCTCGTTATGTTTGTCAGGAACTTTGTCTTCAGACCAAACTGTTGGCTCCGTCCTCATGTCCCATAGCTGAGTTCTTGTCCAAAGCTCCACAGCCTCCTCCTACACATGCAGTCCAGAGTGCTGTGCAGATGTTAAAGGTAACACATTTACCTCCTGAAGACAACAAGCCTTCATGTTCTTTATACTTACAAACTTCTCCTCAGACCATAGATGCTCTGGATCACAATGAAGACCTGACTGACCTGGGCTATCACCTGGCTGATCTACCTGTGGAGCCTCATCTAGGCAAGATGGTGCTTTGTGCTGTGATGCTGAAATGCCTGGACCCCATTCTCACGATAGCCTGTACTCTGGCCTATCGGGACCCTTTTGTCCTTCCTGCTGAGGGCTCTCAGAAAAGATCTGCTCTGCAGTCCCGTAGAAGTTTCACTTCCAACACCTTCAGTGACCACATGGCCCTGCTGAGAGCTTTCCAGGTACGTGGACATGCTGGAGATGTTCATAAGATCATTTACCTATGAAAAAACTGATCATCAGGTCATGTCTGTTTTTTATCTATATCTGTAAACAAAACAACAAAATTATAACCAATAAGGACGAATCTTAACATTTTGATGAATAAATGTTGTCACCAGGTTGAATAAGGTATCCACACTTCATCAGAGGCTGATGGTGGAGATGGAAGGATGTTTTGTTCTCCTGATAAAAGGAGCCGTTTCTGTCTAGTTCCTTTATCTCCACCGCTGATTGGAAATAAAAACAAACAGCAGGTTCCCATGATCAGTAATCCAAATATAGACGTCCTTTACCGACAGAACGTGAGTCGAGCCCGAGCATGACGGCTCCCCCTTCACTAGCCTCAATTGTAGTAAAAAAATAAAGGGGGCGGGCAGAACAGAAAGCACGTGCCCTTACCGAGAGATCAGCAAAAAAAGGTGTTCCTCATGTGTTCCTCAGGTGTTCCTCGGGAGTTCCTTAGGTGTTTCTCAGGAGTTCCTTAGGTGTTCCTCAGGTGTTCCTTAGGTGTTCCTCAGGAGTTCCTTAGGTGTTCCTCAGGTGTTCCTCAGGAGTTCCTTAGGTGTTCCTCAGGTTGTCCTTAGGTGTTCCTCAGGAGTTGCTCAGGTGTTCCTCAGGTGTTCCTCGGGAGTTCCTCAGGAGTTCCTCAGGAGTTCCTTAGGTGTTCCTTAGGTGTTCCTCAGGTGTTCCTCAGGTGTTCCTCGGGTGTTCCTTTGGTGTTCCTTTGGTGTTCCTCAGGAGTTCCTCAGGTGTTCCTTAGGTGTTCCTCAGGAGTTCCTCAGGTGTTCCTCAGGTGTTCCTCAGGTGTTCCTCAGGTGTTCCTCAGGAGTTCCTTAGGTGTTCCTCAGGAGTTCCTCAGGAGTTCCTCAGGAGTTCCTTAGGTGTTCCTTAGGTGTTCCTCAGGTGTTCCTCAGGTGTTCCTCGGGTGTTCCTCGGGAGTTCCTCAGGTGTTCCTTAGGTGTTCCTCGGGAGTTCCTTAGGTGTTTCTCAGGAGTTCCTTAGGTGTTCCTCAGGTGTTCCTTAGGTGTTCCTCAGGAGTTCCTTAGGTGTTCCTCAGGTGTTCCTCAGGAGTTCCTCAGGAGTTCCTTAGGTGTTCCTTAGGTGTTCCTCAGGTGTTCCTCAGGTGTTCCTCGGGAGTTGCTCAGGTGTTCCTCAGGAGTTCCTCAGGAGTTCCTTAGGTGTTCCTTAGGTGTTCCTCAGGTGTTCCTTAGGTGTTCCTCAGGTGTTCCTCAGGTGTTCCTCGGGAGTTGCTCAGGTGTTCCTCAGGAGTTCCTCAGGAGTTCCTCAGGAGTTCCTTAGGTGTTCCTCAGGTGTCCTTAGGTGTTCCTCAGGAGTTGCTCAGGTGTTCCTCAGGTGTTCCTCAGGAGTTCCTCAGGAGTTCCTTAGGTGTTCCTTAGGTGTTCCTCAGGTGTTCCTCAGGTGTTCCTCGGGTGTTCCTCGGGAGTTCCTCAGGTGTTCCTTAGGTGTTCCTCGGGAGTTCCTTAGGTGTTTCTCAGGAGTTCCTTAGGTGTTCCTCAGGTGTTCCTTAGGTGTTCCTCAGGTGTTCCTTTGGTGTTCCTTTGGTGTTCCTCAGGAGTTCCTCAGGAGTTCCTTAGGTGTTCCTTAGGTGTTCCTCAGGTGTTCCTTAGGTGTTCCTCAGGTGTTCCTCAGGTGTTCCTTAGGTGTTCCTCAGGTTGTCCTTAGGTGTTCCTCAGGAGTTGCTCAGGTGTTCCTCAGGTGTTCCTTTGGTGTTCCTCAGGTGTTCCTTAGGTGTTCCTCAGGTGTTTCTTAGGTGTTCCTCAGGTGTTCCTCAGGTGTTCCTCAGGTGTTCCTCAGGAGTTCCTTACGTGTTCCTTAGGTGTTCCTCAGGTTGTCCTTAGGTGTTCCTCAAGAGTTGCTCAGGTGTTCCTCAGGTGTTCCTCAGGTGTTCCTCGGGTGTTCCTCGGGAGTTCCTCAGGAGTTCCTCAGGTGTTCCTTAGGTGTTCCTCAGGTGTTCCTCAGGTGTTCCTTAGGTGTTCCTCAGGAGTTCCTTAGGTGTTCCTCAGGTGTTCCTCAGGATTTTCGTAGGTGTTTCTTAGGTGTTCCTCAGGAGTTCCTCGGGTGTTCCTTAGGTGTTCCTCAGGAGTTCCTTAGGTGTTCCTCAGGTGTTTCTCAGGTGTTCCTTAGGTGTTCCTCAGGTGTTCCTTAGGTGTTCCTCAGGAGTTCCTCAGGTGTTCCTTAGGTGTTCCTCAGGATTTTCGTAGGTTTTCCTTAGGTGTTCCTCAGGAGTTCCTCGGGTGTTCCTTAGGTGTTCCTCAGGAGTTCCTTAGGTGTTCCTTAGGTGTTCCTCAGGTGTTTCTCAGGTGTTCCTTAGGTGTTCCTCGGGTGTTCCTCAGGTGTTCCTCAGGTGTTCCTCAGGAGTTCCTCATGTGTTCCTCAGGAGTTCCTTAGGTGTTCCTTAGGTGTTCCTCAGGTGTTTCTCAGGTGTTCCTTAGGTGTTCCTCGGGTGTTCCTCAGGTGTTCCTCAGGTGTTCCTCAGGAGTTCCTCAGGTGTTTCTCAGGTGTTCCTTAGGTGTTCCTCAGGTGTTCCTTAGGTGTTCCTCAGGAGTTCCTCAGGTGTTCCTTAGGTGTTCCTCAGGATTTTCGTAGGTGTTCCTTAGGTGTTCCTCAGGAGTTCCTTAGGTGTTCCTCATGTGTTCCTCAGGAGTTCCTCTGTGGGAGTATGGCGTGTCAGGAGTGTCTTGTTCAGGCATCAGACAAGGAGACCTCTTGAATCCCTCACTCTGAAGGTTTTGGGGCCTGTTCCAGTGGGAGGAGATCCCAGGGCAGACTCAGAACTCACTGAAGGGATCACATATCCTTTCTGGTTTGGGAACATCTTCCCCCAGAGGAACTGGAGTTTGTGGACTGGGATGGGATGTCCCTGTTTATCTAATCTAAACTTTTTATTTTTATTGTTTTCATCACATTGCTGGGCTCAACTTTCAGAAGATGATAACTTCTGACCATGTGTGAAGACGTGTAGGTTACAGTTCCGTGTTTTTAATCTACTTCTTTCAGGCTTGGCAAAAGGCTCGCAGTGATGGTTGGGAGAGATCCTTCTGTGAAAAGAACTTCCTGTCCCAAGCTACAGTGGACATGATTCTTGGCATGAGGACACAGCTGTTAGGACAACTCCGTGCTATGGGTCAGTTCTACTTCTATGTTATGTTACACCTTCACTCCTCCAGGTGTGTTATAACAGTCATATCAGCATCTATCAGCACAGATGTTCCTGTACGCTGTTCCAGCCACCTGGTTACGATGTTCAGGGTTCTCTTTATCTGCCTCCATTTCACATCCTGTTATTATGAGCTGGACTGTTTCAGAGACGTCTTTGGTCCTGTCTGGTTCAGGACCTGCTTTAGTCTGTGGAGATACTTTGCTGTGACTGACTCCCTCACAGTCTCATTGTGGTTCCACTTGCCTGGTTGAAGGTATTTGTAGGTCCTTCAGCACCTTCAGCTGGAATCATCTGCCTCTCCTGGTTAGTAACTGGACCACATTGATCCAGTCCGCATGACATTCTGATGTCTTTTCTGTGTATCCTGGTGAGATGGATTTTTTTGGAAGACATCTTGATGTCGTCCATGTAGAGGAGGGGGAACATGACTGCTATACTTTGGAACAGGTTGTTGCCACTTTTTGTGATCTTGCTGAGGGGGTTCAGGTCTAAGAAATGGGGACAGATCATCTCTTTGGTACATGCTGGATTTGATGCTGACTTGTACAAGAGGTTTTGAATTGTCCTTTTGACTTGTCTTCCACACTCCCTTTGAGTTCTTGATGGAGACTCTAGATGTCCTGTAGATAATGTTCAAAGAACAGTGTGGTGCATTGAGTCATAGACCTTCCTTAAAGAGTCCATTTCATACAAATTTCAGGACTTTGTGGTTATTTCTTAAGTATTAACCAGTAATATGAAACATTTTATATCTAAAAAACATCAGGAAACACTGATTAACAGACCTTTCAATCTGTCTGTCAAGATTTGGGTGGTTCAGGCTCCTTCCGTCAGGCTTCGGCAGCAGCTCCTTCATATTCATTATTATTCGGGTTTTATCACCACCTGCGTAGTTTGAGAGATTAAAACTGAAAGAGAAGTTGTTGACCTGTTTTCACCCACTATGAAGGTAAGAACACCTGTGGAGCTAAAATATTCAACAGAAACCTCAGAAACACTGGTTTTAATGGAAGGGACTGTTTAAGTCAGTCCAGGTGGTGCATGGGTTTGTATGTCTGGTCTTACAGTCTCAAGCATCTGCCCTGTCAGTCAGTAGCTGATTTTTGGCTCCTGTGGTTCCAGTTCCCTTCTGTGCTCATGTATTGATCTAAGTCTAATTTCATCTTGGCTGCTCTGATGTCTTACCGGAGCTTCCATGTTGTTCAAAAAACAAACCAGTTTTTGTCCCTCAGGTTTTGTGAGGGCCCGTGGTGGCAGCGACATTCGTGATGTGAATCTGAACTCTGAAAACTGGGCTATGGTGAAGGCGGCCCTGGTGGCTGGCATGTATCCAAACCTTGTCCATATCAACAAGGAGACGTCCCTGCTCTCCAGTAACAGAGAGAAGAAAGTTCATTTCCATCCTACATCTATTCTGAGTCAGCTTCAGTTAAAGAAGGTACCCACAAAATCTGTTCCACAAACACATCATCAAATACTTCACTAGGTATCAAACACCTCATCAAATACTTCACTAGGTATCAAACACATCATCAAATACTTCACTAGGTATCAAACACCTCATAAAATACTTCACTAGGTATCAAACACCTCATCAAATACTTCACTAGGTATCAAACACCTCATCAAATACTTCACTAGGTATCAAACACCTCATCAAATACTTCACTAGGTATCAAACACATCATCAAATACTTCACTAGGTATCAAACACATCATCAAATACTTCACTGGGTATCGAACACTTCATCAAATACTTCACTAGTTATCAAACACCCCATCAAATACTTCACTAGGTATCAAACACCCCATCAAATACTTCACTAGTTATCAAACACCCCATCAAATACTTCACTAGGTATCAAACACCCCATTAAATACTTCACTAGGTATCAAACACCTCATCAAATACTTCACTAGGTATCAAACACATCATCAAATACTTCACTAGGTATCAAACACCCCATCAAATACTTCACTAGGTATCAAACACCCCATCAAATACTTCACTAGGTATCAAACACCCCATCAAATACTTCATTAGGTGTCAAACACCCCATCAAATACTTCACTAGGTATCAAACACATCATCAAATACTTCACTAGGTATCAAACACCTCATCAAATACTTCACTAGGTATCAAACACATCATCAAATACTTCACTAGGTATCAAACACCTCATAAAATACTTCACTAGGTATCAAACACCTCATCAAATACTTCACTAGGTATCAAACACCTCATCAAATACTTCACTAGGTATCAAACACCTCATCAAATACTTCACTAGGTATCAAACACCCCATCAAATACTTCACTAGGTATCAAACACATCATCAAATACTTCACTAGGTATCAAACACATCATCAAATACTTCACTAGGTATCAAACACCCCATCAAATACTTCACTAGGTATCAAACACCCCATCAAATACTTCACTAGGTATCAAACACCCCATTAAATACTTCACTAGGTATCAAACACCCCATCAAATACTTCACTAGGTATCAAACACCTCATCAAATACTTCACTAGGTATCAAACACATCATCAAATACTTCACTGGGTATCGAACACTTCATCAAATACTTCACTAGTTATCAAACACATCATCAAATACTTCACTGGGTATCGAACACTTCATCAAATACTTCACTAGTTATCAAACACCCCATCAAATACTTCACTAGGTATCAAACACCCCATCAAATACTTCACTAGGTATCAAACACCTCATCAAATACTTCACTACGTATCAAACACCTCATCAAATACTTCACTAGTTATCAAACACCTCATAAAATACTTCACTAGGTATCAAACACATCATCAAATACTTCACTAGGTATCAAACACATCATCAAATACTTCATTAGGTGTCAAACACCCCATCAAATACTTCACTGGGTATCGAACACATCATCAAATATTTCACTAGGTATCAAACACCTCATCAAATACTTCACTAGTTATCAAACACCTCATAAAATACTTCACTGGGTATCAAACACCTCATAAAATACTTCACTGGGTATCGAACACATCATCAAATATTTCACTAGGTATCAAACACATCATCAAATATTTCACTAGGTATCAAACACCCCATCAAATACTTCACTAGGTATCAAACACCCCATCAAATACTTCACTAGGTATCAAACACATCATAAAATACTTCACTAGGTATCAAACACATCATCAAATACTTCACTAGGTATCAAACACATCATCAAATACTTCACTGGGTATCGAACACTTCATCAAATACTTCACTAGGTATCAAACACCCCATCAAATACTTCACTAGGTATCAAACACCCCATCAAATACTTCATTAGGTGTCAAACACCCCATCAAATACTTCACTAGGTATCAAACACACCATCAAATACTTCACTAGGTATCAAACACATCATCAAATACTTCACTAGGTATCAAACACATCATCAAATACTTCACTGGGTATCGAACACTTCATCAAATACTTCACTAGTTATCAAACACCCCATCAAATACTTCACTAGGTATCAAACACCTCATCAAATACTTCACTAGGTGTCAAACACCCCATCAAATACTTCACTAGGTATCAAACACATCATCAAATACTTCACTAGGTATCAAACACCCCATCAAATACTTCACTAGGTATCAAACACCTCATCAAATACTTCACTAGGTATCAAACACATCATCAAATACTTCACTAGGTATCAAACACCTCATCAAATACTTCACTAGGTATCAAACACCTCATCAAATACTTCACTAGGTATCAAACACCCCATCAAATACTTCATTAGGTGTCAAACACATCATCAAATACTTCACTAGGTATCAAACACCCCATCAAATACTTCACTAGGTATCAAACACATCATCAAATACTTCACTAGGTATCAAACACATCATCAAATACTTCACTGGGTATCGAACACTTCATCAAATACTTCACTAGTTATCAAACACATCATCAAATACTTCACTAGGTATCAAACACATCATCAAATACTTCACTAGGTATCAAACACCCCATCAAATACTTCATTAGGTGTCAAACACCCCATCAAATACTTCACTAGGTATCAAACACATCATCAAATACTTCACTAGGTATCAAACACCCCATCAAATACTTCACTAGGTATCAAACACCTCATCAAATACTTCACTAGGTATCAAACACCTCATCAAATACTTCAGTAGTTATCAAACACCTCATCAAATACTTCACTAGGTATCAAACACATCATCAAATACTTCACTAGGTATCAAACACCCCATCAAATACTTCACTAGGTATCAAACACCCCATCAAATACTTCATTAGGTGTCAAACACCCCATCAAATACTTCACTAGGTATCAAACACATCATCAAATACTTCACTAGGTATCAAACACCTCATCAAATACTTCACTAGGTATCAAACACCCCATCAAATACTTCATTAGGTGTCAAACACCCCATCAAATACTTCACTAGGTATCAAACACCTCATCAAATACTTCAGTAGTTATCAAACACCTCATAAAATACTTCACTAGGTATCAAACACCTCATCAAATACTTCACTAGGTATCAAACACCCCATCAAATACTTCACTAGGTATCAAACACCCCATCAAATACTTCATTAGGTGTCAAACACCCCATCAAATACTTCACTAGGTATCAAACACATCATCAAATACTTCACTAGGTATCAAACACCCCATCAAATACTTCACTAGGTATCAAACACCTCATAAAATACTTCACTAGGTATCAAACACCTCATCAAATACTTCACTAGGTATCAAACACCTCATCAAATACTTCGCTAGGTATCAAACACATCATCAAATACTTCACTAGGTATCAAACACCCCATCAAATACTTCATTAGGTGTCAAACACCCCATCAAATATTTCACTAGGTATCAAACACATCATCAAATACTTCACTAGGTATCAAACACCCCATCAAATACTTCACTAGGTATCAAACACCCCATCAAATACTTCATTAGGTGTCAAACACCCCATCAAATACTTCACTAGGTATCAAACACATCATCAAATACTTCACTAGGTATCAAACACCTCATCAAATACTTCACTAGGTATCAAACACATCATCAAATACTTCACTAGGTATCAAACACCCCATCAAATACTTCACTAGGTATCAAACACCTCATAAAATACTTCACTAGGTATCAAACACACCATCAAATACTTCACTAGGTATCAAACACCCCATCAAATACTTCACTAGGTATCAAACACATCATCAAATACTTCACTGGGTATCGAACACTTCATCAAATACTTCACTAGGTATCAAACACCTCATAAAATACTTCACTAGGTATCAAACACATCATCAAATACTTCACTAGGTATCAAACACCCCATCAAATACTTCACTAGGTATCAAACACCTCATAAAATACTTCACTAGGTATCAAACACCTCATCAAATACTTCACTAGGTATCAAACACCTCATCAAATACTTCACTAGGTATCAAACACATCATCAAATACTTCATTAGGTGTCAAACACCCCATCAAATACTTCACTAGGTATCAAACACATCATCAAATACTTCACTAGGTATCAAACACCTCATCAAATACTTCACTAGGTATCAAACACCTCATCAAATACTTCACTAGGTATCAAACACATCATCAAATACTTCACTAGGTATCAAACACATCATCAAATACTTCACTAGGTATCAAACACCCCATTAAATACTTCACTAGGTATCAAACACCCCATCAAATACTTCACTAGGTATCAAACACCCCATCAAATACTTCACTAGGTATCAAACACCTCATCAAATACTTCACTAGGTATCAAACACCTCATCAAATACTTCAGTAGTTATCAAACACCTCATCAAATACTTCACTAGGTATCAAACACCCCATCAAATACTTCACTAGGTATCAAACACCTCATAAAATACTTCACTAGGTATCAAACACATCATCAAATACTTCACTAGGTATCAAACACCTCATCAAATACTTCACTAGGTATCAAACACCCCATAAAATACTTCACTAGGTATCAAACACCCCATCAAATACTTCACTAGGTATCAAACACCCCATCAAATACTTCACTAGGTATCAAACACATCATCAAATACTTCACTAGGTATCAAACACCTCATAAAATACTTCACTAGGTATCAAACACCTCATAAAATACTTCACTGGGTATCGAACACATCATCAAATATTTCACTAGGTATCAAACACATCATCAAATATTTCACTAGGTATCAAACACCCCATCAAATACTTCACTAGGTATCAAACACCTCATCAAATACTTCACTAGGTATCAAACACATCATCAAATATTTCACTAGGTATCAAACACCCCATCAAATACTTCACTAGGTATCAAACACCCCATCAAATACTTCACTAGGTATCAAACACATCATCAAATACTTCACTAGGTATCAAACACCCCATCAAATACTTCACTGGGTATCGAACACTTCATCAAATACTTCACTAGTTATCAAACACCCCATCAAATACTTCACTAGGTATCAAACACCTCATCAAATACTTCACTAGGTATCAAACACCTCATCAAATACTTCACTAGTTATCAAACACCTCATCAAATACTTCACTAGTTATCAAACACCTCATAAAATACTTCACTAGGTATCAAACACCCCATCAAATACTTCACTAGGTATCAAACACATCATCAAATACTTCACTAGGTATCAAACACCCATTAAATACTTCACTGGGTATCGAACACTTCATCAAATACTTCACTAGTTATCAAAAACATCATCAAATACTTCACTAGGTATCAAACACATCATCAAATACTTCACT
The DNA here is from genome assembly GCA_006937955.1 of Pachypanchax playfairii. Classification (NCBI taxonomy): domain Eukaryota; kingdom Metazoa; phylum Chordata; class Actinopteri; order Cyprinodontiformes; family Aplocheilidae; genus Pachypanchax; species Pachypanchax playfairii. Next base: position 14,051 of record SSNP01000615.1, read on the forward strand.
AGGTATCAAACACCCCATCAAATACTTCATTAGGTGTCAAACACCCCATCAAATACTTCACTAGGTATCAAACACATCATCAAATACTTCACTAGGTATCAAACACATCATCAAATACTTCACTAGGTATCAAACACCCCATCAAATACTTCACTAGGTATCAAACACCCCATCAAATACTTCACTAGGTATCAAACACCCCATCAAATACTTCACTAGGTATCAAACACATCATCAAATACTTCACTGGGTATCGAACACATCATCAAATACTTCACTAGGTATCAAACACCTCATAAAATACTTCACTAGGTATCAAACACATCATCAAATACTTCACTAGGTATCAAACACCCCATCAAATACTTCATTAGGTGTCAAACACCCCATCAAATACTTCACTAGGTATCAAACACCCCATCAAATACTTCACTAGGTATCAAACACATCATCAAATACTTCACTAGGTATCAAACACCCCATTAAAT
>SSNP01000616.1:0-14077 GCA_006937955.1 Pachypanchax playfairii
TCTTCTGGATCATCCAAATGCTCTCTAGCAAACCGCAGACGGGCCTGGACGTGTCCTGGCTTCAGCAGGGGGACACGTCTGGCACTGCAGGATTTGAGTCCCTGGCGGCGTAGTGTGTTACTGATGGTAGCCTTTGTTACTTTGGTCCCAGCTCTCTGCAGGTCATTCACTAGGTCCCTCCGTGTGGTTCTGGGATTTTTGCTCACCGTTCTTGTGATCATTTTGACCCCACGGGGTGAGATCTTGCGTGGAGCCCCAGATTGAGGGAGATTATCAGTGGTCTTGTATGTCTTCCATTTTCTAATAATTGCTCCCACAGTTGATTTCTTCACACCAAGCTGCTTACCTATTGCAGATTCAGTCTTCCCAGCCTGGTGAAGGTCTACAATTTTGTTTCTGGTGTCCTTTGACAGCTCTTTGGTCTTGGCCATAGTGGAGTTTGGAGCGTGACTGTTTGAGGTTGTGGACAGGTGTCTTTTATACTGATAACGAGTTCACACAGGTGCCATTAATACAGGTAACGAGTGGAGGACCGAGGAGCCTCTTAAAGAAGTTACAGGTCTGTGAAAGCCAGAAATCTTACTTGTTTGTAGGTGACCAAATACTTATTTTCCACCATAATTTGCAAATAAATTCTTTAAAAATCAGACAATGTGATTTTCTGGATTTTTTTTCCTCATTTTGTCTCTCATAGTTGAGGTATACCTATGATGAAAATTACAGGCCTCTCTGATCTTTTTAAGTGGGAGAACTTACACAATTGGTGGCTGACTAAATACTTTTTTGCCCCACTGTAACCAGAAGTCTCAATTTTACTACTTAATACTCAGGCCTTCTTTAAAATATATGCTTCAAACTGGTTCAGATTACAGCCATTCACATGTTCTAACACTGTAGAAAAAAATCAGGTCTCTAAGTTTTAAGACATGCCCAAAGCGGCACGTCAAATGTTGATGTTTCACCAACAACATATCAGGAAGAATCTCAAGTAGCAGTATATCAGTGGATCTGAAGAAGCCTCAGACTGAACACACTCTCTTATTTAGTTACTGTGTTGTGAAGAAGATTACAATGATTCTCCATGATGATTTTTAGTTATTTTTTCCAACATATTTGGACAGTTATCTCTCAAGATTCCAGATCACTCCCCACTTCTTTATCAGTTTCTTTCATCTTTTTACATCATTTTCTCTGAAGCTCCTTATAAAAACAATGACTGAACATGTAATGACACTATCAAAGACAGACTAATAAAATATTTTCAAAATCTTGCTGCACACATTCAAAGTCAAAAGCCTCCTAAAGAAACAGTCTGTGCTATCCTTGCTTGAAACCAGCATCTCTGTTGAGTGTCCTGTTCAGTCTGTGGTCCAGGTCAACACGTCCACTGCCTGCACGTCTTCTCTCATGATGGAAATGGGTTTTGTCTTGTTGCTGTTCCTCCTAAAATCCTCAGTCATCTCTTTTGTGTTGTTGACATTCAAGATAAAATGATTGTTTTCACATCATGCCACAGAGTGGACCACCAGTTATCTGAACTTACTTTATTTTCCATCTCTGAGGACACTGTGGTTGTTGGGTGGATCACATTATTTCTACAGATGACAGGACTCTTATGTCTGCTGAACATCTGATATGTAGAGTGTGAAAAGCAATAATTAGAGTAGAGTCAGCTGCTCCCGCGCTGCTGATCACCTTGTCCTTCACACAATCATTAAGTCCCTCAAACGGTGGTCTATTTGTGAAGTTGTTCTACAAACACTGTCTCAAGAGAGCAATGGACATCTCTTCCACCCAGCACAGACTGTTTTACCTCTTGCCATCTGGGAGGTGCCACAAGTGCCTCTGGACTGAAAGACCTGTTTGTTCCAGCTGTCTCCCTGCGCCCCCCCCCCCCTTCACATACACACACATCCCCCACCTCTACGCATCATGACAAATTTAATCTAGATAATTTTAGCCTTTTAGCCCAAATTTCCTTTATAAAACCAGTGATCAATAATATGAATCAAAATAATGTTTTGTTCTAAATTTCCAAACAGTTTTAAGGCATGTGTCTATATATCCGGCTCTGGGACAGCAGATTTTACCACATAAAGGCACTGACACAGCACATGTCCCAGACCTTTCCATGACCTCGTCTTTCCCATCTAATATTCACTCACTGCATCTCAACCTCCTACCCTCTCTTCCCCATTTTGGTGCTGCTTCACTGCTTGACACGTACACACACAGACACACCCCTCCATACCCTCCACCACTAAGTCGTTCATATTTCAGTAGGTTTTAGCGTGAATCAACTCTCTGAGGTTAAGTTGTTTCTTTTAAAGGTTTGTGTGTGAGAGTGTGTTCAGGAGGGTAGCATGTCTCTCTAGTTAAGTCAAGTGTTTTAAAAAACCAGAAGTGTTTTATTACTGTACAGTCATTTCACTTTGTGTTTCCCCATGACTGACGAAACTGTCAAATATTAGAAAGGAAGATCAGTTTTAAAGTCTTTAGGGTCAAAGCCAGAGAAAGAAGTGTTTTTTCTACCATGTTGCATGTTTTCAGTCTGTTTTCCAGTATGCTGCCAAAAATACAAAAGCATCATCATTCAGAGTAAAAACTATCATTCAAAATAACATGAAAAATCTTAAGTTTGTAAATTAATAACTGAATTGATAAATGACTGCCTGACGAAGGAAGGAAGGAAGGAAGGAAGGAAGGAAGGAAGGAAGGAAGGAAGGAAGGTGTTCTGCTGCCTCAGCAGATTTAGACAACATGTCAGAGACATTCAAAATAAACTGTGTTAACTAAACTTTCTTTGACTCACTGTTCTTCTACTTATTGTTGTAATAACACTGTATAGCCCTGCAATGTTACTGGCCTAACAAAAGTCATGACATCATCCATCTATCTGCTTTCTATAGCCTCCTCAGGGTTGGTGGACTCATGCCCAGACTCTTCAGCAGATCTTTGGCATGACAAAGGCTAAACTCTGGACAGGTCACTAGTCTATCACATAGTGACATAGAGAAAACATCAATTCATACATACCCACAAATTACAGTTAACAAGTCACCTAACATGCAGGTTTTAGGTCTGTAAGAGGAAAACCGATGCATGGACAGGGTGAACATGCAAACTCCATGCAGAAAGGTCCGGGCTGGAATTAGAACTAACCAAGTCTTTACATAATACTCACATTACTTCTATGGCAGACAATGACAACCCAACTGAATCAAATGTATTCATGAAGAATTTCATGAAGTAATAGCTAATGAGAGTTTGAGGGATACAAGGTACAACAGAGCTCAGAGTTTTCATCAGTCTAGCTGTTATGGGGTTGTTCTGGTTCTCCTCCATTAGAAATTCACCAAAGTTTCTGCATGTATGTAAACAGACTAAATCTCCAGGTTTTAAATAGTTCTTCCAACTGAGAGAAACATCAACTTTCCATACAACATAGATGATGCAGAGAATGCTGGGGGATCAAACGTGTCAGTCACTACAATAGTACCTTGAGCTAAACTGAAGTACAGTTTCTTTATGGAAAGGTCAGTTTCCTGTGGTATTTCACCACCTGTCAGGGTGTCTTGTACAGCTAGCTAAGATTGAAGTAGTAGCTGAGTAGAACAACCTTCAGATTTGTGTACAGACAGTGACAGAGCGGTTACTGATCACCACCTGGTGAAACACTGGACCTGGTAAACCCAGACAAGTAATAAGGGTGACCTGGAAATGCTCGGAGAAGTCTCCAACTCATATATCAAGAAGAGATTTTTCTGTCTTGGGGTAATTAAAGAGGCCATTTCACACAAATGTCATGACCTGTAATATGAAACAATTTATATCTAAAAAACATGGTAAGGTTTCCTTTTACAATCCCCTAAATACTAAGAAATTACCTGGTACTTATATGGTAAATCTTGGTGTGTTATTTTCAATGTATTTGTGCTCTGTACTTATACTCTGTATAATGACAATAAATTTCATTTCTTTCGTTCGTTCATTCATTCATTATTGCTAATTACCATGTGTGTTAAGTAGGTAATTACAGAGAAAGTACAGCAGAAATTACCCAGCATTTACCTGATACATATTTGGAAAATTATAGCATATATGGTGTAATTACAGAGGGGAACGAGACGGCCTACAGACATGAGGTCCATAGTCTCAGTGAGTGGTGCGCCTTGAACAACCTGGTGCTAAACATCTGCAAGACTAAGGAACTCATCCTGGACTTCAGACGGAGTAAAGCCACCCCGACACCTCTGTACATCAACGGCGAAAGCGTGGAGCAAGTGGAGACCTTCAAATTCCTGGGGGTCCACATCGCCACTGACCTCTCCTGGAAAACCAACACCACAGCTCTGGTCAAGAAGGTGCAGCAGCGACTCCATTTCCTGAGAGCGCTCAGGAAAGAGCAACTCAACACTGACCTGCTGGTGTCCTTCTACCGGTCAGCCATTGAGAGCCTACTGACCTATACTGTGTCAGTGTGGCACTCAAGCTGTACAGGAGCTGACAGGCACAGACTGCAGAGGGTAGTCAACGCCGCACAAAAGATTATTGGCTACCCTCTACCCACCCTAACCTCCCTCTATAACTCCCGATGCCTCGGCAGACCCAGAAGCATCATAAAGGACTACACACATCCCAGCTTCCACCTCTTCAACTTGCTGCCATCGGGCAGATGCTACAGAGCCATACCAGCCAAAACAAACAGACTCAGAGACAGTTTCTTCCCAAGAGCTGTCTCCACACTCAACTCAAGTTTACATTAAGAAGAACCATCATGCCACTGGGAATATCATCACCATCACACAGTTAACAAGAACTTTGCACTGACATATTATAGCAGATTTGTACTATTTCAACCATAACTACCTGTTAACTGCCCACTCGCTCACTAAATCTGTTTCATTGTTTTCTCCCAAACTGCATATCTAACCACTCAGTTACTTTAGCACAACCTTTGCAATGTTTACTAATAGTTATTTGTAATTTTATATTTTATACTTTTATATTTTATTTTAGCTTTTTATATTTTACTTACGTTATGTTCAAGTTATGTGTGCACCGTATAGAGAAGCTTCAAATCTCATTGTACTTTGTATAGTGACAATAAAGGCATTCGGTTCTGTTCTGTTCTGTTCTGTTCTGTTCTGTTCTGTTCTGTTCTGTTCTATTCCCACATGTAACAAGAAGGTAAATACAGAGGAAGTACTGCAGGATTTAAGAAAAACCTCCACTATTACCCATCAACTCAATTAGGTTGTGACCAGTTTTGGATTTGTAATAACTAAAACTAAATTTTACGTTCTAGAATTCGCCACGAGGTGGCAGCAAATTGTAGTAGTAGCTCTGTCTTATCGTGTTTTTTTTTTATTACAGCCGTCTTTTGACAGACTTCAGCTGTCAAATTAGTTTTTTTTTTTTTATTTTTTTTTTAAAGGGGGATTTTTGCATCGGTTCGGAGGCTGTGCTGCACGGGAGAGTTTTTTGGATGTTTTTGGCTCTTTTTGGCTGTTTCCGGATTTTGTTGTGATGGGTCTCCATGACAACGGAAGACTTGTTTATCAGCGTGACCAACTGATAAAACTCTCCCAAATCAAAATTAACAGTGAAATAACACAGCAAATCCCGCTGGAGTTGAAGAGAAAGAGAAGAGGATGCAGGGCAGGAGTGAAGCAGAGCGAAAAGCAGTGGAGATTTAAACCGTTTCTTCCAACTGTTGTGATGGGTAACGTCAGATTGCTAGCTAACAAAACGGACGAGCTCGAGGTGCTAACCAGGTCCCAGAGAGAGTATAGAGAATGCAGTTTTATGTGTTTCACTGAGACGTGGCTGCATGAACACATCCCGGACAGTAACGTGTCTGTACACGGCTTTATGACGGTCCACTCAGACCGAAGTAAGCAACTCAGCGGGAAGCTGAGGGGAGGTGGTATCCTAGTGCTGGTTAACCAGCGTTGGTGTCATCCTGGACATGTCACCGTGAAGGAGAAGATCTGTACGAGGGACATCGAACTGTTAACTGTGAGTTTCCGCCCATATTATTTACCCAGAGAGTTTACCTGTGTTATTCTGGTAGCGGTTTATATAATACCTCGTACCGCTCCAGAAACTGCCTGTGATGTCATCAGCTCCGTTGTTGCAAGGCTACAAACACAGCATCCAAACTCAGTTTTGGCGATCTCTGGAGACTTCAACAGCGTCTCCCTCTCTACAGCTTTACCAACATTCCAACAGTTTGTCAGCTGCTCCACCAGAGAAAAGAAGACGTTGGACTTATTTTATGTAAATATTAAAAACGCATACAGCTCCTCTGCCCTGCCACCTTTAGGAAGATCTGACCATAATCTGGTTCTTCTCACCTCCACCTACAAGCCCATCGTTCAGCAGCAACCAGTGATCACAAAAACCATCAAAACCTGGTCTAATGATGCTGAAGGTGCTCTGAAAAGTTGCTTCGAGGCTACGGACTGGAATGTCCTCTGTGAACCTCATGGAGACAACATCAACACCATGACTGAGTGTGTGACAGATTATATAAACTTCTGTGTGGACAGCATCGTACCAACAAGAACTGTGAGGTGCTTCTCCAATAACAAACCCTGGATCACCAGAGACCTGAAAAAGCTGCTGAACATCAAAAAGAAAGCCTTCAGGGATGGTGACAGGGAGTTATTAAAGACAACACAAAAACAACTTAAAGCACAAACCAGGAAGTGCAAGGAGGACTACAGGAAGAAGCTAGAGAGTCAGCTCCAGCAGAACAATGTGAGGGATGTGTGGTCTGGAATGAAGAAGATCACTGGCTTCAAGGTAAAGGGGGACCAGACTGATGGAGGTCTGGACAGAGCTAATGAACTGAACTTGTTCTTCAACAGGTTCAGTTCCCCCCCTGCCTCCATCCCCACAGACCACACACCCTCCATGAGCCCACAGCTTTCCTGTCACACCTCCACTTCGTCACCCTCCAGCTCAGTCATGGACCAGAACACTGCATCATCTTCCTCCACCTCAGAGCACCCAAAGACCTCCTCTGCCTCCACCTCCACTCTGTCTGCTATCTGCAACCAGGTCAAGAAACAACTGGAGAAACTGAACCAGAACAAGGCTGCAGGTCCAGATGGTGTCAGTCCCAGAGTTCTCAAGACCTGCTCAATGCAACTATGTCCAGTTCTCCAGCACCTCTTCAACACCAGTCTGAGACTGAAAACAGTTCCTCTGCTGTGGAAAACATCCTGCCTTGTTCCAGTACCTAAAAAACCACAACCAGCTGAACCAAACGACTACAGACCAGTTGCCCTGACATCTCACGTCATGAAAGTCCTGGAGAGACTCTTACTGGCTCACCTCAACAAGCAGGTCAGCACCTTTCAGGACCCATTACAGTTTGCATACCGTAATGGGCTTGGGGTTGAAGATGCCATCATCTACCTGCTTCACAGAGCACACTCTCATCTGGACCAATCAGGCCGCACTTTGAGGGTCATGTTCTTTGACTTCTCAAGTGCTTTTAACACAATTCAGCCTGCTTTGTTATGTGAAAAGCTCCATAAATTCCAGGTGGATTCCTCCACAACCTCCTGGATTTATGACTACCTCACAAACAGACCACAGTTTGTGAGACTGGGGGGTTGTATGTCTGGGATGGAGGTCAGCTGCACTGGAGCGCCACAAGGAACTGTACTCTCACCATTTCTCTTCACGATGTACACCTCTGACTTCCAGTACAACTCTGAGTCCTGTCATCTGCAGAAATACTCTGATGACTCTGCAGTTGTTGGGTCCATCAGTGAGGGACAAGAAGCTGAGTATAGAGAACTGGTCAGTCAGTTTGTGAAATGGTGCGGTAACAATCATCTTGTTTAAAATACCAGCAAAACTCAGGAGATGATTGTTGACTTCAGGAGGAGAAAGAATCAACACAGCAGTATTTCCATCCTAGGAGAGGAGGTAGAGGTGGTGGAGGAATACAAGTACCTTGGAGTTCAGCTGGACAACAGACTAGAGTGGAAATGCAACACAGAATACATCTACAAGAAAGGTCAGAGCAGACTCTACTTCTTAAGGAAGCTGAGATCTTTTAATGTCTGCACCAAGATGTTGCAAATCTTCTATAGGTCTGTTGTGGAAAGTGCAATCAGCTTTGCAGCCATCTGCTGGGGCAGCAGCATCAGAACCAGAGACTTGAAGAGAATCAACAAACTGATCAGGAAAGCTGGATCTGTGCTGGGAGTATCTCTGGAGCCGCTGGAGCTGATTGTACAAAAAAGAATGCTGGACAAGCTGATGAAGATGATGGAGGACTCTTCTCACCCTCTGCACGACACAGTGATCAAACAACAAAGTGTGTTCAGTGAGAGACTTCTTCAGGTCCGATGCAAGACCGAAAGATACAAAAGATCATTCCTGCCTGCAGCCATTAGCCTCCACAACAAGAACAGACCTTGACTGTTATTATTATATTATTGTCTTCACTATTGTTTTTATTGTTGGACAAAAAAAAACAAAAAAAAAAAAACTACTACAACGTTGAATTTCCCTTCTGGGATAAATAAAGTATTTTTCATTTCATTTTCATTTCATTTCATAAAATAGTACCTTCCAATAAATTACCTTTTCTTATATGCCTTTCAGAGTTTTTTTAAGCATTTACCTTGTACTTATGATGTGTTCGAGTCGTCATCGTAACACAGAATTCCGATATAAGTTAACTGGAAATGATGCAATGAACTTGTTTTTCCGAGCTGTGAGATCTGAGGTTTCAGAGGACCCTGAGATCCCACACATTTAAAGATGGCTGCATCCGGTACTAACATAGTACTTGTCATCTCTATGTTTTCCTCATTTTTTTTTTTTTGCTGATCTCTCGGTGAGGCACACGCTTTCTGTCCTGCTCCTGCCATTTCCCCCCCTTTTTCCTGCTTTTTTTGTGTCTCTGAGTCTCCCACCTGCATATTCCTCGAATATGAAATTATGGATCTGGTATCGTGGTCACTTACACACTGGAAAACATTTTTACTACAATTGAAGCTCGTGAAGGGGGGAGCCACCATGCCCAGACTCGACGCTACCTAATCAACCAGGCCCTCACGTCTTTGACAGATTACTTTACAAAGACGTGAGGGCCTGGAACTGAACCGCTGTCTCTCAATTTCAAAGGCGGGCTTAGCCAGTTGAGAGAGAACCAATCACAGAAACCCGGAAGTGACGCAACATATGTGACGCTAAAGCGGATACACACGAGGCGGAACAAAAACAAAAGGTTTAGCGAGCGGCGCTGTAATGGTAGCTACAGAGCCGTAATGGTAGCTACAGAGCCGTAATGGTAGCTACCATGGTTAATGGAGGAGAAAAGACGAATATTAATGGCAGTTGTCGCTTTTGTGTCAAAAACTTGTGAATACGAGGTGTCATTACACACTCGGTTCAGGTATTTGACCACCCCAAGCAAACACTGTGCAAACACAGAAGTAAACACTTTATCCACAGCCGAGTCCGCCATGTTGAATGTTGTGCTCCGGGTGGAAAAAGCTAGTTTCATGTTTTCAGGATGACGCACAACAAAGGTGATATGTAATTGGTCCGTCGAAAAATTTGAGGTGGAAATGATCGGGTGCGGCTCCGGTGTCAGACCCTTCTGCATTTGAACATAATGCAGGAGGATCTGATTGGTCAGGCTAGACTCGACCCACGCTCTGTCGGTGAAGGATGGATATATTTGGATGACTGATTGTGGGAACCTGCTGATTGGAGCAGGCAGTCACCTAACGTATCAACAAATTCAGAAAATATGGAAAGTAAGTAACCTTATCTGGCAGCACTCGGACTAACAAGCTCGGGGAGTCTGGATCACATACTGATGTGGTTTGCATATCACTGGAAGGATGGCTATTTTTCACGTGATTTGATCCATTTCAGATGTTGCAGATTTTCACTAGAATAAAAGTGTACCATAAGGACTGAAGAGACTGCTGAATTCTGCAGTCTGCTCTAACTTGGTCTTATCTTGTTTTGGCTGGGCCGAAGGTCAACACTTTAAACTCCCTTGAGGAGAATACAGATGGGACACTTGGTTCCCCTCCCCTTCTCACTCCAAATGCTGGAGCTGGAGTAAAGACTCGCAAGGTCAAGGAGTTCCTGATAAAAACATCTGAGAGCGTTGCTCAGTGACGGTGACTAACCCTAACCCTAACCCTTAGTTAACTAGCTACTTTTTTGTAGAGTAGTTCAGTTTCTAGATTAATTACTTTTTGGAACAAGTGAGTAACTATAAGTAATTACTATTTTAAAGTAACATTCCTATCACTGATGATCAGACCCAGAGTGGATGTTTTATCACCCTGATGAGTATCTGGATGAGTGTTTCTACGATCATCTAGAATTTATTTAAACAATGTTCTCAGTTCACACGTCTCTCATATGACCCATGATGGACATGCTGTCCACACCGAGACAATTCTGTGTATTTCCATGTCTACTTAGTGTCATAGTGAGTTCCTACTGAGGTAAGCTGTGCTGTGGAGGTTGATGGACCCTCTTCCTCATTAATGGACCCTTATCATTTCCATCATGTTCTGTTGAAGAGAAACAAGCTGCACGTTGGACTGGATCAACATTATTAACTAAAACCTGAAACTGAAATCTTTTTGCACCTGTTGAGTTGCACCTGTGTGCTCAAAAACATATAGAATATAAATGTTGAATGAGTGGAACATTCAACATCAAACATTTATTTTTTTCCTCTCATTAATACTCAAACATTCACTAGATCAGTAATTTTATGTCAGACAATCTCTCTCTCATTTGCTGCTTCTTTGCACATGCAGTCGTTAAAAGATCCAATTCTACTGGGAAGCAGTAGGGGGCGCTAACCTTTAGTCCACTGGTTGCCATGGTGAATCATGGTATCTGTGTTCCACTGATGAGGGCTTCTTATATCGTCATGCACGAGTATAACTCAGGTTAACTTTGACCCAGAGTTGATTGAACTAATTCTTAACAGCTGTTCTGAAACTAAAAACTCTGAGTTTGACAACTGAGAGTTGGTCAACTTTGAGTTCAGGTTTTGATTTAGAGTTTGTTAAACCTGCTTTGTGAAATACACCTCAGGACTGAGATACTGATTGAGTCTATAGACATATGTTCTAAGATGAAAGAGTTTCAGCCAGACTTGTATTACTTGATTTTAATTGTTTTTTTTTTATCTGGTATGTAAGATGGATTCCATTCTACAAAGACTGTTTTATATTTAATTTATATTTAATCATGTTCAAGATGTTGTTTAGTAATGGAAGAACTTGCTCTTCTCTAGTTCATCACTTGCTGCTGGTTACATTATATTTATCAAATTACTTTTGTTTTTTGTTTTTTTTGCTACAAATAAATCCTGATAAAGGTAGAAGCCGGTCTCTCCATCTCAACAAAGTTCATATTTCTTCCAATATTTTGTCCTTATTTTTCTCCCTGAAATTTCCACCCTCTGTTTTGTTTATTGTCAACATTTTTTCTTTTCTTCTTCCCTCATTTATTGTCTAAGTAAACAAAGTCAAAGCTGTGTTTTTTAGAAGGAGACTCAGGTAATGATTTATGCTCAAGTGTCTCAAATTCCATTCTCTGCTCTTTGTTTTTTCCTTTTGCACAAAAGTATTTGTCTTTTTTATTTTTGGTGTCCAATAAATCATAATGCACGTACCATTGCATGCATACTCACTCACTCACTCACTCACTCACTCACTCACTCACTCACTCACTCACTCACTCACTCACTCACTCACTCACTCACTCGTGTGATATCAGCTTCATCATTAATTTTAATGATCATCAATATGCCATAATCCACCAGAGCACACACCCACACACACACACACACACACCCACACACAAACATCTACACTGCAACAGGCGCCACAGATCCTAGAGAACAGTTATAGCCAGCACTTGTTTTATTATCTGGTATGAGAGGCAAGGGACACTCATTCTCTCCCTCTCTCTCCCTCTCTCTTTCTGTGAGCATATGTTTGAGATTTTGATAAGGTCAGCTCAGTACTTCTTAAAGCCTTGCCTGTACTGGTACAGTACTTTGTTGAGTTTGATACTAAACCTTTAAAAAAGCATGATAATAAAGCAAGAAATATTGTGAAAATGTGGGTTAGCGTTGTTGTGCTACTGCTCCAGCTGGACTTCCACAATTGCTGAAAAATCCAGATTTGGGGGGAAATTACTTCAGTTTATTTTCGGAGAGACTCTCAGAATTTCTAATAGTAATTTAAGTGTTTGTTCAAACCATTTTGAAAAGACAGACTTTCTAAACTTTGGCCAGTTTCAAGGTGGGTTTGCTACAAAGTTACTTTTGAGGCCAGGTAAAGATCCATTCCACCAATCTACAGACAGCATAAGGAGTATAAATTCATGGGCCTAAAAACAAGTTTGAAATAAATAAATACAGAAAAAGAGCTAAAAACTGGTAAAAATCCATAAATGTAATTCAAGTGTTAAATGATTACTACTACTACTACTACTACTACTACTACTGTCATTTAGCAGACGCTTTTATCCAAAGCGACTTACATTGAGAGAACATACAAGCAAGAATTCAAAGAGAAGGAAACAATAAAAGGAGGCGGACTGTTTGGAGTCCAGTTTAATTCCGACGCTGATACATCAAGTGTATCAATTTTTTTTTTTTTTTGTAGAGATAAACTCCCAAATCGCTATCATAAATCATAAATCAATTCCTCCTTAAGACTGAAAGTGTTCTTTAAAGAGGTGAGTCTTAAGTCTGCTCTTAAAAGTAGGTGCCGACTCTGAGGATCGGACCAAGTTTGGTAGGTCATTCCACCATCGGGGGACAACAGAGGAGAAGAGTTTGGAACATGATCTCATGCCACGTTGTGGTGGAAGCGCTAGGCGTCTTTCAGTGGCTGAGCGTAGCTGACGCATGATTAAAAACAGACACCCCTCTATTTAAAAAAAAAATACTGTGTCTAAAAAACGAATATAAGTTCTTATTGAACTAAATGTAGGAGTTATACCTCTGAGTGTCACAAGGGGGCGTATCGGTTCTGGGAGTCGGTCTACCGGGAGACCGCAGAATAAACCCTGCAGCTGGAGTTACGAGCAAGGAACTCAATTGTCTCTCTGGTTTTCTGTCTCTCAGTTTTCTGTTTCTCAGGGTTTATATATTCTCACCCCTCTCGGGCACAGGAGGGGCAACATTCTTGGGGCTCGTCCGAGATGATTTCTGCATCGTAGAGTGCAGCGAATCATCCACCATTGAACCTCACATCAGTACCTGGACCGATGCACCACCACAACAGTGATCCAAGATGGCACTTCGTGAGTTGCAGCGTGCGATCCAAAAGCATCTCCATCCACTCGTCACCTCTAAAGGAGACAATCTACTTCGCAAGCTGGTAGCCAGCATCAAGGACGAGGCCAAGGAAGAAGTACCAGAGGACGATGCACCAGCAGTGGAACTCTATGACTTCATCATGAACTTTGTGAAAAGTGACCAGCTGATGAACCTAGAGGACCAAGGCATGTCACGTCTGCTACTCCTCAACGACCTCATCACAGAGCTGCAGCAACCACCGGTGACCAGCAGAGGGAGCAGTGTGCAACTTGCCGTGGCTGAAGCAGAGACTGAGTCACTGACTGGAGGATCACCAGTTGTGCAAGTCAGGGTGGACAGACAGTCGTCCATCAGCAGTCAGGTATCTGATGTAGTGAAACTATCTGATGTTGCAGCTTTATTGCCAAGACGAGAATTCAAAATCTATAGTGGACAAATATCTGATTCAGACTCTGATGTAAGCTATGGTGCTGTATGCAAGCAGATTGATGAAGGTTTAGCTGAAAACTTCACTGAAAACGAGATCATCCTTGCTGTGTTAAGAATAATTAAACCAGGTATGTTCAAAGATATGCTTTTGACCAAACACGAGTTAACAGTCAGCGAGCTCAAGCGGTTTCTCAGAACGCACTTAAAAGACAAAAGTAGTTCAGAACTATTCCAGGAGCTCAGTAACGCAAAGCAGCATGATCGTGAAAGCCCACAACAGTTCATGTATCGTTTAATGGG
>SSNP01000617.1:0-14480 GCA_006937955.1 Pachypanchax playfairii
CAAAGCATTATGGGATATGCAGTCAATGCCCCATAACTGTCCAGTGTATCTTTTTATCTGACTGCATCACATTACAAACATCCTCATCATTTCAAAACAAAAAACAGTTACAGTAAATGACAGAAGCTCCAACAGCTGACTAATAAATTTCAACACCAAACTGTTAAATGTAGATTAAAGTGAACAATCAAACCTGTAAACAATCCAACCTGAACTCTGAAGGGTTTTTTACCAGTATTTTTATATTTTACTGGTTTCTCTTGATTTTTTCAACAATTAAAGGATTTTTATTGAAACAAATATAGAGCCAGGTAAAGTAAACAGACTGAATTTGAAGCTTGATGAAACCAAAAACAAAGCAGAGGAGCTCGGAAGAGACACAGCGAGACACATTTAAAAACGTGAGGACCAAGCAACAACCCTAGGTTCTCTTCTGAGAACCAGGACAAAAATATTATGTGCACCCCTGGATATATATATTGTTGTCATGCAATAATCTTCACTTATATTCACCTGCTCTCTGAGAGGAAAGCTGTAAGGCCTCTTAAAATACACACGGTCGGTGTCCTGTGGACAGAAAGAAAACCAGTGTATCAGTTTGTTTTATGGTGACCCAAAGAGGACTGACATTTACACTTATTATTACACCACTATTGCAAATTGATAACATATAAAACTTTCTGCTTTTTAAAAATCAACTAAAACACATTGGAAGCTGAATACAACAATGATAATTGTGGGACTACTGCCGTCTCAGAATCATTCCATCCCTTTCAAACAGGCAGGAGTAAGGTCTTCACTGATCATGGTGCTGCTTTCATGGTTCCTTTTGATCTGAATACTGGTGGTACATTGTTACTAAGGGTTACCTGTCCCTCTTCTGTAAAGTGAGCAAACCTCCTCTCATACCTGTAATTAACATTTTCATGAGCCAGAATCAAGAGATAAGTGTGACCATAAAAAAATAATTTATGTTTCAGGAAGTCCTGCAGCGTACCGTCCAGCCCAAGATTTTCTAATAGGACAATTCACCACCATCTTCTCAGGGGACACGTCATCCTAATAAAGAGCACAGGTACCCTGAGGACACATTTGTCATAGTATATAAAAAAGATTTTAAAAGTAGTGATAGAATTTTGACATTTTTTGTAAACCTACAACTCTGAATGCATCCATGGCAAAGTACCAGACACACTGTAGTGATGATACATTTCAAAACAGTATATATGAGACTGCTCAGTGAAAAAGTGGGCACACATTTACACTAAAATATGGAGTGCAGATCATTAGAATAGATTGTATATTAGAGAAGACATGATATACTAACCCAAATCCAGAGCAGTTTTCTCCGTCCAGGCTCCCGCAGCAGTCTGCTGTGCAACATGGCTGAGTAACTAAAAAAAAGAAAAACCACAATGTAAAACTAAAAGTAAACACTGCTATAATTTTGTTAGGGAGAGAAAAAAACAAACTGATGGCATGTCATAATATAACCAGTATCAATATCTGTAATCCACAGAACAGGGAACATGTCCAAGAACAGGACCATATAAATATGTAAATATTTATAATTACCTAAAGTTGAACAAGGAGGATTTGTTTCTGTCTCCCTTTCCTTTTCATTGCACTTAATATTTGTCTATTTTACTCCATTTCAGCTATTTGAAGCAAATCTCATCTGACCCTATTACAAGTTTTCAGTGCGTGGTACATTTATTATCACATTGCCTCCTGATTGAACTTATTTTTGGAAACTTTGGCAGGTCAGGGTAACATGACCACCAGGACACAACACTGGCAACCTCAACAGACTCCTGTAGGCCTGACTGGAGAAACCATCTGCTCTTCTGAAATAATGGGAATCCAGAAATAAAATGTCTTTCTGGAGTGGTTCATTACCTATAGAAAATATAACATCTGCCACTCACAAAATTGTTCTGTAAATGGTATAATGTTCTTACAATCAGCAGAAAATGCCCTGGAATCCACAGTGGGATGATGATGGCATTATTCTGGTCAGCATCTTTCTGTAAAAACAAAAAAGGGTTAGGGTTATACGTTCTGGGGGTTGAGAGTATCTACAAAAGTCCCACTTGTGACTATGTTCAGTTAAACAGGCTATAAACAGGTTTCTGACATTTCATGACTGAAACGTGTGGCTGAAAAACAGCTGCACGTCTTTTCTGCTTGTTGTCGCAACACACGCTCGTTTTCTGCCCTGGTCGGTGTCTCAGCTGTGCTGGGTCGCTTCTGTGGATTCTAACAATCCATTGCGATTAAATATACCATCCGTGGGAAAATCCGACCAGACTGAATTACAGAAAAATTGGCTCCAGGCTTAGTACACCCGCCGTGAGCTGACAAGGCGTCCGTCATCAGAAGAGGAGTCATAAATGGTCAAATACAAAGTCTAATGTTACGTTTCAAAAAAACAATCACTAATGCGCTGTCTATAAAACTATGTCTTAAACGTTAAATTAAACGTCAAAAATCTTCGCAAGTTGTAATTGCTTTTGAAAATTTACAATTAAAATTACTACACATTAGTGGTCGCATATATGACGTCATCGCAGAATCTCTGTCTTTTCACTTTCCACATGAGGGGATTTATAGTGGTTTTCTCCACATTTGATACTCCTTCATCCTTGAAGAAAGATGTGAAGCTCGCTAAACTCACAGCCATGTTTCGTCTTCGTCTCGTTGAGCGGTTTGGTGACGTCAATTTGGCAAGACCGGCTGTTGTAGTCCGCTACGTGTTTTTATACAAAACCTAAAATTACTTTTGCCGCCTGTCAAAAATGATCGCTTTCTCTGTATCAAACCTTGTCGCTACAATTCACGAACATCATATGTTCGATCCATGGTGCATTTCAAACTGGATTCGAAAATAACTTTTATCGCTCCATTGACTTTCATTTTTTTTTTTTCGCAGGAGACCAATGGACCGGAAGTAGTAGGGCGTGACGCTCCCCATGACGCTGCAGTGAGACACGCCTTTACCTGTAAATAGAGACGGAAACAAAAACTGGAATCTGGGTCTCACGCGGGGATTTTTGTAGGGAACTGAACGGTTTGGTTTGCTTGTTCTGTTTGGCGGGTCTGGCATAAACTGGTTTGTGACTGGATCAGGATGATAGAACAGGGGGAGAAGAAGAAGATGGAAGGAATCCTGAGGAATGGATTCCAGCCGTTAGAAGGAAGGAGCGGAGGATAAACAAATTAATGTCTGGACAGAATAGCAAAAGAAGTTGGGATGAAGTTAGTTCGGATGAAGGAAGCAGAGTGGATCGAAGAAAAGTTGGGAAGGAAGAAATTAAGATAATTTTGAAATTCAGGCAGGAAGATGGACATATCAGTATCAGTCCAATAACGTTATCAAGGGAGCTGAAAAAGAAGATTGGAGATGTGGAGATGGCAAAAACATTGAGGGATGGGAATTTGTTGATAATATGTAAAACAGAAGAACAGAAACAAAAAGCAATGATTATTGACAATATATGTAAGAAAGTGGTGTGAGAAAAAAGTGTTAGGAGAAAACAAATTTACACAGGGAGTGATATCAGGGATTCAGATTGAAGAAGAATTGGAAAAACTCAGAAGAAGTATTCAGGGAGGAGACGTGAGGAACATAAAACGGTTGATGAGAACAGAGAGTAAATCAGTTATGTTAGAATTTAAAGAGTCAGTTTTACCAAACAGGGTCATGATTGGATATTTGAGTTTCCCAGTCAGAGCTTATACACCACCATTAAGATGTTTCAAATGTCAGAGGTATGGTCACATTGCTGCAGCTTGCAAGGGGAAATTGAGGTGCCCTAAATGTGGTGGAGAACATAAATATGATGAATGTGAGGATAATGTGCAAGAGAAGTGTTGCAACTGTGGAGAACAGCATAGAGTAACATATGGAGGATGTGAAGTCAGGAAAAGAGCAGTGGAAATTCAACAAATTAAAACAATCAGTAATGTAAGTTATGCAGAAGCAGTGAAAAGAGTTCAAAAAGGAAATGAAGTCCCAAAAATGCAAAAAGCAGTAAATGAAATGAGTCAAGGGGAGAGAAGTGAGACTGGATTAACAGCTGTCAACCTTATATTATTCATGGCTTATGTTATCAATTGCACAGATCAGGTTAAACACAAATCGGAAAAAATAAAAATTATTGTAAGAGGAGCAGAAAGATTTCTTGCCATAAAAAATATTTCATGGGAACAGGTAACTAAAAAGCTTGAAACAGAAGGAAAAGCAGGAGGATCAATTGACAGGACACATTGATTATTCTACAATGGAATACCAGGAGTCTTTTAGCAAATGGACAAGAGTTTAAAGGATTTATTAAAGAACTAAATAAGAAGCCTGATGTTATATGTATTCAAGAAACATGGCTGAAGTCCAGACTGGATTTTAGTATTAAAGGGTATGTTAGTTAGTTAGAAATGAGGGAACTGGAGGAGGATGTATTACATCAGTCAAAGAAGGAATACCATATAGATTAGTACAAACAGGAGTGGACTTGGAGTATATATTAGTAGATATATGGATAAATTATAATAAAATGAAGATATTAAATTTCTATAATCCTTGTAAGAAATTATCCTTAAAATCATTATTAGATATTTATTCAAACTCAAATGATAAGATTATATGTTGTGGCGATTTCAATGCTCACAGTACGCTATGGGGTTCGCATAATGAAGAAAATGGAAGTGTGATAGAAGAATTCATGGATATTAATAATTTAGTGTGTATAAATGATGGTCATGGTACAAAGATAAATGTAAGAACAGGTAAAGAATCAGACATTGATTTAACAATAGTGTCTGTTACGTTAGCAGGCAGATGCACATGGGAAGTAATGTCAGATACAACTATAGGAAGTGATCATTACCCAATATTTACAGAAATAAATCTAATATCTGATGGTAAGAAAAGAGAAGGGGTACAGAGGTGGTTATTTAAGAAGGCTGACTGGAAACTATTTACTTATATAAGTGATCAAGAAATAAGTAAAATAAATATAAATCAGGATGTTGAAAATTTAAATGGATGTATTTGTGAAGTAATTATAACAACAGCAAAAAAGGCTATTCCAAGATCAAGTGGAGGAAATAGGAAAAAGATTGTGCCATGGTGGACAGAAGAATGTAGCAAAATCATTAAAGATAGAAATACTGAAAAATAACCACAACTTTGAAAATTTGATGAAATACAAGAAATTGCAGGCTGAGGTAAGGAGGACGGTCAAGTTAACAAAAAATATTTTCTGGAGGTCCTTTTGTAATTCAGTCGGTAGGGAAACTGATATTAATAATGTGGGGAATGATAAAAAAAATGAATGGGGTTAAGATTCAACATGGATTTCCAGTAATCCAACAAAATGATCTAGTAGCAGTGACAGAGAAGGAAAAAGCAGAGATGTTAGCAAAGAACTTTTGTAAAATACATAGTTCAGAGAATATTAGTAACAAAAGGCAAAATAGGAAACTTGAAATATTAAAAGAAAATGAACATCTATTTAGTCACAGTGATGAAAAGGCAAGTATATTAAATGTTATATTTACCAGAACGGAATTAAATCGAGTATTGAACAAATGTAAGGAATCTGCACCAGGGAAAGATCAAATATGCTATACTATGTTACGTCATATGGGAGATGTGGGTAAAAACATTTTACTGGAACTATATAATAAAGTTTGGGAGGAGGGAGAAATACCCCAAAGTTGGAAAGAAGCTGTAGTAGTTCCAATATACAAACCAGGGAAAGACAACTCAAAACCAGATAGCTATAGGCCCATTGCATTGATCTCTACTGTATGTAAAGTTATGGAGAAAATGGTAAATAACAGACTAAATTATTATATGGAAGCTAAAGGGTATATAACTAAATTTCAAAGTGGGTTTAGAAAAGGGAGGGATACTATGGATTCAGTATTATTATTAGAACATGAAATACGAAAAGCACAAGTGAATAAAGAAAGTGTTATAGCAGTATTTTTTGATATTGAAAAAGCATATGATATGATGTGGAAAGAGGGCGTGCTGATTAAACTCTGTAAACTAGGGATATCAGGTCAAATGTTTAGATGATTAGGAATTTTTTGTTAAATAGAAATATTCAAGTCAAAATAGGGAAAAGTTATTCAGGAAAATATTGTATTGAAAATGGCACTCCTCAAGGGAGTATAGTGAGCCCTTTATTATTTTCAATAATGATAAATGATGTATTTAATGATATAGGTAAAGAAATGGGTGCACTCAAAAAAATAATTCATTGGATGGACTCAATTTAATTGAGGGCAGTTTTTCCATCCAAAATATATGTGTAGGATGAACTCAAACAATATACATTTGTACAATGCAATAAATTTGAGTTAGTCCAACAAATTTTCTTTTAGTTGGTTTGAATAGAAATAATTATATACAATAGATGCAAATGATTTAGGTTAGTTCAACTCAAAATAATGTAATTTAGTGGAATTAAATTATTTGCACTACCTTAATATAAATTATTTATGTTCAACCAACTCAATTAAAATTAATTCAATGGAGAATAAATTATTTCATTGATGACATTAAATAAATTTTGGTTTGATGAACTCAACTTTATTAAAACTTTAACAAAGATGGAAAATGCATTCTCAAAACAGTGTGCTTTGAATACTTACAAGTCAAGAAAGCTATGACAGAAATGTGAGCAAATGACTTCATAGATGAAACTAATAAATTGTTCCAAATTTGGGAAAAAAAAGCACTATAATTAAAATATGTAAAAAAAAAAATATTAAAGCAAAATAGAGTATAAACTCAGTCCTCACAATACATGAAAATGCACATCCTGATAGTTTTAACTTTCATTTGTAAAATATAAATCATTTGATAAAAACAGTGGACTTAACAATAAAACCAGTTTCACACTATAAGATTTTAAGCATTTTTTAACATCTCAAACGGCCAAGATTTGAAATAAAATGGACACAATTAACTGTAAAAGCGCCAAAGATGTTTTGTAAAACTTCAAAAGACCTCACAGCCAATGGCCAAACTGGTTTGATAGTGAACAAATTATTAAAATAAATATAACACAGTTGCCTTCAATGAGTGCAATATCCAGAAACATGTACACACATAAAACCCAAAAATTGAGAGAGGGCAAAAAAAATTCCACAATTCTCATTTCTGGTGTGCACAATTTTAACAATAACAAACAGAAAATCTTTTAACCAGAACTTGGCTCAAGTGGTCAATACATTTAATTCAACATGCTAATCTGTCCATGTTTGAGAAAGAAGCTGCTCTATTAAAGCTTTAACAATTTAGGTTACTTTACACGTTCTTTAAACTTATAACTTGCCAGCTTTACTTGTCCAAAGGCAATTGTAAGGCACTCCAAACCCCATAAGACAGTAAAAACAAAAAATGACTCCTTTAAAATCAAACATTTGTATTAAACATAAAATATTTAAGTGCTCTAGAAGCCTCCTCTGTAAAAATAAGTCCTGCAAAAAAGCCACAAAGAAAATTATGGCATTACAATCCAACCAATTCAGATTTTCAAGTTGTGGTACTGACATACAAAACAAGGAACAATTTTGCAATCACAAGGAGACAGACTCAGATGTACCTTTAAAACCGCTGACAGAAATGGTTGGCATCAATCACGTGAGCTTTTAAAGAGATAAAATGAAAATAGAAAAAAGTCTCTCAGACTAGACAATTTACATTCATCAATAAATCTCAGTCATTACTTATTCAATGTGAAGAAAATGTTTTGCACTTTTTTTTTTTAATGCTGCATCATTACAGTCCTTGCATCACCAGGTGGCAGGGGCACTGTAGCTTTAGTTGGGACTGAAAAAAAATGATGTCTGCAGGATAGCCAAGTGTCACAGTGACATATGAGGATGCGTAGTTGAAATTTGTCCAAACCTATTGTATCCATTCCACTTTTAAAGTCTGTTTATCCTGCACAAAGTTATAGTTAAGTCCTTTGAAACTGAAGAGAAGGCATCCATGTACTGTCTTCAAATAGTGAGATCACTCAGGTAGCAAGTTTAAACTGGAACAAGAACACTATTAACCCCAAAGAGGTCTTTTTGTGTGGGATTTGTGGATGTGGGATTTTTATCCCCCATTTCCTCAAGGACAGAGGCCTAAGCAAACAGCTTGATCTTCAGCTGCTGTATTTTTACATTCAGTTTGTGTCCATCCAGGTTCATTATGAGCTTCTGACAAAACTCAAAGGTGTACTTGAGGTCATCAGGAAAACTCAGATCAAGGGCATAAATCAATCCAAACAGTAGGATGAATGCGTTGATGGCGCTACCGAGGTTGGTCAGGACCTTAACACCTTTGATGACTACACCAACATCCTCTGGTTCCTGAATCCGTCTCTTCTGATGGTGTAAATACCCATGACTGTGGCTGCAATGCTCCTCGAAATGTCATCCTCTGGGGAAGAGATCTGAAAAACAACAAACTGATGAGAAAACAAATCAGGGTTTCCCCTAGAAAACAGGCCAAGCCTGGTGGCAGGTGATGCAAGGGCAACTGATCACCAGCCCACCATGTTTTTGTGGGGAGAAAAAGTTTTAAGTTGACAGAAAAGTTGAAAATTACTCTATTCATATGCAATGTTGTAAGACATAAACAAATATTTAAACAATTCTAGTTTAACATTTTCGTGGGATCTATAATTGGCCCTCTTTTCCATCTAAGAAAAAAAAGGCATCATTACATACAAATATGTTATACCAGTTTTTTGAAAACTGTCAAGCACCACAAAACATAATTTGCCTGAAGTATAAAGAACTAGTTACAGACAATTTTGTGCAAAATCAAGCAATACTCCGTGTATGGAGAGCCATATCATATTTTCCAGTCACTGAAGGCATTCGAACCCACCAGTTATTGCCTTGTGCTGCACATTAATACTGGCTCAAAAGGTTTCAGTGATTAACAGTTTCAAATATAAAAATTATTAGAGAGGAAATATCTATCGATATTTATAACACCTTAACAAATCAACTTTTGGTGTGGGATGGGCTCTTTGAAGCTGTAAAATAAACTTACCAAATATTCCTTGAAGAAAGAGTCTGGATCTTCATTTAGGTAGATCACCAGGCTTTTGAGAACACTTTCCCTCTTTATGTCAATGTTGACACACTAATGCAAGGATGATAAAAACATTTATTTTAATGTGAGTATAATGACATTTATATGACATTTTTTTAGCGTTTCAACATGGCTGTTTAAGTAAACTAGATTGGAAATCAATGGAAAGTGCATAAAGTTGTGTGGATTAACACATAAAAAACAGGTCCTCAAAAAAATAACATGCTCAACAAGAGATACTACACTTTTATGCTGCTTGAAATATGCTAACAAACATCAACTGGCAGAGGATTGCAAGCTAGTCCGCCTTTTTTTAAACAGGAAATAGTAACATGCAAGTCACGTATTTTTCATAATTACGGTAGAAATACATAGTTACTGTACACTCACAGATTATGCTTTGCTAATAATAGTACACATATAAATTCGGCACAACTTAAAGTCATATACTTACCAAAAATCGATGTCTATTTTTAAATCCGGCGGCCCAACAGACTTCAGGTAGAGGCGAAAAAAAGGAAGAGGAAGTGATTCACGCGAGAGCGCGAAAACATGCGCATGCGCACGGATGGCAGAAACAAGACGAAATTAAATATTTTTGAGTTAATGAATCTGAGACTGTTTGATATTAAATTATTTTACTTTACACCAACGAAATATAAATATGGTTATGTTTAACTATTAAATTTAGGTAAATTGGATTAAATCTAAATGTGTCATATTTAAGAGGGGCTTGAGCCAGTTTTTTGGGTGTGTGTCGTTATTCACAGATGATGGGGCTATTTGGAAAAGGGGGAAAAATTTGAAATTTCTGGTTAAGAAAATACAAGAAGCAATTAGAAAAATAGAAGAATGGTCATATAAATGGAATGTTAAGTTTTCAGTAGATAAAACAAAAGTGATGATTTTTACCAAGAAAAGGGGTAACATTGAATTAAAATTAAAATTATATGATCAAGAACTGGAAAGAGTGAAAATTTTTAAATATTTGGGTATGTGGTTTGATGAAAAGTTAACATGGAAATTACACATTCAGAAAATGGTAGACAGGTGTAAAAAAGGTATAAATATAATGAGGTGTCTAACTGGGAATGGATGGGGTGCTGATAGAGTAGCATTAAAAAATATATATGTTAGATTAATAAGATCAATAATGGATTATGGGTGCATAGTGTTTCAATCTGCAGCAGAAACAAATTTAAAACAATTAGATGTAATTCAATATCAAGCTTTAAAAATTTGTTTAGGAGCATTTAAATCAAGTCCAGTAACAGCTTTACAGGTGGAAATGGGAGAGATGCCTTTGAAGTTAAGAACTCAACTAATAAGTATGTACTGGGCTAGCTTGAAGGGAAATAATATGAATCATCCAGTACATGATATATTAAAATTGTGCTGGGAAAAAGAAAAGAGGTACACAAAAAGTTTTGGATGGATAATAGAGGAAGAAATTGAAGAATTAGGCATAGCACAAATTAATATTGGTCCAAGTGTGGTATTACCAGTTATACAACCATGAATTCTACCTGAAGCAAAAGTAAATTTTTGTTTACTTGAGGAAAAAAAGAAAGACAATAAATTTAAGTTAGATTCAAGAAACACTCAGAGATATATTGATAAGTATTATAATTATGTTCAAGTTTATACAGATGCATCAAAAGATTCAGAAAATAAAATAGGAGTGGCATTTTTTATTCTGGAGTTCAATGTAGTATCAGGTAAAAGAATAACTGATGGTTTATCAGTATTCACAGGAGAGATGACAGCTATTCTATTAGCCTTGTACTGGATAGAGGAAATAAAACCACTTAAAACAATAATATGTTCAGATTCTAGTTCATCCTTGTACAGTATACATAATAATCATTCGGATAGTCGACCAGATATATTAATAGAAATTCAACAGACGTTGTATAGATTACAGATGATGGGACTTGAAATAGTATTGGTATGGATTCCTGCACATATTGGGGTAATTGGTAATGAAATGGCAGATAAAATAGCAAAGAGAGCTACTAAACATGTAAATATTGAAATAATAATTAGGTTCAGTAAATTAGAAATTAAAAGTATCATTAAACAGAAGTTGAGGGAAAGATGGTAAAAAGAATGGGAGGAAGGGAAAAAAGGAAGATGGCATTATAAAATACAAAGAAAGGTTGGTAGGATGAGGGAAGGTGGGTAAAACAGAAAAGATGATATAATATTATCAAGATTAAGAGTGGGACATACTGGGTTAAATAGTTCTTTAGTCAAAATTGGAAAGCATGTTGATGGGAATTGTAGTTATTGTAATCAGAAAGAGACAATTGAACATGTTATAATTGATTGTGAGAAATATACATTGGAAAGAAGGGTTATGGTACAGAATCTAGAAGAAATAAAAGTAAGATATAAAATAGCAGAGATACTGAGGGAAAGTAATTGTTACCCAATAATTTTTAGATTTGTTAAATGTACTGGTTTAAGTTCAAGGATATAGATAATAGTCGGGGGTATTTATTTTATTATTTTTTTAAATATGAAGTAGTAGGATAGTGTAGTCCTGGTCCACACTCCTTGCCAGTGGATGGCGGTAATGCACATCTAAAGTTGTTTGCCAACCGCCATAAAAAGTCAAAAGAAGAAGAAGAAGAAGAAGAAGAAGAAGACGACGACGACGACGACGAAAACTGGAATCTGTTCAGACTCCATTTTACCTAAACTGAAATAAAAACTTTAAGGATTAAAACAAGGATGGAACTCTTCAACTCATCTGAATCAAGGTGAGTTAATTTAATGTTCTTCTCCTCCTGTAAGGTTTCATCTCTTTTGGACAGAAGAAGAGACAGAACTTTGGTTTTTATTTAACTGCGTCATGTCAGACTGTCGTCAGACTGTTGATTCATCTGCTTATGATGTTTAATATTAACAACAACATTAAAACAAGAACATCGTTTATGGACTGCAGTCGGTCCTCCGAGAGGTTTTAACAACATGAACTCCCGAGACTTTTTATCAGTTAAGGACAACTGACGTAACCGGAAGCCGGTGTTGTGCCAAGGTACTTATCCCGTAAAAATGTGATTCCCCTGACGCGGGAGCGCGCACTCACTCACTAGAGCGGTGTCTGCTTCCCTATGCTGTGTTCGACCAACGAAAAGAGAACAAGTCACTGCTTTAGCGTTTAACTGGGTGTTACATAGTTTTTGTTGCTAAAAATGCTTCGATTACTAACTAAAATCAGATTCACTTTGTTTTAAAAATGTTTTAATGTGTACGTGTCTTATTGTGGCGCGACGCGTTTACTTTCCGCGCACTGCACAAATAATCTAGAGTGTTTTCGCATTCTCGTCGACTTAGTTAATTAAAAATGATTTTGTATACTCCTTCACAATCACTATCAAGATGTGGAATGGGTTAAGTCTACTTGTTTGGCGCGCTGTCAGCTTCTAATGCTAAAAAAACACCCCAGGATTACAGAGTCCTCCTCTGTCAAACACATCTTGTGACTGACTGACAGTCAAAAACCATACCAGGAAGGTTGTGCCTAAATATCATAATACTGTATGTGCATGCTCATCTCCAAGCTCATTGTATTAACAGTGTTATCAAATATGAAGTGTTTTATTTTGAACAAAGACTTGGTTATTTGTTATTATTCTATAAAATTTATTATTTTAGTTATTTTTTTTATATCATCTGCTCTCCAAAAAATGGTTTTCTCAATGTTAAATGCGTTTCAGATAATATTTTTATTGATGTGTGTGTGATGTAAACTGTATCACTTATAAGGAAAACATGCTGTGGTGGATGTTTTTATGTTTTGGTTTTCAATAAATGAAAGTGAAAAAAACATTGTGAGAGCAGAACACTACTTTGATTAGAATTAAGGATTCTTCAGCACTCTATTTCTTCTACTACTACTACTACTACTACAACTGTCATTTAGCAGACGCTTTTATCCAAAGCGACTTACATTGAGAGAACATACAAGCAAGAATTCAAAGAGAAGGAAAAAAATATAAGGAGGCGGACTGTTTGGAGTCCAGTTTAATTCCAACGCTGATACATCAAGTGTATCAATTTTTGTTTCTTCTAATGATTTACCTGTCAAATAATGACTCCCCTGACAAAAACTTTATTAGCCAAGGTAAAAACTCACAGCCCTTTTTAGGAGGGGGTACATATCATTACAGCCGTTAGGATTTGTATCCCCCCTCTAACTTTTTGAGTCTGTGGTCAATCTTCCTCAAATTTACAGGATGAAGTGTTCATAATGAAAGATAAATAGACACCAAACCTCTTGAAGATAGGTTACTCACAGCCCTTTTTAGGAGGGGGTACATTTTATTACAGCCATGACTGTTGTGACAATTCAGCCCGTCAGGATCTGGATCCCCTAGTTAACTTTTAATTAGAGTGAAATTTTGTAATGGACAGCTCCTCATTTAGTAGATTAACTGGGGTAAGACATTAATAATCCTAACATTTTGTAAACAAAAACTCTTCATATAGTGAAGTTACAGGGGGGGGGGCACTTCCTACCAGGTTTCACCTGATAAAATGTTTATTCCCTTTCTAGATCTAAGACACAGCAACCCATTATGTTCATTGCTTCTTCACAAGCCCATCTTTATACAACTAAATAATCCAATATTTTTTATCTTCACCTTTTAATTGTCATTCAGGCTCTAGGAGGAGCAAGCAGACAAGTAATATATACAGTTCTATTTGCTGCACAGCATTTCCAACCAGCCTCCATATAACCATGTGTTTGTGTGTCTAGTCATATTACGTATTTTGTTTAATCGATTTATATTAACGCACTGCATTTTACGTTCATTAATGATAACGGTGTTGTAATATTGGAAATTGTAATTAATTAGATTACTCCTTTTAAAGTCCAAACGCTGCACAGGATCATCATCAAAAGGGCACGTCATACTCAAAACCCTCTCTGGAACAAACTTACAGTGGGGCAAAAAAGTATTTAGTCAGCCACCAATTGTGTAAGTTCTCCCACTTAAAAAGATCAGAGAGGCCTGTAATTTTCATCATAGGTATACCTCAACTATGAGAGACAAAATGAGGAAAAAAAATCCAGAAAATCACATTGTCTGATTTTTAAAGAATTTATTTGCAAATTATGGTGGAAAATAAGTATTTGGTCAATAACAAAAGTTAATCTCAATACTTTGTTATATAGCCTTTGTTGGCAATGACAGAGGTCAAACGTTTTCTGTAAGTCTTCACAAGGTTTTCACACACTGTTGCTGGTATTTTGGCCCATTCCTCCATGCAGATCTCCTCTAGAGCAGTGATGTTTTGGGGCTGACGCTGGGCAACACGGACTTTCAACTCCCTCCAGAGATTTTCTATGGGGTTGAGA
>SSNP01000618.1:0-14422 GCA_006937955.1 Pachypanchax playfairii
GGGGAAGAGACTCGATCCTGGGGGGAAGAGACTCGTTAGAACACAAGCAACACGACCCGCTGCAGTGCGCGGGGAAAGTGCAACTACACTTACTGTGAGGTGAAGCTGTAGTTGCGTGAGGTGGGATCCGAAGACACTGCAGCGGGGGTGGAGCCCCAGGAGTCGAGGGAAAGCGAGGAAGCCCGGGACGTGGTGCTGTCTCCACAGATGAGACTGTGGCAGGGGTGACAGCCGCGTGCTGACCAGGGAGGTGTGGATCCGGAGGAGACCAGAGACAGACAGCGCACCGGGGAGAGAGAACGCCGCAAAGCACGCGACGTTAGAAAGCCCCGGTGAGGAAGAGCCCTCTTTCCAGCGGGTGAACGACCACGCAGAGGTACTCAGAGCCTGGAGGAGAGGCTCCAGGACGCGAAACTGAGAGGAAAGGGAGAGAAGGCTGGTTAGTAACAACTAACATAATATTTCTTAATAAGTTGGGTCTTACAGGGTTAATGCAGTTCCCTGAATTCTGATATCTCATTCAAGCATCTTCAATAGGATCTTATGATCTATAGTATCAAACGCAGCACCGAGATCTAACAGGCCAAGTTCAGACACAAGCCATGAGAATATCATGAGAAAATTCCACCAGTGCTGTTTCAGTGCTATGATGAGCTCTAAATCCTGACTGGAACTCTTCAAAAAGATTATCTCTCCAAGATAAATAAACTTCTTCTAGCTTAGTAGAACGCCATTTCCTTTCTAACTTTCTTGAAGTTCTTTTTAGCATACGTAGCTCTGAGTTAAACCAAGGAGCACGTCTCCTCTGACTGATTACCTTCATTTTCAGAGGAGCAACATTATCCAATGACGTGCGCATTGAAGCTGTAAATTTATCAGTAAGATCATCAATTTGCCAGGCTGCAAAATCTTTGCAGCTGCTCTCTGTTATATTATTCTTTTGGAATGAAGATAAAACTAATGGAATAGATTCTTTGAATTTACAGTAGTTACAGCATTTTCTGATAAACATCTGCAATAGTTGTAGTTTCTATCTGGAGTGGCGAGGTCCATCATTGTAAACTCAAAGATTATTAAAAAATGATCAGACAAGACAGGGTTGTGAGGAAACACTATCAGCTGCTCAATCTCTACACCATTAGTCAGAACAAGATCAAGAGTATGATGACAATAGATTTGTAAATCATCTGCAAACAGATGGAATGACATATTATGACAGGATATCACAGAACCTAAAGGAAGTAAATACAGAGAAAATAAAACAGGGCCCAAAATGGAACCTTGTGGCACACCAGAAGACAGGGGAACTGAAGAAGATGACGAACCATTAACCGTCACGGAAAACATTCTGTTACTGAAGTATAACTTGAACCACTGCAGAAATAAAAATTGATAACAAAATCCCAGACAACCTTAAAAAAAATATTGAGCACTAAAGCTGACAAAAAAAATCTCTTTACAAATATATAAATTCAATTTGTAAAAGAAAAAAAATCAACATCATTTTTTTAATGTTAAAGGTAAAAATGAGCATTCTTAATGTGGAAGGCTAAGACTTGAGCTGCATAAGATTTAAGATATTGAAGAAAAATAGTGCAAATGAGAAGCAACAACAAAGCCCAGGAGAGACTAAAGAAAGGGGAGGGGGTGGGTTGGTGGATAAATATAACTGCTGCAAAACACAGAAATGAGCTTACAGAGCTTTTGCCATCTGATGATGGAGATTGAAAGTGCTGCTGAGCTCTGTTTTCCACAACTCTTCAATAATTCCTGCAAGAAACCAACATTTAACTGGTCTGAATCTGTGCTCCTGAAAATCTTTCTGGCCTTCATCTCTCTGACCACTGTAGCTCTCAACCTGCTCATCATCATCTCAGTCTCACATTTCAGGCAGAGATCAACTTCTCAGCAGAACCTATAGAGTTTATGTTTTGAAAATGTGATTTTTAAAACAGGATAAATATTTTATCAGTACAGTCTGACAATGAAACTTGTTGGTCACAAATGTTCTACTTAGATGTTAACAGGTTTTTTTGTGTGTTTTTGCAGGCAGCTCCACACACCAACTAACACCCTCATCCTGTCTCTAGCTGTATCAGACCTTCTTGTTGGTCTCCTTCTGATGCCTTTTGAAATCTTTAGAAACTCGAGCTGTTGGTTCCTTGGCAACATTGTCTGTGTTCTGTATTTATTTTTTATTTGTCTTATAAGCTCTGCATCAGTTGGAAATATTGTTCTCATATCAATTGATCGCTATGTGGCTATTTGTGACCCGTTGCGTTATCCCACCAGAATCTCAAGGAACAGAGTGAAACGCTTTATTTGTCTGTGTTGGCTTTGGTATGGTGTCTACAGCATTTTCTATTTAAAAGATGAGATCATTCAACCTGGAAGGAGTAATTCTTGTGTTGGAGAATGTGCTCTTATGCTTAATTATGTTACAGGAACTATTGATGTAATTGTAAACTTTGTATTCCCAGTTACAATTATTATTGTTTTGTATATGAGAGTATTCATAGTGGCTGTGTCTCAGGCACGTGCGATGCGCTCTCACATTACAGCTGTCCCACTTCATCGCCCAGTAAAATTAACAGCAAAAAAATCGGAGTTAAAAGCAGCCAGGACTCTTGGTATTGTTATCATTGTTTTTTTGATATGTTTCTGTCCGTATTGTTGTTATTCTCTTATGGAAGTCAATTTAACCAGTGAGTCATACATATCATTTTTTGTTTTTCTTTTTTACTTCAACTCTTGCCTGAACCCTGTGATCTATGCTCTGTTTTACTCCTGGTTCAGAAAAGCTATCAAACTTATTGTCACTCAGCAGATACTGAATCCTGGCTCCTCTGAGGCCAATATAATGTAGAGAGGCTGTGAACTGTGAAACTTCACAAAATATTTTCAGTCTGTAAATTCTAAAGTGAAACAATCTAAACAGATTAACTATACACTTTCTTTTATACTGTGACTTAAATGAAAAGAAACATTTTCAGTTCTGCTATTTTCACATAGCTGTTCAATTTCAAGTCATTCAATTTTCTTTTTAAAATGTTTCATGTATGGTACATATAACATGTACAATAACAATGTAACATATATTTTTTTACATAATATATTGTATAATGTTGATTCTTTGTTTATTGGAAATAAAACGTAAGTTGTTCTAAATTGTTCCTAGGTGTTTGAGTAGTTGTCTGTGCCTCTGTGATGGGTGTAACCCTGCCCCTATCCAATGAATGCTGGAGATAAACACATGTACCCTGCAACCCTAAATAGAATAAGCAGGTATAGATTAATGTTTATTTTGTCTTAATTTATGTCTAAATTAGATGATCTCATATTTTGGTGCATTTTCCCTCTCTTTTTAAAAACATAAATCCCTTTTTAAATTCACTAGCACAAGTTTATTGACCTGATAAATAAAGCCTGACCCTCATTTTAGTCCATAACTTGAGGTTTATATCTCAAAGTTGTTTCAATTCTACTTTTAATCAAGCCACTTTGAAATTGTTTAATAAAATGTTTGTTGATGTTTTTAAATACTTTTTTTTTCACTTCAGAACCTAAAGGCCCAGAGGAAATCTGTATAAGAGCTTATTCAGACCCCTGAGGTCATAATTTGCTCAAGTTTTACTAAGCAGGAGCAGTTAAACCTGCTAAAATGGATCAGAGTCCTGTTCCGTTGGGAGGGTGATGGTTTTTGTCTTTAGCACTAGCTGGGCTAAAGCCTATGATTTATTTTATTTTTATTTTTTCAGAAAATCACTCCTTTTGTGCATTAATGGTCAGTGAAAAGTCCTGTGGACTTCATTTGTTTACAGGCTTTTGTTTTGGAAATAACTTGTTTATCTAGTCTCTGTTTTACTTCCAGTCTTATTGTTTGTTTTGGTTTTTGATGGTATTGATGTTTCATGTGTCCCGTTCATGAACGCTGCAGTGTTTTTATGACCTGTTTCATGCTTCGATTTCTTTTTTCACCACAGATATTAGAAGGATCACCTGGGCAGATCACCTGATAGTTTGTTTACTGTTTGTGCTGAACAACTTTACTGTTTCTTTCTTTCTGGTGATTCATGCTTTTTCAGGGCCGCTGCTCGGCTCTTGGGGGCCCTAAGCTCAATTGACCAGGTCCACCCCCAAACACAAACACACACAAAACCTACTTAAAATTTTGCTATTTATTTTCAAATTAAAAATAAATACACAAGCAGACCTTCATATAAGAAAACAAATTATATCACATATGCAGGACACCTTAAACTAGATTATTAATTAAGCAACAAGGCAGAGCAGAACCAGGATTGGATCAAGACACCAGGACTAACCCCCAATTAAACCAGACCTAAAACTGATCCAGGAGTAAAACAGGACTGAACCAAGACAGAACCAGAATCACAATCACAACTAGATGATAGATCATCATAGACCTGCACTACACTGACAACACATCTTTATTGTGGCAACATGAGACTTTATCTTCAAGGCTTGAGCTTTGTGAACATGAAAGCCTAAAATATTATTGAATCCTGCCAAATAACTTCAATATTTATTTATAGAACTATTTAGCCTAGTTGTGTAAAAACAAGCCTGCATGACTTAATAAATATAGAATTACAAAAATTAAAAAGATATACTACTACTACTAACTACTACTACTAGTAAACATGCATGTTCTAATGAGTTTTGGCAAACTGTAATTGATTAAAGCGTCTTTCTCACCTGGATCTTGTCCCTTCTGTTCTGTCCACATTCTCCATCTCACTCTCTCGTCCTCTCTCTCACTCTCCATTCTAACAATCAAGCCAAACATCAAGTACATCAAATATATTGTTGAAATCAGATATTTATGTATGCTTAAGATAAATACACAAAAACATTTTTTTACTATCAAACATCAAATCAGACCAAATGTTTATTTTTTTAGATTAATAAATATAAAAAAATTATTTGTTAAATTTAAGAATAAAGAGAATCTTGTATTTACATTTCAAATTGCACCCAAATTGTATTTAAAATTGAGCCACACACTATTCTCTTGGTGTTTTGGTTGATTTCTCTTGATTCTCTCATGTAAAAGAAAGAGGCTCTATGTTATGGGGGTGCTTTAATATGCATCCACAGGTGTGTCAACAGAAATCAAAAGCTTTTTAAACTCAGAATAGAACCATCTGAAGTTTTCTTTTTGGCACTGACTTGGATGAAAGTGATAAATACCTAACAATTCTCTCTCTCTTTATTCTGAAATTTAACTAATTCAAAAGATGTGTTAATATTTATTTATCTAAAACAAAATGTTTACTCTAAATTGATGCTTAACAGTTATAAAAAACGTTTTTTTGTGTTTTTTTTCCCCCTGAAGTGAATGCAAATATCTGGTTACAACTGTGAATAAAGTGCGGTATCAAAATTTCTCTTATTTTGCATAGAACCATGATGAGCGAGCTATAAAGCATAATTATATCATTTACCCAAGACTTTTCTTTGAAAGAAGCCCACTATATGTCCATTGTTGTACATCAGTACATAACTGAAACTGATTTAGAGAGTGTTATTTAGTCATGGGGGGTTTAGCAACTGAAAATATGAAATAAACATACAGTTAAGCTAAAAAACAGCATTGTTGTTCTGCTATTCATTTAGCTATTTGTTGATTAGCCCTAGCAGAGCTAGCAAAAATATGAAGAGCAAGACACATAATATGTGTCAAGTGAACAGCGTGACATCAGCGTGTGATACTTCGTCATATTTACATTATTTGTACAATATGAGTGATTTACTTTGGTACTTGGTCAAACTTAAGCTCTCCTCTGCCTCCTCCTCTGACGCGTCTCCCGCTCCCTCCCTCACATGTTGCTGAGTGGCACGGTCGGATCGTACCAAAATTAAGGGGGGTGCAACTTTGGGCTATGTGCTTCGAATATTGTGTGTACTTTTTGTTTTAGAAATTGGTCAGTCAGGCATCTAACTGTGAAAATTATGACACTCCAAAAACCCCAGGGCAGGATTGAACATTTAGCATTTAGATTTAATATTTAACATTTAGATATAGATTTAGCATTTAGATTTAACAATTAACATTTAGATTTAGATTTAACATTTAGATTTAATATTCAGGATTTAGATTTTCCTCAAAGAGGACGCGTTCCTCTGAGAGAAGAAAATTAATGCAACGGAGAAAACTCTGTTATGGGCAGGTCCACTAATGAAGAGAGTAGTTAGAGGGGTATAGTTAATTTGCATATCTTTGAGAACATTTAGCTGACACATTTAGATTTAACAGTTAGACTTAACATTTAGCATTTAGATTTCATATTTAGCATTTAGATATAGATTTATCATTTAAATTTAATATTTAGGATTTAGATTTAAAATTTAGATATAATATTTAGGATTTAGATTTTTTAAAGTTGTATGCAATAGAAACATGCTGGTATATGATTTTAGACACTTTTTCTGCTTAAATGTGACGAAAGTGGGCTAAATGTGGAAAAAGTAAGCTCAAAATGAAAAAAAGAGTCTATTTCCACTAAATAACAAAAATTTTACACTTGGTGCCCCATAAAGTAGAGGCTTTTCAAAACTTCCTCGAGATAACTCAAAATGTATTAATTTATGTTAGACTTTTTGCTTTGTTTTCTCACCTTAAAAATATTTTCTCACCATGTCCCCTACGGCGTTCAGTAGTACTCTGTGATCCACCAAATTAGTAGTGGATGATCAGGGGTACTGAGCCTAAACCAGATGCTCCTTGTTTATATAAGCCTTTAAGGTCTAATGATATATAAAACATAATATAGACTGTATCTTAAAAATATACATGCTAGAAAATGTTATTTAATTTCTTTCAGGATAAAGTGAAGTCTCCTCTTCTAAAGTTCAGTCTGTTCCTGCAACATTTCAGCCTGGTCAGATTCCCCAGCTGGCTCAAGCAGCAATAAGAAGGGGATGTAAAGTTTGCCTGTATCCCTTTAGTTTAAAAAATATCCTATTAATGTAGCAACGAGACAGTGTCTCATACCCAATATATTCCTTCAAAATTCATTTGAACATTACTAATATTTGTTTTTGAAAACCATTTAATCGAAGAGGAGTAACAATTAGAGCATAAAAAAATATCAAACACTTGGGGTTTGTTGCAGGCACGCCATCGTGGCACTTCCTTTGTCCCCTTTAGTGTAGACTACATGGGAGGAGTAACAATGTTTGTCAGAGACTAACAAAAAAAAAGACGTGAAAAAACACATTTATCAGCTGTACAACAAAGTGTTGCTGTCAGTTGTCTGAGGATGGAGACACAGAATGAAACTGATCTCTGTTTTCCGCAATTGCCCAATAACTCCTGCAAGAAACCAACATTTCACTGGAATGAAGCTGTGTTCCTGAACATCTTGCTGTTCTTCATTTCTTTGATCACTGTAACTCTCAACCTGCTTGTCATCATCTCAGTCTCGCATTTCAGGCAGAGAATATTTTTATTTCTGTTATTTATTAAATGGGAAAAAATATTTAGCTGACCTGACTGTAGAATTTCTTCACTGCATATCAGCAGTTTAAATTTTAGAATCGTGTAAACAGATCAGATTATGATTTTCTTTAGATTGTAGGTGTTTTGATATAATCAATGACTAACTATACACTTCTGTCTCTCTTTCAGGCGGCTCCAAAACCCCACTAACACCCTCCTCCTCTCTTTGTCTGTCTCAGACTTCCTCATTGGCTTCTTTACGTTACCAGTTGAAATCCTTAGAATAACAACATGCTGGTTACTTGGGGATATCATATGCTCGTTTTATTATTATATGTCTTGTCTCATCCTTTCTGCTTCAACTGTAAACATTGTTCTCTTATCATTCGATCGTTATGTGGCCATTTGTGACCCTTTGCATTATCCCACCAGAATCACTATGGCAAAAGTAAAATGTGGTATTTGTTTATGCTGGTGTTGGTCTGCTTTCTATGGCATTTTCTATAATAAGGACATCCTGATTCAACCTGGCAGTGGTAATTCCTGCATTGGAGAATGTGCACTTTCCTTTAATGATATTACAAGTACAGTTGACCTAATTTTTAACATAATGTTTCCATTTTTCATCTGTGTTTTCTTTATTAGAGTGTTAGTGGTGGCTGTTTCTCAGGTCCATGCCATGCGCTCTCATGTTACAGCGGTCAGACTTCAGGTTTCAGTCAACCTAGGAGCAAAGAAATCAGAGTTAAAAGCAGTCAGGACTCTTGGTGTCCTTGTTATCATTTATCTAATTTCTTTTTGTCCATATTACTGGTTCTCTGTTTTTCAAGTTGATTCAACCAATACATCAAATGCATCTTTCTTACTCCTTCTCTTTTATTTTAATTCTTTTCTGAACCCAGTGATTTATGCTTTTTTTTACCCCTGGTACAGAAAAGCTGCTAAACTCATCATCTCTTTGCAAATACTGCAGCCTGGCTCATGTGATGCCAACATTCACTAAAATATTTTCAGTTAGTAAACTTTTTTTCTGCTAAGAGGAAGTTAATAATAAATATACCTATTTATTAAGTGCTTTCAGTTAAAGTACTGTATAGAAAAATAGCAGTCACAGACACAGAATAGAAAAAACTAATTATATATAAACTTATATATAAAAACCACTTAAAATTTCCAGCAGAACCATGATTTAAACATAGAATATTATTTATATGAACAACACGACCTGTAATCGAATACACAAAAAAAAAAGCAGTGACGCGTGAAGAATAGTGCAGAAATCCTCTTTCTAAATTTCACTTTCTCAACACGTAATGTTCTGAGCTCATGTGAATGTTATGAATAAAAGAAGAAAAAGTATGAAAGAGTATTGTCTGTCAGCTCAACAGGATCTTTCTCTAAAATGAGCTGAGTTTTTACACCCCATACACTCTCAAAAATAGAGGTTCGAGACAAGGACATTTTTGTACCTATAGGTAAATTGTTTTAAAATGTTCCCTTAAAAGTACGATATTGGTCTTTAAAAGGCCAGAAATGCCCCTTTGAGTGTTCAAATTGATATAAAGTACAAATTTGTACCATTTCAACTGCACCTGCAACCCTGGTCAAAGCTGGTTAATCTCCATTTTATTAAGTTTCATCCATCATTTTCAATATTATGTTTCAGAATGTTGGTTTAAGACTTCAAAACATGGCATGATTTTACAGTTTTAGTGGAACAACTTCATAAGGTACAAAAGTGGACCTGGACTACAGGGTACACCCCCAGCGACAAGAAGGGTACAAAAAATAGAACTGCCACTTAATGGCCGCAACACTACGCTTCTGAGACAGGTCCTATTCGCATTGCTTCGCACCCAGAGGAAATTGTCTCATGGACTTTAATGGCAGCAGTCAGCCGCATATTACACTTATGTTGTGTTGTGCTGTGTCCAGTGGATGGGGGGGTAAGTTGATTTCTCATTCAGAAAGAGACAACCCCTCAGAAATGACACATTCTATATCTGATTCTCTATTTTCTGCCATAGTATTAATTATGTTTACGTCTCCCAAGCTTCAAGTTGCTGATTACCAACTTTGTTGAAAAAACAATATTAAAAATTAGATGCAACGTGACATGCGGGTTGTCAAATAAGTAACTGTTTTGAGAGATTTCGTAGCGGTGATCACTCCTCATGAATCAATGAAGAACGCAGCAAGCTGTGAGAACTAATGTGAATTGCAGGACACATTGATCATTGACACTTCGAACGGATATTTCAGCCATGTTCCTCCCGGGGCTACGCCTGTCTGAATCAGCTTAGATGCCTCCGGGTAGCCCCGCCATTGTTGCCGCAGGCAGGCACTCCTTGTGGCGTGCGCCGCCTTTGTCCCCGTAAGCACAGACTGTAGCGAGACACCTCATGGTAAATGGTACTTGTATAGCGCTTTACTCAGGTCCTACGACCCCCAAAGGGCTCTACACTACAGTCAGTCATTCACCCATTCACACATTTGGTGGTGATGAACTACACACGGAGCCACAGCTGTCCTGGGACACACACTGACAGAGGCGAGGCTGTCAGACACCAGCACCGCTGGACCCTCTGACCACCACCAAACAGACAAAGTGGGTTAAGTGTCTTGCCCAAGGACACAACAGTCAGGCGATCTTTTTTTATTTTCTCAGGGCAGAGCGGGGATTCGAACCGGCGACCTTCTGGTTACCAGACGACCACCTGAGCCACGGCTGCCCCATGCACATGGAGAACATGCAAACTCCATACAGAAAGGTCCTGGCCTGGTTTTGAACTGATTTTCTTGCTGCAAGGCAACAGTGCTATACTGTGCCACCATGCAGCTGAGCTTTTTCTTGGCCTCTCATCTGAAAGTCTCCATCAGTTCAAAATGAAAAGAGCAAGATTTCCATCTCAGCTTCTGAGTGAGCTGGCTTGTAAATCATTAGTTAGTTGGTATTTTAATGTTTTTATGAAACGTGTCATTGTTCTAGGGGTTATGGCTCTTGTTTTGTTTCAAAATTATTTGTCCAGGTATACCACTTTTTTTTTCAAGGTTCAAGGTTCAACGTTTGCTTTATTAATCCCCAGAGGAGAAATTTGTTTGGTCATACTAATAATTTAGTAATTACAAACAGTCATCAATGTCAAGACAGTTACCATACAAGAAAGCATAATCATTTTAATTAACAAATAACACTGACACATGACATCTGTTAACAAGATGGAAGTATCGGAATCACCTCTTATTTTGGTCAGTCCAAACAAAGTACCTACACATCATGTGTACTTCATCAATCAACCAACAAACACTAAAACACTGCTAACCATCTTCATGTGGCATCACGAACGCAGGTAGATTCAAGGGCGTTAGCATTTAGGCTAGCAGAAGTTAGCGTACATATTAAACACAGAACAACAACAAAATATGATGTAGACTCTCAAAACCTCACGAAAATACTCTTATAGTAACGTGAACAGTATGATGCTTGTGCACTACACCCACCTGAAACACAGATACAACAGCTTTCATGAGTAACGGCTTCATTTGACTAGCTGTAAACACCGCTTACGCTAAACTGAGCTTCTTCTGCGTAAGGTGCTTGTTGTCCATCTCCTTACTGTGCGCCACTACTCCCATCTACTGGCGTAAAATATACTGTGCTACCCAGTAGTTTATTCTACAGGTGGTTTCCTTGTGTGTGCAACAAAGCATAGAAAAACAGCAATAATAACCTAAGGTGAAGAACATTAATAAGTTAAAAATTTGTAGGGGGGGTACCTTTATATGCAAAATAAGTCATTCGTGCCACACTTTTCCAGTTTAACTTATTGTCAAGGCACACCCTTAAATATTTCTAAGTTTCAACAATTTCAATAGGTTGTCCTTTAATGATCACTGGAGAGAATGTATCTTTTTTCTTTCTGAAATCAATGATAACTCTTGTGTTTTGCCAACATAAAGTTGTAAAACATTCTCATCGCACCACCGAACAAAGGAATTAACTTCCTTCCTGTAAGCCTGGTCATTACCTCGAGAGATGAGGCTCAACAGGGCAGTGTCATCAGAAAACCTTTGTAAATGACAAGCTGGGAATCTCTGCCTATAGTCAGCTGTATACAATGTAAACAGGAAAGGAGGTAACACTTTTTTTCCAGATTGTTTTTCCAACTGATTTGATTTGCCAACACTTTTAGTCATTGTTTTATAATTTTAATCAGTGTTATGCCAAGTGTATGGCCGTTCTTAGTTGGTGGAGCGATTTGTCTGGTTAATTCCGATAACGAACGAGACTCCGGCATGCTAACTAGTTACGCGGCCCCGTGCGGTCGGCGTCCAACTTCTTAGAGGGACAAGTGGCGTTCAGCCACACGAGATTGAGCAATAACAGGTCTGTGATGCCCTTAGATGTCCGGGGCTGCACGCGCGCCACACTGAGTGGATCAGCGTGTGTCTACCCTTCGCCGAGAGGCGTGGGTAACCCGTTGAACCCCACTCGTGATAGGGATTGGGGATTGCAAGTAGTTGCCATGAACAAGAAATTAAAAGATGTGATACATGATACTTGCAATTTATTTTTTAACAACAATCACTTTCTTATGCAAGCCATGTAGATTTGTATTTTTTTTCTTTAAATGATAAACACCTTCTTAATATGTTTGTTATGTTTAAACGTTTCAAATCATCAAACAAAGTTAGATATCAGACAAGCATACAAAAATAAAAGAAATCACAATGGGACAAACATATATATAGATATCTACATATATATAGACTACTCACAAAAAGTTAGGGATATTTTGCTTTTGGGAGAAATCTATGGAAAACATTAGAAATTCACATTACACTGACGTTATATCAGGAAAGAATGGCACTTAACTAGAAGCATGTAATGAAGATTTTCTCATCTCAAACAATTTACTGAAACAAAAGCCAACAACAGTAGTGAGTATACCACAACAAAACATGTGAGTGGCTCAGTAACATGTTATGAGTCCTGAGCATCAATTACAGCTTGAGGCATCCTCTCTTCTTGAACGGCAGTTCTTAGGTCATTGAGGTTCTGGTGTACAAAGTTACGAGCTTCTACACGGCAACTCAGTTGATTCCCAGAGGTTGTCTATGGGATTCAGGTCTGGAGAAAGTGCTGGCCACTCTATTTAAGAGCCCCTTCTCCAGCAGTCATTCCCTATGATAAGCTGGAGCATTCTCATCCATAAAAATGAAATTTGGCTTGTGTTGTTCATGCAGGGGCACAATGACTGGATTAATACACTTTAAATATGTTATTTGGTTAGTATGGACCAGTCACTGTACCATTCATAAAGCGTGCAGCAGTTCTGTGTTGATTAGACATGCCTGCCCACACTGTAACACAACCACCAAAGACTTGTCTGGTGACAGCAGTGGCTGATGCATAGCGCCCTCCTTGATGTCGCCAACATTGTTGCTGGCCATCATTTTTTGACAACATGAATTGACTTTCATCAGAGAACTGCTCTGAGGCCACTGGTCCCTCATCCGGTGCAAATGTTCCCTGGCACATGCAAGATGATACCTGTGTCTAGTGGTGGGGTCAGGTAACTTTACAGGTCATTACATACCACAATAATGTTTACGTTTTGATTGGTCCGACATGAAACTTGGGTCCTTCTTGGCTCCCTTAAATGTGCCTGGAGTTGATGGGAATTCACCAGCTGATTCTTCAGAGCATGGTTCACAACAAAGCGTCATCTGTGTAGGATGTGGACACAGGATGTCCACTTCTGTGTCTTTCGGTGACTCTTCCAGTCTCTCTGTATCTCTGTTACAACTGGCTGATGACACCATGACATTTTAAGCTCAGTGGACATTTCCATCTGAGAACATCCTGTTTGAAGCCTCGGAATAATGAGGGCGTGTTGATGAGTTGATTGGAGTTGTCTTGGTCTCATGATGTAAAAATGTGAATAACATAATGAGGCTGTTTAAATACCAATTATGAGGGACCTTTTTATCATTTACGGATTTTAGCTAAAGTCAAGTCATAACTGTGCAGGAACGGTCAAGAAAGAGTGGTCTATGCTTTTATTACATCCCGGCTGGACTACTGTAACTCCCTGTATGTTGGTTTAGATTGTTCCTCTCTGCATCGTCTCCAGCTGGTGAAGAACGCTGCTGCTTGTCTGCTGACTGGTTCCAAGAAGAGAGACCACATCACTCCAGTCCTCTGTTCTCTCCACTGGCTCCCAGTTGCTTTTAAGATTGATTTTAAAATTTTACTGCTTGTTTTTAAGGTTCTTAACGGTACTGCACCTCGCTACCTGACAGAGCTTCTTAACCTTTACCGGCCCAGGAGATCTTTGAGGTCAGCAGATCTGATGCTTTTAGACGATCCTAAATACAGATTAAAAACTAAAAGGAGAGAGGGCCTTTGCTGTAGCTGCACCCAGACTATGGAACAGTTTACCTCCTCACATCAGATTCTCCACAAGCTAAGGAACTAATTGCCAAATTAAAGTCCACTCTCTGTAGAAAGCACCTCGAGTCGTTGATCCACGTCTTTTTTACATCCAGACTGGATTACTCCAAAGCGACTCTTACGCCGGGCTCACACTGCCTACGGAACGGCTTCGGTCCGGCTTCGGTGCGGTTTTTCCGCAAGCTACCACTCACATCTGCTCCGGATAGGGAGTGCGGCCAGCTCCGGTGCTGGGTGCGTAAAACGTCACCCGCGAGAACAGAAGTTCACGTGGGTTATCGTTTTGTCGGGACTTCACACGAGAACACATCCATTATTTAGCAAATGTGTGAAAATGTGTTGTGCTGCAGGCTTTCGGGACCCTGTGTCACCGGGTGTGATGTAGTGTTTACATTTCCTATTAGCGCGTGTGCTGTCTAAAAAGAAGAGTCAAGTTACAATTGTTTGTACACTCATTTATTTTGAAAAAACACCGGATATTCAAGCCACACTTCCTGTAT
>SSNP01000062.1:0-48987 GCA_006937955.1 Pachypanchax playfairii
TTCTTGTTGTGCTTCGTGTGAGAGTTTTGCCTGTGTGATCACCTGTTGTCTTCAGGATTATCGTCACCCTGCTCCTTGTGTGTCTGAGGATCCTTCCGTGTCCAGCACCTGATCTCCTGGAACCGCACCTACCTCCCTCCAGCGTGCTCACCCGACCTGGACTCACCACCTCCCGCACAGCACCGCACTGGACCTGTCCTCCTCCCGAGAGTTTTCTGCCTTCATGATCTGTGAGTCACGCATCTTCATCCTCTCCCTGCAATATCTCCTGCTCTCATCAACCGGCTCGAGCATTAACTCTCCTCTCCCCTTACAGTCCTGAGATCCACCTGACGCACCAGATCACCGAGCACTATCTCCACTGTATATATATGTACTGTCCACTTGCACCTGTAAATAAACCTGTTCACTTTTGCACCGAAAAACGCCTGTGTCTGAGTCTGAGTCCAGCA
This sequence comes from Pachypanchax playfairii, assembly GCA_006937955.1. Taxonomy (NCBI): domain Eukaryota; kingdom Metazoa; phylum Chordata; class Actinopteri; order Cyprinodontiformes; family Aplocheilidae; genus Pachypanchax; species Pachypanchax playfairii. The sequence continues at coordinate 453 of SSNP01000062.1, forward strand.
TGTGGGTCAACAAGCTGTCAGAGCCCGTGACAGAAAGATGCAAACGCTGCAGAGCAAAAGCCTGGTTGTCTTGGGACAAACATTCTTTGAGGGATTAGAGGATCACGCCTACGACACTGCACCCCCGAACGCTTTAGAAGATGGATGATATAAAAGAAAGGTACATGTGTGTAAATGAACACATATGTGCACGTGTGAGAGGGATGAAAGAGGCGTGTGTGACTTCAGACACTTGAGTGAACTCCCCAGATCATCTGGAGCTCTTAATTGACTTCAGCTGCAATCAGAGAAGCTGCAGGGATGGCACGCATACAGTAACACACCCAGTGGAACAAACACTTGTGTTTATGTTTGTGGATGATAGGAGGAGGAAAGCTGCAGCGCCATGTGGGCCACGTTCAGGGTTCGGGTGGAGCATCAGCGGTTCATCAGAGATATTTTTACACCGTGACATATTTAACAACAACATAGCAGTTTTTATCTGCAGGGCACATGACAGTAATTATTTTAGGAGGAACATATTGTGACATTTAACTCTTTCTCTCTTGATGCCTGAACAATTGTTTAACATCTTTATATCAGGCAGGACTTCTAAAATAGGTTTACAAAGTTCTTTATCCTGACTTTGAGTCTCATTTTTCGATGAGTTGTTCAGCTGCTGTTATAGCTGCAAATATCAGGAAGAGTTAAGCTGCACTTAAAAAGCTCTCCACAGTTTGTAAATGTCATTAAAATTCTGGTATTAGGGTTCATGACTCAGAGAGGAACAGAAGCGAGTCATGGAGTTTACGCAGCCCTCAACAGACTGAGTCTCTCTCTGTCCTGACAGTACTGCTAGCTTGAAGTAGAGTTGGCAAAGTCTTCAGAGAGACCAGATGATGCTGACGTCATTACAGAGGCCGTGTGGTGACTCCGATCCTGTGATGTGTTTGTGCTTAATGCAACGGTTTGATGATGTGCCCTAAACACAAGCTGCAGCTGAAACCCTTCTGTACCCACACTGCTGTCTGCTAATACATAAACACTCACTCATATGAAAATAGCTTGAGTCAATAAATCACAGATAAGTCAGATAATTTATATGTGACAACATTCTGCTAAAAAAATTATCCTCAGAAAATCAGACTCAAACCGACACCGATAACAGGAAATGGCTTCTTGTTTTGTTTTTAAATCAGCACTAAATAATTTCTCTGCAGTCGTGTCTCAGACAGCTGTTGTTGGAACCGGTGTTCTGTAGAAATATGTTACCTGTTGAGATGTGCTACACACGTACCGTTCTACAGTCTTGACTTCAATAAACATATTTATTGTTTATTTTTTGTTTCTATATTTTTCCATTAATACATTTTACCTACAAATAAATTCTCCCACTAATATAAAGTTATTTGTACTTTCTTTGCATCGTCAGAGTAACAGGCAAATGTTTGGACACACCCAGAGGAGAAGGACCCAACAATGACTGATAAGGACCCAGAGGGCTTTTATATAGAAAATATCAGGGAAGGATCATAAAAATATGTTTAAATAATTAACAGGAAACACTCACCATAAACAAGAATACTGTATAAACTTCTAATAACATCTCATTATGAAATAAGTTGTTAATTTGTACTATTGAGGTATTTTTCATCAGGGCAGCATAAATCATCAGAACACCACTTCCTGCTGAGACCTGAATTACTTAAGTTATTTAGTCTATTGTAAAACCATCAGATGGTCCAGAGTGTCTCATATGAAACAGAACATGTTTTTTGGTGAGTATCCACTTAGACAAGTTTCAAAACTGTAGCTTAAAGTTTTAAAAGTTATTTAGTATTGCTTTAAATCACTTTATGTCAAAGTTCTGTGGAACAGAATCATTCATTAGAATTCAACACACATGTTCATCATCTACTGAGATGAGCACACACATGTTAAAACCACACTAAAGCAAATCACTACAAACCACCTAGTAATACCGTCCACATAAGGAGCAAAGATGAGACGATTGCTGCTAAAATCAACATTTTAAAAGTAAAAGCAGACTGTGTCTGGGATCAGATCAGACAGTACGGAGCCCACACAGTCCCAAATTTCTTGCCTACCAGCTGTTCTCTTCATTTTATTGAATGAGGTACATCAAGTTGGTATGCAGGAGTGTTTGTACAACCGATACAACTAACCACACTGGAAATAACCTGGGATGTGAGGAAGTTTTGAACGCAGTCATAAAACGGTCATTTTAAAATATTCTATTTGAGTTTTACTTTATAGGAGCTGTGAGGACAGATAGATTTGGGATTCATGGATGTGTACAAGGATTCTTTGGGATTTCAACACGAACCAACCTGATATCTTGCAGCCGTACACCTCAAAGCGCAGTGCGATGCCTGTTTCCCAGGAGACAGGACGTATTCGGACAAAACGTGTCAGTGTTGGTTTGGGTAGCGGCGTCTTGGTGACTTCTGTTGGGTTGGTGTTGCCTTGGAAAATCTATAAAAGAGACAGAAAAAATGATAATTTTAAGAAAAGGGGGAGAAGAGAAGAAGTTTTCAGACTAGTAACTGAAACCAACATGCAGAAACAACAAGAAATGTTTAGTTCACGTGAATCTTAAAGATGCCATTTCATACAAATTTCCGGACTTTGTGGTTATTTCTTAAGTATTAACCTGTAATATGAAACATTTTATATGTAAAAAACATCAGGAAACACTGATTAACAGACCTTTCAATCTATCTGCATTAAAATTCTGATGGTTCCGCCTCCTTCCATCAGGCCTCATGAGCAGCTCGTTCATATTCATTGTTTGAATTTGCTGGACTCAGATTGGCTAACAAACTAGCCTATGAGAGCAAGGTATACTATTTCCTGCCCCGCTGCGCATGGTAACATCAGACGTCGTGTCTTCCTGTTTGCTACGTCTTATGCTAACAGCTTTTAGCCAGCAGCATGCTAGGTGTGGTTTCAACTGCAGGAGCTGATGAATACTAACGAACAAAGGAGTTGTGATGAAACAGATACAGGCCGTTAGAACTCGGGAGAACTCGGGTTTTATCACCACCTGCGTAGTTTGAGAGATTAAAACTGAAAGAGAAGTTGTTGACCTGTTTTCACCCACTATGAAGGTAAGAACACCTGTGGAGCTAAAATATTCAACAGAAACCTCAGAAACACTGTTTTTAATGGAAGGGTGTCTTTAATAATGTATTTGATTGAAAATTGATTGACTGAGCTTTGCACAAATAAGAAAGGACAATACAATTTACTGATTTATTGACAGAGTTGTTTAGTTTTACATTTGCAGCTCTGCTTGTGCAGCATGTGAAAGGTTGTGAAACCTGATACTAGATGTGTAACACTGACGAGACAAGACTGGCTCAAGATGGCCTTTTTCTATCATCTGCCTCAGATTTAACTGCCACGTCTTGTTGACAGGTCAGACAAGTCACTGCTCTCCCCCAGAGTCAAATGACACCACACTGGTGGTACAGACATATAAAGGGGCTGACCACCCAGTCAAACTTTCCACTGTCCATCATGGTTCCCTTTGGGTAATAGAATCTCAGAGATAACCACATGGTCTCCTGACCTCCCTGACAGAACATTTACAGGATAGAAAGTAATCAGAGAAATAAGATACACAGAAGGAAAGATAGCGGTTTGGTCAATCTAGGGTGAACTAACATACCTCTAGGTCTGATCCATGAGGTCATCCGACCTGCTATACAGTTTGACATGATATCTCTTAAGTAACAAATATCATCACTAAGGAATCCAGCTACAAAGTCATCTGCCTTCTTAAATGTCCCACAGTCTCCACCTTCTAACTGTAAAGTGGATTTTTCCAGAACAAGATGGTAAACTGTGGGCTTAGCATGTAGCAAATAGCTCCTTCCTCACAACAACACTTTGGAGTCTGGAAGAACACAAGTCAGGTTTACAGCAGCATCAAATCACCACTTTACAAACAGGAACTGGGTACTCTGAGAACAATCACATACATGTAGAAGGACTTGTTTAAATGGTCTGAAGAGGTTGAGAACGCTTCGTGTTTACAATCCAACACCTGTTTATAAATCTGGTTGTACCTGCTTCCTGGTAAACAAACCCTGGTTTATTAGTTTGATCACTGATCAATAGGGACAGCCTGTTTATTCTATGAAGAAGCACATTGTTCCATCTTTTCTTTCTCTCACTCTGGAGTACTAACTGCTCAGATGTCTCTACCTGCCATCTATTGAAGCTGCAGGATAGCGCCATTGCTTCTCATTGACAACAATGTAAACAAAGCCTGACTTTATGGTCATTTTAGAGAAGCTGAACCTCTTTAGCTTAAGATGCTGCTAAACTTTGCTAACATAAAGCCCCTTGAGGGAGAAGCTATGCTGTAATGCTCCACTCTGTTGTAGTTGGATTTAATAGAATGTTTCCTGTGCTGGTGCACATACCTTCCTCCTGCCCCGGGGGCTAAACCCCCCTCTGTCCTTCAATCCTAGAGAACATCCTTGCCTAACATGGAACACACAATCCTCCCTCTGCTTCACATTGCAGTTCTGCATCATTGCTACACTTGCTGGTCATTGTATCTTACATAGACAGTAATCATATTACTTATAATCACAAAAATCTAAACGTGGAATTGCATTAATTTCCTCTTTGTTAAAGGTACAGTATGTAAGAATTTTATAGTAAAATAATCACACAACAATTTAATGTTCCACTGATGTTGAAAATAAAGTTACATTGTAACAGATCTGGATCTCAGTCAGCTGGGTGGTCTCTAGTTTCTGGTCCGGACCAGAATCATTATTTACACGTCCAGACTTCCTGGTTCCATAACGAATCACATGTGAGTCTGCAAGGCTGCCAAGTCTTCAACACAAGCAGCTGGAATTCCACAACGAGCAGCAGCAAAAAGTAAGAAACCACCACATCCTTCCAACTGATCAGCTGAGCTGCACGTGATGGGGCGTTCAAACGCACTTAGGAAAACTCAACGCTGAACAAATAGACCTTCAGATATTCCCAAAAATAGAACAAATTAAAGGAGAAACTAGAAAAGCACAGACCTCCGCCAAGTGGACATATTGTAGAAAGTACCATATTCATCTCCTTAAAAAAAATTCCTGGATCCAGACGATAATCTGGATCACCCCAAAAATGTAATCAATTCTTCCTTGGGTCATTTCCGACCTTTCCTGAAAATTTCATCAAAATGCATCCATTATTTTTTTAGTTATCCTGCTAACAGACAGACAAACAAACAGAACCCAATGAAAACATTACCTCCTTGGTGGAGGTAACAAAACAAGAATCAACATCAGAACTAGTAACTCAACAGACAAATCGGAGGGGAGCGGCTGAGTGGCTGAGAACAGACGGGTTTTTTCTACATGAACTACAGGACTCAGATTTGATTATAAGGTCTAATTCTTACATACTGTAACTTTAAAGGCAAAAAGATCACAAGTCAAGTCAGCTGAATACATTTCCATTGAAAACAGATTGGTTATCATGACACAGTGATGGTGCGTTCACACCGGCCCAAGCGTCAGCATCAGAAGCAGCAAGATTACGTGTAAAATTATGTTTAAAACCTACTTGTTTGTCTTGGCTTTCCCTCCATCTTGAGCCTTTCTATCTTTGTCTTGTTATTTTATGTCTTTGTTTTTTATTGTTCATATATGTTTAATGTTTCACATTCTTTTGTGGTGTTTTTATCTGTTTAACTTTGTTCAGCGCTTTGTATCAGCTGCCGCTGTTCTTAAAGCGCTATATAAATAAAGTTGACTTGACTTGACTTGACTTAAAGTCTATGGTAGAGTCCGTCAGATGGGCGTCAGAGTCTCTGTGGCGCTTTGTGAACGTTAGCAGCGTCAACTTTCAAGATTTTGAAGCGTTTCAGGGGTTTGACGCTTGAAACGCAGAAGTTCTGCTAGCTTAACCTTTGATGCTCTTGATACTCTTGAAAATATATTAACCAGTTTCTTTCCAAATCTCCAAAAATCCTTCAAGTCAATCAGCGTAAAGTTGTCACCAATAAGTGATTTTTACTGCAATAAAAGTTGATCAGCCATAAATATAGAAGAGTACCTTTTGTTTGGGGCCTTCTTTCAAAGTGATCCAGTCCTCTCCGTTTGAGCTGACATCGACTTTGTAGGACTTGACAAAGTAAATCCTTCCGGTTTCCTGGGAAGTAGCACCCTGAGTACCAACGGCAGAGACGAACCGCAGAAAACCAAGATCCACCTTAGTTAGACAAAGTGATAGAAAGAAGAAGAGAAAAAAACAGTGTTTAGAGAGACTTGAAAAGAATGAAATATTTCCACACCAGCCAGTTCAAACTGCTTCTCCTGCTCCATTTAGAAGTTTCATTCATTTGTTCTGAATCATATAAATCTGATGTTATTTGTCTGTTTCAATGCAGAACTTCTACAAATTAAATATAAGAAATCTTAGGAGTTAAAATTCAGTCCACATCTTGAATCACCTCTGGACAGTTTCATCACTTGCTAACTGGAATTAAAAACAACAATGAAAGGATCGTCTCATTAATGAAAAAGACAGAATGACAACTTCATTTCCTCAGATGGGTGACGAGAGCTTATTTAATAAAAATGAACCCAGAAACAATGTAGTGATCAACCGTCACCCTCACACAGAGTTCAATCTGCTTCTGTTGCAGAACTAGCCGCGTTCTCTCGGTTCTTGCTTTTATGTCTCCGCGGGTGTTGAAGCAGATACTTTGTATTTTCTTTCTCTATTTAATCATATTTTTTTCACTATTTTTTTCTTCTTGTTTCCTCTGTCTTCTGTTGAAAAATATTTTCTTTCTCTCAACATGGCAATAGGTTTTCTTTAGGTTTAAATTCATAATAAAAAAAGAAGCTTGGAATCATGGAGTCCATGGAATCATGACAGCTTTAACATACGTGTTCCGTTGTCAGATTTTATTAATGTCCATGAGCTGACATTAATGATGAATAATGGTGTTTTGTGGCAGCACCACCATAACCCAGGAGAGATGCAGGAGGCCAGGGTGTTGCTAGAACACCAACATCACAGAGACAGACAATGTCCTTTGATGTTGATGTGAGATGGGAACAGGCTCTGATGGATGGCAGCAGGGTCTTGAATGGATTACTGAAAACGACTCAGAGGAGATCATCTGGATGTTCATGTGTAAAGAAGAGCGACAGCAATGAAATCCTAAAATGTGTGAGTAAGCAGACGCTCATATTTGAGCTAATCAAAGCCAGAGTTATTCATCTCAGACTTAATGGAGCACCAATATATGTCAAGCTATAGCTGTGAACTACAAAGAGTAAGAAGGGAACATGTGGCTGCCACAGAAGGAGGATGGTCTCTTCTATTCTAAAGTTCATCTCTAAAACAAAACAAAAACGATGAGAGCAATAAATATGATCCCATAAAAAGATTCTCTCTGCCTCCCTCTCTTGATGATTTGTAGATAAATCATCTAATCTTTTTGTTTCTATCAACAGGCTCAGGTGACTTTCACCATTAAATCCAGATTTATTTAGGATCCAGAAATAGAAACCAAATCAAATCTTGTCCGCTTGAGATGTTCCCATTTATTCCCTTTCTCTGTGATAAACAGCTGGATGACAACGAGATTTGGGTCCGTGTCTTTCTTTGGAGCTCATCGTATAGGCTTAGAAATAAGATGAGGAACATTTGAGAAGTTGTGGGAACAGATTAACGGCGAGGTTCTCAACAATACTCATCAGGTGATGAGATGATCCATCTACCTGTCTGTCAGGGCTTCTGAGGTTTGAGGAGTCTTTTCCTTCTTTCTCTCTCCTTTCAGGTGAATCCTGATGAGCTTCTATTGCCCCGCCCACTGGAGGAGTTTGCTGCAGCACCTGATCGGTCACACCTGAGTAACATTCTAGAAAGAGTACTTAAACCTTATTTTGCCATAAGCTCCAGAGTGTTTAGTTACTTTGGGTGATCGTCTCGGCCAGAGTTTAAATTATTCTTAAGATGAATTTCTAAGTGTTTGTGTCCTTGTTGATGTTTACTTCCTGTGCTGGTTTTGCAGTCTACAACTACTCTTATAGATTTCTATGTGAACCCTCTGGACTGCAAACACCTGACGCGTCTTCCCTTACCTGCATTGTGAGAAGGATTTCCTCTAAAGAGTCTCACTCAGTTTCTCTCTCACCTCTTTGCTTCGTCTCTCTGTTCCAGTTACACATCTAGTATGTAAATAAACTTTTTATGTACCTTTTCCCGCCTTTGTTCTTTTGAGCAACAAATCTAACCAACCACATCACAGATCTGCTGGAGCTCCTCATAAACGGAGCTTTTGTTGTTTTTTATGGCGACAAGGTCATTAATCTCCCAGGAAAACTCATTGTTTTAGTTTTTACAGACTTTTAGACACCAACGTTGAAAGTTTTGTAGCTTGAGTTTAAAGATGTCCATTAGCTGCCTTGGCATGCAACACTGAGATGGTGTGAAACTGAGCAGGCAGGAAAGAGAGAAAAGAGCAAGAGAAGGAGGTGGAGAGGGAAGTCGACCACTTACAGGGATGCAAGCTGGGAGTGATAGAAGCATGGGGTCTCCAGACTAGATCCAGGATGATAACAAGGCCTGGGTAATGAGCGAAGCATGATTTATTAACAGAGGCTCATTAGAAGCAGAGGAATGAGGGCAGAATGATGCTTCATGGGTCAGAGAGGAAGATAAGTTGGTACAATGTTTGGATGTGAAACTAAATTTATCAAAGATAAGAGTTTGTTTTTACTACAAACAGGCCCAGGCAATGATTATTAGTGGTAGTTTGTTTTAACCCAGAACCACTCACTGACTTATTAACATATACTATGTTACAACCAATATGGTACAAAGAAATAAATGTGGATTTTTAGTAAATATATATTTCTCAGATTAAAATCTGTTGTCATCTAAGACTGAAAGGCTGAATTGTGCCTAATGGTTGATGTAATCAGTTGGTGTAAAGTGCAAATTATTATGACTCCCAGTCTCCCATCAGGGCATTTGGAAACTCTGCTGATCAAACAGAATGAAGCTTCTTTCTGCTTCACATTAAACACCCAAATAACAGCTGGTGTGCTGTTAGTCTGGAATATCTCACAGGACCACATAACCAGTTCAGTTCAGTTCAGTTCAGTTCAGTTCAGTTCAATTCAATTCAATTCAATTCAATTCAGTTCAGTTCAGTTCAGTTCAGTTCAGTTCAATTCAATTCAATTCAATTCACTTCACTTCACTTCACTTCACTTCACTTCAGTTCAGTTCAGTTCAGTTCAGTTCAGTTCAATTCAATTCAATTCAATTCAATTCAATTCAATTCAATTCAATTCAGTTCATTTTAATTAAATTAAACTGAATTCAATTACATTTAATTCTATTCAATTGAGTTGAATTAAATTAAATTAAATTAAATTAAATTAAATTAAATTAAATTAAATTAAATTAAATTAAATTAAATTAAATTAAATTAAATTAAATTAAAGTTCAGTTCAGTTCAGTTCAGTTCAGTTCATTTAATTTCAGTTCAGTTCAGTTCAGTTCAGTTCAGTTCAGTTCAGTTCAGTTCAGTTCAGTTAATTTCAGTTCAGTTCAGTTCAGTTCAGTTCAGTTCAATTCACTTCACTTCAGTTCAGTTCAGTTCAGTTCAGTTCAATTCAATTCAATTCAATTCAATTCAATTCAATTCAATTCAATTCAATTCAATTCAATTCAATTCAATTCAGTTCATTTTAATTAAATTAAACTGAATTCAATTACATTTAATTCTATTCAATTCAGTTGAATTAAATTAAATTAAATTAAATTAAATTAAATTAAATTAAATTAAATTAAATTAAATTAAATTAAATTAAATTAAATTAAATTAAATTAAATTAAATTAAAGTTCAGTTCAGTTCAGTTCAGTTCATTTAATTTCAGTTCAGTTCAGTTCAGTTCAGTTCAGTTCATTTCATTTCAGTTCAGTTCAGTTCAGTTCAGTTCAGTTCATTTAATTTCAGTTCAGTTCAGTTCAGTTCAGTTCAGTTCAGTTCAGTTCATTTAATTTCAGTTCAGTTCAGTTCAGTTCAGTTCAGTTCAGTTCAGTTCAGTTCATTTAATTTCAGTTCAGTTCAGTTCAGTTCAGTTCAGTTCAGTTCAGTTCAGTTCAGTTCAATTCAATTCAATTCAATTCACTTCACTTCAGTTCAGTTCAGTTCAGTTCAATTCAATTCAATTCAATTCAATTCAATTCAATTCAATTCAATTCAATCATATTTTAATAATCCCCAAATGACATCTAGATAATCTAATATACTATAAAGATGGCAGCTCAGGTATGAAATCACCTGTAGCTCTGAGACTCTTCTCATGTAGTTACTGGGTGATGACATGTGGCCAACACTCCCGTGTGTCCTTGTACCCCTTACATGGGTGTTTATGGGTGTTCTAGACATTTATGTGGTCATGAGTCAAAATAATGACTTAAAGTTTTGTGATGAAAAAGTGATGAATCCAGAAAGGCAGAGAAATAATTACAATTTTAAATAGTTATATCTGTTTATACAGATAAGGTTTAGGTCATTTGTTTTTTAATTATCTGTATTGTAAACAATACTCAAAGTAATATTGCAGAGCTTTATGACTCATTAAATGTACTTAAGACAAAGTCTTAGTGTTGTGTAAGTGCAGCAGGACAATATGTGGTTTATAAGTTAACAGAAGGGTGAGACGTTCGAAGGATGACTCATTCAGTTCATCAACACTGAGTTGCTTTAGGAAATGAATGCACGAGGGAGGAAAGACAAACTAAATATGTTTATTTAAATTAATTTTCCTGAAGGACAAGAGACCTTCTCATCTACACATCGTTTGTATGTGTAGGTGTGTGTGTGCTTGTAGCTAGAGGTGAATAACAGAGACCTCACAGGAATTACACCAGAAACAACAACACAAATGATGAGGGTAAAAAAGACGGAGCTGCTCGTAGATACAGGAACAAGTTGTGAATGCTGGAGTTAGACACCATGAAGTAAAACCTGATTCTGATCCCTTCTATGTGGTAATGAGAGAAACCTGAACTAACACACTCACACCCACTTTTTATCCCCCAAAAACAGCTGACCAATTATTGACCACAGTTATTTTAGCATTGATAAAAGATGGAATGAATCCTCCTTCATGAAAGCTGCTTTATTAAAACCATCAGCTCAACTCCAACCTTCCATTTATCATCTTATTATTACCTGACAAAATTCAGTTTATTTTTAGTTCCTGGCATTTAGTCATGCATGTCTTCCCATGGGTAATAATGGGTGTCTCCCATGGTGCAACGAGGGACGTATAGAAGTGATGAATAGATAAAAAGGTTTGTTGTGCATGAAGTATGTTTGTGCCTTACACATTTATGTTTTTACATGATTAAAGATCGGAGTCTCATCAATGATTTTAAGGTTTTATTGCTTATTAATCCTTTTCAGAACTCAAACCTCCGAGTCATACGTGACCTTGATGCTGTGAGTAATGATTTTATAACAGGAAACAGTAACTGGGATGAAAAGAAGCCCAACCTGAAGGAATGTCATGTCTGGGCGCTGCATGATGAACTTCTCCCAAGATTCACAGCTGCGCGTGATTGTTTAGTGATGACTACTGGCTGAAGATGGCACTGATTATAGCTGAGCTACATGCAGCACTCATCTCATTCCATCATGCTGTCGCTCATGTTTCGATTACTGGTCTCAGATTTTGGTGACTCTACTTGAGAGTGGGTCTCTATCCTCTCATTGATTTTCCAATTGAAAGCAACCCCCAGAAGCAGCGAGATGCAGACAGCATCCATTGTTTCCATTCGTAGCGTATGATGATGATGTCACAGGCAGCTGGATGCCAGCTTGTGCCATGCTGCTTTCACTAGACATTATCAACTGTGACGTTACTGTTAATTACCAGTCCATATTCTGGGTGTTCGTCACCCTGCAGAGTGGTAAACCCCTGGAATGTGAAGGGAAGTAAAGAGAGAAACAATGACAATGAACAGGGTGTTTTCCAGATCACTGACTTGAGGTAATGGAAAGCACATTAAGATGAAAATGAAAACAGGACATGCTGATTTTAGTGTCTGATGTTTGCCTCTCTACTGGTACACTCTCAGAAATTGAGGTACTAGACAAGGACATTTTTGTACCTATAGGTAAAATGTTTTAAAATGTTCCCTTAAAAGTACAATATTGGTCTTTAAAAGGCCAGAAATGCCCCTTAGAGTGTTCAAATTGATATAAAGTACAAATTTGTACCATTTGAACTGCACCTGCAACCCTGGTCAAGGCTGGTTAATCTCCCTTTTGTTAAGTTTCTTCCATCATTTTCAATATTATGTTTCAGAATGTTGGTTTAAGACTTCAAAATGTGGCATAATTTTACTGTTTTAGTGGAACAACTTCATAAGGTACAAAAATGGACCTGGACTACAGGGTACACCCCCAGAGACAAGAAGGGTACAAATTCTTGTCTCTGGGGGTGTACCCTGTAGTCCAGGGAAAAAAATTATGCATGAGGTTAATTGGCAGGTCTAACCCCGGGCTCACACTGCATCCAGATCCGGTCCGGTGCGGACCCCGCAGGTATTCCGTTAGATTAAAATCCCTTTTGAAGGCTCACAGTAGCTCCGCGCGGTGTGGGTCCGGTTACGCGGGCCGTACGGCACTACGGAAAGAATCCTCAAGGTTCTATTTTTGCCGGACGCCGGAGAGGATCTGCGTCTAGTTTGACGAAATCTGACGAGCTATACAGGAAGTGTGGCTTGAATATCCGGTGTTTTTTCAAAATAAATGTGTGTACAAACAATTGTAACTTGACTCTTCTTTTTAGACAGCACACGCGCTAATAGGAAATGTAAACATTACATCACACCCGGTGACACAGGGTCCTGAAAGCCTGCAGCACAACACATTTTCACACATTTGCTAAATAATGGACGTGTTCTCGTCTGAAGTCCCGACAAAACGATAACCCACGTGAACTTCTGTTCTCGCGGGTGCTGTTTCCGCACCCAGCACCGGAGCTGGCCGCACTCCCTGTCTGGAGCAGATGTGAGTGGTAGCTTGCGGAAAACCGCACCGAATCCGGACCGAAGCCATTTCGTAGGCAGTGTGAGCCCGGCGTAAGGGTGCAAACATAAAAGATCCCAAAACCACCAGAATCTGCTGCTACTCCATGTTTGTTTATGTTTCACTCTCCCGCGGCAGCACCAGGAAGTGCAGTAACAAGTAGTGCAGAAACTCTACAGCGCCACCACAGGTGGGGATGTAACATGCACCTAATCTTATTTGGTCTGTTTAATAAAGTGCAGTGTGAATCCAAACCACACCAACTAAAAACAACAACAATGTTGCAGCTTTGGTCCCCAATCGAACCGAGTCCACCGGACTATCAGGTGTGAATACAACCTAAATTGTCCCTAGATGTGAGTGGTTGTTTGTCTATATGTAGTCCTGTGATGGACTAACGACCTGTCCAGGTGTGACCACGCCTCTCACTCAGTGACCACACCAAATGGATGGATGTTCAGGGTTACATTAATTTCAAGACATTCCAGAGTCTGTTTGTGAACCTAGATGAGACCTGAGATGAGTCCAACCACTGTGGAGACATCTCCAGATGTTATGATGGAGTTATCAGAGTGAGTCCTGGTGCAGCAGCTGCGCTTGTTGGAGTCCTTTCTATACTTTTCCTAGATTCATTACTAAATAAATGCTTCTTGGTTTTTCCCACATAAACATTTTTGATGTGTTTAAGGTCAACTAAAAATCTCATCACAAACTTTGAATAGTTATTAGACGTCTGGTCATCCAAGATTTCTGGTTTAGGTGAATCTAATCAATGCAGCTGATAATGTCAGACTGAACCGCCTGAGGCAGAGGCGGGGCTTCAGGATGGGCTGGAGGACGGTACGCCCCCGGCCCGGCTCTGATTTGTTCCGCTAACGGCCTGAGCGTATATCATGTTGTTCATAAAACATCCCTATTAATATTTCCATGACATCTTTAACTTTAACTTTAACATCAAACAATGTTTTTGCGTTATCGATTTGAGGAACCAGGTTGATGTTATGTAACTCTCATCCTCCTAAACCCAAACCTTTTCCTGCTATGACGTCATTTAACTTTGGATTAATAATGAAGAAAATGATCAGGATGGAAAAATACACAGATTCTGCACATGACACACACGTACTGATGAATAAATAAATCAATAAATACCGTTAAAGGAAATAGAAATAATGCATTCTGGCAAAAACACAGAAAATAATGTGTGTCATTAAAAGCAAGAAGAAAAGTACATGTTTACAGGATTTAAAAGATGAGAAAAACTCTACATGACTTTCAGGCATTGATGGTTGTGCTGTCTCCAAAACAGTCTAAATTATTGATAGTGTGAGTGTGTGTAATCAATAGCAGCTTTCTAACAAAGACTCAGTCCTACAGTCTCTTATTGGATCATTGCTCCAGTCATCCTCAATGACCATCAAGCCCGCTCTCCAACATATCTGATAAAGTTATCATGCACAAAGTCAGCAATTTCTCCAAAAGTTCCAGAGGAACCATTATGTCAGTCTGTAAGCAGATGTATCGTTTCCCTTGGAGACGAATGTCTTACAAAGATTCAGTTATTTCTGTGCAAGTTGTGTCAGTATAGAGAACAAGAGACGCGGCATTGACTGGGCTGTTTTACCTTCCTTTATTTTTCCAGCAACGTGCAACAGAGACTATGCTACTCATGCTTTGGGCTGCAGAGAAAACAATTTATCATATATATTACATACACTATATTACCAAAAGTATTGGCTCACCCATTCAAATGATCAGAATCAGGTGTCCTAATTACTTGGCCTGGCCACAGGTGTATAAAGTCAAGCACTCAGGCATGCAGACTGTGAAGCAAGACATTTGTGAAAAAATGGGCGGCTCTCAGGAGCTCAGTGAATTCCAGCGTGGAAATGTCATAGGATGCCACCTGTGCAACAAATCCAGTCGTGAAATTTCCTCGTTCCTAAATATTCCACAGTCAACTGTCAGCTCTATTATAACAAAATGGAAGCGTTTGGGAACAACAGCAACTCAGCCACGAAGTGGTAGGCCACGTGAAGTGACGGAGAGGGGTCAGCGGATGCTGAAGCGCATAGTGCAAAGAGGTCGCCGACGTTCTGCAAACTTCATGTGACCTTCAGATTAGCCCAAGTACAGTACGCAGAGAGCTTCATGGAATGGGTTTCCATGGCCGAGCAGCTGCAGCCAAGCCACACATCACCAAGTGCAATGCAAAGCGTCGGATGCAATGGCGTAAAGCACGCCGCCACTGGCCTCTAGAGCAGTGGAGACGCGTTCTCTGGAGTGATGAATCACGCTTTTCCATTTGGCAATCTGATGGACGAGTCTGGGTTTGGAGGTTGCCAGGAGAACGGTACATTTCAGACTACATTGTGCTGACTGTGAAACTTGGTGGAGGAGGAATTATGGTGTGGGGTTGTTTTTCAGGAGCTGGGCTCGGCCCCTTAGTTCCAGTGAAAGGAACTTTGAATGCTTCAGGATACCAAAGCATTTTGGACAATTCCATGTTCCCAACCTTGTGGCAACAGTTTGGAGCGGGCCCCTTCCTCTTCCAACATGACTGTGCACCAGTGCACAAAGCAAGGTCCATAAAGACATGGATGACAGAGTCTGGTGTGGATGAACTTGACTGGCCTGCACAGAGTCCTGACCTGAACCCGATAGAACACCTTTGGGATGAATTGGAGCGGAGACTGAGAGCCAGGCCTTCTCCACCAACATCAGTGTGTGACCTCACCAATGCACTTTTGGAAGAATGGTCAAAGATCCCTATAAACACTCTCCTCAACCTTGTGGACAGCCTTCCCAGAAGAGTTGAAGCTGTAATAGCTGCAAGAGGTGGAGCAACATCATATTGAACTCTATGGGTTGGAATGGGATGGCACTTCAGTTCATAGTATGAGTAAAGGCAGGTGAGCCAATACTTTTAGTAATATAGTGTATATTATATTTGCACCAATCAGATTTCCACTTTAGAAGTGAAATTTCAAACAGGGAAGGAAGGTGAGAGATGAAAAAAGAGTGGAAGTATATCCGAAACAGAAGGACGAGACGCCTACTGTGAAGGATTTTTCACTTTTTATTTTTCCTGCTAAAGACACAAAAATCTCAAAGGACATTTGTTCATCAGTTCATCATTAGACTGATTAATAACCTGACCTGACCACTCATTACTAGATCAAACTTCACCATTCTAACTATTTAGAAACATGCACAGACTCTTCTTCTCTCCCTACAAGAATCTGGCAGCATCAACATAGATGACAAATCTGAATGAAGTTTAGAAAAGAGAGAAAGCAGTAATCAAAGGCAGCCCATCATAAATGATAAAAGGGTTTGGCTGCAGTCAGAGAACAGTCATGATAAATTGATTGCTGTGGATCTGACTGTGTACTGAGATGATTTGTAGAAGCCATGAGCTTGTTGCAACACCACAGACAGATCTAATGAAAGAGGAATGAGAATACGAAGCTCTTCCAACAACACTGGAGGTCAAACTGCTGAGCAAAGGTGCATCACATTAAAAAGAAAACACAAATCTCCAGCCAACCACAGATTCTTTTTTGCATTTTTGAAATAAGAAAAAGATTCTGTTTCACATTTTTTATATACTTCCTGTGCTTTAAAATGCTGATTTAAGTGTCAAATCAAACTTAAAATCTTAAACATCTTCTCATTAGCTACGTTTACATGCGCCAAATTTCCCCAATCTGATTAAAATCTTGGTCGATCTGAATTCCCAAATCCCTGTTTACATGGACACTAACTGAAATGATCTGATCATGCCATGAGTACACATGCACCAAGCACTCAATCAGGTTAAATGAGTTGAGCATGCGCACAGCGAGTTGTCTTTCCGGGGGAAGAAAAAAAAGTAAACAAACTCCGTCCTTTCTGCACGTCTTTCCCGTCCCATCGTGTGCTCGAGCTGACTCACATTATCCCCAATATGGACCTTCTGCAGGTGATTACCTTTATGTTTGGGTTTTTACTGGTCGCATTAACCAAGTTAGAGGCTGAATACATATTACTACTGCTCCTCCACCACAGGAGAGGAGAGCAGGATGACAGGATGACTGCACCAGCAGACCACTTCTGTTTACCTCCCGCTATGTTTTCTACTTGGGTCTGAGAAAGCAGAAAGACGTCACGCTGAAGTTGTACGCATGCGCAGTGGGCTTTTTTCACCCTTTCATTCCGAATGGGTGTATACATGCACGTCTATCTGAATGAAGATCGGACAAAACCACCCCTCTCGATCGGAAGTAAATTTCATTCTGATCAGGCTGCATCGGATCAAAACATTCTGATTGACATGTTTACATGACGTCTTTTTGTTCTGATTGGGCGTTTATTCAGATTAAATGTGCCCATGTAAACGTAGCTATTGTGATCATGTGAACTGGTTTTAACAATAAAAGATTTACTTCATCTGTTTTAACCAGAACTCGGGGCAGTCCTGGTTTTTCCTGATCCATTCAGATTCCACTGAAACTACCCAGAATGCCAGTCACACACAATCACAGAAACCTTCACGCTGCACTGTTGCACAGAGATTAAATTAGTGTTAAGGAGAAACTGGTCCCCCCAGGATAATATGCTCATTGTAATAATCAAGGAAAAGCTTTCCTATGACCCTGTCCAAGCATATATTGTTCACTCGGGGTCAGCGCTGTTATTCATCCCTTGAGGTGTTAGTCAGGGCCAAGATTTTCAGAAATCAAGCAACAACTGCAGGAAAAACAACAACAAAAAAATCCCAGTCTGGATGTTTACAAGGGCCAGAAGCTTTGAGTTAATAAATCACAAACACTGCAAACACATCTAGGTCGGGCTGTGGTAGTTCTATCACCAGGGGGTTTGTGATGTGAGTAGACTTATTATTTATGTCTTATATCCATCATGGGATGAAAGAACTAAATCCTTAATCTCCCCACATAAAACTCTCCTGGTGGGTGATGATCGTTTTGTGTTGATAAGCCAACAGAAAGACAAATATCACAGAGGCTGAGCTTGTTTGTGTGTATCAAGGTTAGTAGAATTCTTTAAATAAATCTCAGAAATCAGTAAAGGAAGCGTTATCAGGTAGGACAGGAAGAAACGGAGAGAAGTAGATCCAGGAAGATAGAAAGGTTGTAAATACGGTACTAGTACTACTAGTATCGGGTATCAGGGCCGATACCATTCTAATGTACTCGTATCGGTTAGTTAATACCATGAACCGATACCTAAAATGTGGAAACTGCAATAATTTCATAGAAAATTGTAATTTTTCACTTAAAATGTTGGTTTTTTGTCATTTTTATTCATATTTTATTTCTTTTATTGAGTTCACCATCATTTGTTGTAACAAGCAGAGAAGAATATAAAACCTGTCTCCAATTCATTGCATTTTTTTGTGTAGTAGAAGTATCAGCATTGGTATTCTGTATTGGCAAGTACTCAGATCCAAGTATTTTTATCATATCAGTTTGAAAAAAGTGGTATTATTGCATCCTTAGTTGTAAATATTAGAGTTCATGTAGTTATTTGAGTGAAATGTGGATTTAATTTGAATAAAACTGTCAAACAAAATGAAAATGAGGTGCCTCCAGAGGCAGAAGCACTAATACAGAATCTGTGTTATTTCTTATACTGCGTAAACACTTCAAAATTTAAACACCCCCAAAACAGACAACGGGAAACTGGAAATTTACGACATTTCTGATGTCACATGTTTCTGTTTTAAGGATACATAAGAAGTTTTACCTGAATCCACTCCTTGTTTGAGTCCTCTGCCGGTGTCCATGCATTTTCAAAGTAGTTAAGTCTGGAACGCTCCGTGGACCAGCTGGGACTATACTTAGAAGAAGCCATGATTTGGTCTGACGTTATCTCTCCCGACTCCATTCCCAAAGGGTCACTGCAGTCAAAGTCTGTAAGGAAGGAAAAGAGGAATGAAGACTGAAAAAAGTCCTGATTGCTGAATTTAAGGCAACTAGAAGGTAGTTAAAATGTGTTCTGACTCTCAACCAAAAACAAATCTACGGTACTCTCTGGGGAGGATGTCGCCACATAACAGGCACTTTGTGCTGAAGGCTAGAAAAAACAGCACATCAACAATGTCCTAGTAAATCCTACATACTTTTTAATGGAAGCAGGATAAAAGTATTCCACATTAAGACATAAAAACGTCCTCATAAAACATTTAGAGTGGTTTATGTTAATATTAGACACTGGAGTGACTTTCTCTCCAGTGTTTTTTTCCACTGACTGAATGTTCTCGCCTCAGCAGCTCCTTGAGGGTAATTTATCTTTTTTTCTTACAAAGCTCAACATTTTTAGTGGTAATTTAGATGTTTATTATTTCTATATGGAGACTATGCATCACTCTCTATGGCCCAAGCATCCATCCAAGAAGGTTCCTTCCCTTGTTCATATTGACGCGGGGCAACTGTTTTGAGCTCTCTTTCTAAAGACTACCCTGGTTCAGTTTGAGGTGAGCCTCTTTAACTACTGCAGGTCAGACATGTTGACCCTGGTGTAGGAAAAAAACATTGGAATGAAGAAAATGACCTATTGATCTTGGCAAGACACGCACAATGTCCTCAGTGAGTGAAAATGCTCACTTGTCTTTGAAAAGAGTTTGTGCTCTTATCGTGTAGTTCCAATCCTACAAAGAGAAGCTGTAAAAGTAAAAAGTAAAAATGTTCATATTTTTCAATAGCTGGCAAAAATGCCTTTATTTCTTCTATATTTTTATAAATTAGCTTTTGGGGCGAGATACAAAAAAATCTTTTATCAAGCTTTTTTAAAATTCTTTTTTTACAAGAGGTTTTGGAAAAGTTAAATCCTTTGTTTTAAGTTGAAAATAGCATGTACTTGTAAAGAAAACCCCACAAATAGTTTTGTTTACACACCATAAATGTATCTTTAGTTTTAAAAGTGTGGAGATATTTAACCCTATTTTGGCAGACACCCTATGTTTTTTCTGGGAATCTAAAGAGTCCCTTCCATTAAAAACAGTGTTTCTGAGGTTTCTGTTGAATATTTTAGCTCCACAGGTGTTCTTACCTTCATAGTGGGTGAAAACAGGTCAACAACTTCTCTTTCAGTTTTAATCTCTCAAACTACGCAGGTGGTGATAAAACTCGAGTTCTCCCGAGTTCTAACGGCCTGTATCTGTTTCATCACAACTCCTTTGTTCGTTAGTATTCATCAGCTCCTGCAGTTGAAACCACAGCTAGCATGCTGCTGGCTAAAAGCTGTTAGCATAACGCCTAGCATGCTGCTGGCTAAAAGCTGTTAGCATAAACATGTATCAACCGGAAGATACTCAGTGTGCTGTTGCCATGCACAGAGGGGCAAGAAACAGGAAGCCATGATCTCATAGGCTAGTTTGTTAGCCAATCTGAGTCCAGCAAATTAGCATAATGAATATTAATGAGTTGGAGCATCCCCTGCTACTAGCATCCTTTGCTACTAGCATCCCCTGTTACTCAAACTTTTTCACTCTGACCTAATCTTTTAAACCGAATCAACAAAACCACATTTATTTGCCATTAAGAGTATCTGATCATGTGGGTGTTCAAGAAGAGAAACTGGTAAAAGCAAAAAACAAAGACTTTTCAGTATCTTATTACCTCCCAGCAGTGGTTTTTACCTGAAATGTACCCTTGTATCTCCAAGCAAGAAAATCCACCAGGTATTATGCAATAAAATATTCTGAATGATTTAGTTGGTACAAGCCTGGAAAAACAAAGGCATAATTTGGAAAACTTTTTTCTATCACAGATATGATGTAAGACCAAGTAAGTCACTCTTCAGTAGAAGAACTTATAGATTGTGAATCAGATTTTTTTTCATCGTATTTCTTAATATCAAAATGTGTCATGGAAAGAGTGTATTTAACTGTGAGAAAACACATCAGCAGTAGATGTATTTTCATTGTTGTGTGTATGTGCAACAACAGTGTCTGTCTTTGTACAAATGGAAATTCTTTTGCTTGGGAACTTTTTGAAAATCCTCCAACTCTGTTGTTGATGTGTGTGTGTGTACGTGAGCCTTTGTGCATGGGATGATCTAGCTACTGGACAGATTTATGACATTCACCAGAGCTTTCTAATGTCATTTTTAGATGGAGCATTTTGCAAAACAGAGTGCGGGGGGGTTATCAAGCCTTAAGACATGTCTAGGTTAGTTACTGATGAGTATGCAGTATTTTGGAAATAGTCTTGGAGCCCATATGCAAACCTGTAAACCATGAAAGGAACATGTTGCAACACAAAATTTTATTCAAGTGAAGAAGCAACAAATGGGAATTAATCATGTAAGGAGGTTAATGTTTTTTATTATTGTTCTTCTGATGGAGACATTCCTGATCAATAATTATTTTATAGTTGAGAAGTTTCAGTTTGCTCTTCTTTGTTTTTATTTTGAACAAATCTTTCTGGATCGATTAAGTTTTAACTTTGAAGAATTTGTTTTTATGTTCTGTGAGTTTCTACTTTCATCACATCCCCATTTGCATTTTATTGTATTTTTTCAGCATTATTCGACTTTGCGAGCTTACCCTCAGGAACAGTCCTTTCGATGACAGTAAAGTTGGCAGAAAAACCTTCCTTGGCGATTGCGCTGTCAGTGTTGATTGTAAGTGCCAAAATGCCTGTGTAGGAGACGATCCTGCCTGGGGTGTTCTGCCCACAGTACCTTCCAATGTAAGGCCCAACTAAAGAGAGACAATGGAGAGAAAAGCACAAATATTGTTTCTTAGGTTGGACTTGACTAAACTCAATATTTGTTTTATCAAGTCTAACCCATGTGTGACATAGTTGTTTGCCCCAGCCTTGTCACACATGGGTTTAAACTATAAACTCCCTCACAGAGGTGTGAAAAATTGTGTGCCAGTGATGTTAGTTTGTGACTAACCTCATAAAGAGGCATGAGAAAAGCTTTCCAGCATTCCAGTCCTGCTCTCCTGAGCAGATAAAAAAAGAGCGAAGGGGACTCTGAGATGTGGGGCAGGTCACAGTCTCTGTCTATTTACTGGCTGTAAATACCACAGAGTCTTTGTACCCCAACTCAAGCGGACACAACCACTGCCCAGTGGATTTCTTGCAGAAGACCAAACAAATAAAAGGCTCAAGAGTAACTTTAAAGGGACTGTATCATGCTATTTTACAGTTTTCAACGTCTGGGATCGGCACATATATGATAAAACCTCACTGTTTGAGTTATATTCACTTCATTTGTCCTGAAATATAACTTATATTCTCGAGTTATTCTGTGAACAGGAAGTAAAAACGCTCGGTTTACCTAAAACCCCGCCTCCCAACTGTGAGTGCGATTGGGCTGTTTAGAAACACTAAATAAACTTCTGTAACTCTCGCAGCCAAATGCACATTTTCGGTCGGTCCACTCGCGACTGGATGCGATCCGACCCGAGAGATGACACCCGACTGGGATCAGACGGGTGAAGTGAGACAGGTCGTAGGCGAGGAGCGGGTTTCTGGAGGCAGCGACCGTAGTCGCTGACCGCGAGACCAACAGCCAAGAACGAGGCGGACAGAGAGAGATCGACCGGGACAGGTCTGAGGTCTGAGGCTGGATTAATGAGGCGGTTAAACTGCAGCACGGAGGCTAACAGGAGCTCGTGGCAAACGGGACGTCTGACTGAGCGCTGGCAGGGTGAGTGACTGTGTCTTTTATCCGGTGGTGGGACGGGCTGCGGTGACGTGGAGCTCAGCTGTAAAGCTGGAGTCATACTGACATGTGATCAGCAGGGTCGAGTTGATAAGTCTTTATTAGCAGCTCATGCTAATAAAGAGCAGCAGGTGGTTGAAGTGTGGGAACTCTGGGCTGCAGGTTAGACATCTGCTGTGATGAGCTCCTGACTAATTGTTTTGGACTCTCGCAGCTCGCCTCGTACCTTCTACAGGGGCAGCAGGGATTGGTCAGGACAGTGTGACGTAGACGGGCTCAATTCAGGCATTTTACCTGAGCGAGTAAAACAGCTGCTCAGAGCGCAGGTTTCAGGAGGATTACTCAGGAATGCACGAATTAAGCCAAAAACCACTCTGGAGGTCTTTTAAATAAAGAAATAGCATCACAACATGGTTAAAAGCTCCAAAAAGTTGGTTTTTCATGATACAGGACCTTTAAGGAAACAATAAAAGACAACATGCAATAAACAAGATATGCATGTTCCACTGAGCAGTGTCAGGATATTTTAATACCCCTAAGTTAAATAACTTTCAAAAAGACCATCAGTCAGACACAGAGTATGGTTTAATGAGCTTTGCAAAGGAGAACCCCCCAACCAGGGTGTTGAGAAGATTCTGATGTGTTCACCTCTGCATTGCCTTTTTATTCACAAAGACACCTCCCATCTGGATGAAGCAAGGGAGGGAAACAAGTGTGGGTCAGATAATAAAGTCAGAGTGGAATAAACAATCACTCCTGTAGATAAACAACAGGAACTAGTCGTAAACCAATTGGTGTCTAAGATAAAGACAGAAGTGTTTTTACAAGTCAGGGCAAATCTAGATCACTGACTCCTGCAGCATGACCTGTGACCTTTTACCAACATCGTAAAACCTTAAAATCTCCAACAAGCAGGCTGAGAAAATTTGGAGAATAAGACTGGTGACAAGTTGAGGGGAAACACTGGGGAGAAGCAGAACGAGAAGGACAGAAACCTGGTAAGAGTGTGAGCAAAGGCTACAATGACCTTGCTCTTTGTCTTTGATGTGTGCTGTGATCCATGAACATTTATGAGTGCATGCTCCTGTCAGTTAGTGTGGAGCTGCAGCTTATCTGTGATTAGTAATGCTGTGATCAGACGCGAGTGACAGTCGTGCCTCCCTGCAGCCTCCTGTCATCCAAAACATGCCACTTTCAGTCCAGCTCTGACATGAAAGGCAAAGACCAGGCCACGGGGACTTATGGGGCAACAGTGTGACAACTTAGATTAATCTTCATAAACCAGGTGCGTAGTGTAGCTCTGCAGGATTATTATGTGCCTTTAAGCCAAGTAAGTACGGGGCCAAAGAACGGAGAGCTACCTACTGGATTACCTGCATGACTCTCTAGAGCTTCATGAAATTTTAAAGAACCTCACCATGAACTCTGTTTTCTGCCTTTTCTTTCCTCAGGGAAGAGTGAGAAAGGAACAGGAGTTGTTCTTGCTTCCACAGAGCCTGTCCAGTGAGGTGAGGAGGGGAGGGAGGATTAGGTGGTGTGATTCCCAGGCTGCTTGCCTGGACATCTCCTACCTGAGTATACTCCAGTTGCTAGCTTGCCTCCCACCTTAATGCACTTTCGATCCAACAAGCACAACAGGAAGCAGCTGGCAAAAGGCAACTCTTCTTGCTTAGTTATATACGTTGCAGTCTGTCACACAGCAACCTTGGAAAGGTGTGTGGCCATAAAAATGCTAGTGCTCATTTCTGCCTTGAACAATCTCCCTGTTGGACAAATTAAAAGCTCATCTATCACCAGCTTCTTTGGCTCAAACTGTCAGACAAATGAAATGATTCGTAATAGGTCCAAAGTAGCAGGGGAACATTGTTCCTTCCCAGGAAACGTTGGTAAAAATAGTATCAAAGGTGATAATACAAGGCAAACTCTCATCCCTTCAAGTCTTTGACAGTCTCATCAATCAACACAGATTTTGGTAATGAAACGTACCGAATCTCAAGAGAGAACACACAAATGTGCTACTCTGAAAACCCAAAAGGTCACTGCTACAAAGTTAACATCTTCAGAGATGTGAACTTTATGTAAAGTCTCTTGAGAATGTGCTGTGATTAACACTTCAACCTTATCACCTGAAATGGAAAGGTAGAGAATACTGATGAGCACTGGGTGAATATAGCTAGATAAAAATTATTTCAATTCTCAGTCGCTGATGGGTGAGAAAGCTTTCATCTTTTCTGCACCCTGCGTTGGATTGCCGGCAGAAAAAACTCAAGATGTAATTTCATTCGTTGAGTTAAAAGGCTAATCTCAGGCTGTGGCAAGGCTTTGAACACTGTTCTCCCTCTTTAGCTCATTACCTGCAGATTTTTTTTAGATAAATACATTTTGAATATTGTTTCAGGGCAATATCTGATAAGGTATGTGAATTCCACCCAGTTCCACCCAGTGATCAGCAGATGCCAAACTGGTTCAGGTTTACTGGAATGAGCATTTTTGTTTCCTTTCATTAGGAAGAAACACAAGAACACTTGGAAAGGAAATTCCTTTTTGAGTCATTTCCTGGACTGTCAAACAAAAACTCAAACACAACATCCCAGATTAGACCTTGGGCTCCCAAATGTATTGTTCCTGACATACACATGCAGTCTGTGACTTAAAACGAAAGAGTAGGGGGCCCTTGTGACCAGGAAGTGTTTGGCATTGAGCAATGACTAAGCATTAAGCTAATGAAGACTCTGGCGAGTCTGGTTAAAGCCGTTTACCCCTCAGGCCTGGATAAGGTCACCTTATGTAAAGCTGTTTATTTCCTCTAGAATATACATGAGGCATGAATATGAAATCCATTCATCTTTTCATCCGTCTTATCCGTTTCTAAAGTATAGATATCATTGAGATATTCCACATTTTGTCCAACTTTTTAATATTAATGTGTTCTGTACCGTGACAACAGAAATGGAGAATAATAAGACTAGCTTCACTTATTCAATAAATCCAGTCAGTCATTTTCTTTACCTGCTTCTTCCTGTTCAGGGTAACGTTGGGTGGGTTACACCTGGACAGGTCACCAGTCCATCACAGGGTCACATA
The DNA here is from genome assembly GCA_006937955.1 of Pachypanchax playfairii. NCBI lineage: Eukaryota > Metazoa > Chordata > Actinopteri > Cyprinodontiformes > Aplocheilidae > Pachypanchax > Pachypanchax playfairii. Next base: position 26,312 of record SSNP01000062.1, read on the forward strand.
TACAACAACTCACACACTCACACTAATCTAGAATGACTAACGAATCTATTGTCCATATTTGGTCAGTGAGAGCCAGATTCCTCAGAGAAAACCTTTACACCAAGAGAAGAACTCCATGCAGAAAGGACCTGGCTGCTTTTAAACCCAGGAACTTTCTTGCCTCAACATGCTATCATCTGCACCACTGTGCAGCCCCCAATAAAACAATTTATATGTAAAATGTAACAATAACTATGGCGTTAGTCTTGTATCAAAAGTATGGAGAGCAAGTTCTTTAACTCTGCGCAGATATTATCCACACAAGAGCAGTTTCTTTCCTCACTCGAGCAGTTATTTTCCTTGCGTGAGCAGAAATTCAACACTTGCGCAATTTCAACCAGTGCGTGAAACCACGCCTAGCATGCTGCTAGCTAAAAGCTGTTAGCATAAGACGTAGCAAACAGGAAGAGAGAATGTCTGACGTCACCATGCGTAGCTGGGCAGGAAACAGTATACCTTGTTCTCATAAATGGTAAATGGTAAATGGCGTGTACTTGTATAGCGCTTTACTCAGGTCCTACGACCCCCAAAGCTCTTCACGCTACAGTATGTCATTCACCCATTCACACACACAGTCACACGTTTGGTGATGATGAACTACACACATGTTTGTAGCCACAGCTGTCCTGGGACACACACTGACAGAGGCGAGGCTGCCAGACACCAGCGCCGCCGGACCCTCCGACCACCACCAAACAGGCAAGGTGGGTTAAGTGTCTTGCCCAAGGACACAACGGCCAGGCGATCTCTGGGCAGAGCAGGGAATCGAACCAGCAACCTTCCAGTTACCAGACGACCTGCTCTACCGCCTGAGCCACGGCCGCCCCAATAGGCTAGTTTGTTAACCAATCAGAGTCCAGCAAATTCGAATAATGAATATGAACGAGCTGCTGATGAAGCAACCTGACGTAAGGAGCCGGAACCACCCAAATTTTGATGCAGACAGATTGAAAGGTCTGTTAATCAGTGTTTCCTGATGTTTATTAGATATAAAAAGTTTCATATTACTGGTTAATACTTAAGAAATAAGCACAAAGTCCTGAAATGTGTATGAAATGACCTCTTTAAAGAAATTGTTCTCCGTACTTTCAATATAAGTCTAATGACATAAATAACACAAGTGGTAAAGAATAAAAAAAGTGAACACTAATTTAGAAGCACACAACTATGGAGAGAAAACAGTAATAAGGTAATTAGTTAACAGGATTAATAGAGTTAATTAATAGGATTGTGTGTGTGTAATAGATGATTTGAGCATAACTTTGGTTACTTGTACATTTTGTCATTCATAAAACACATTGTGTGCGTAACTTTGGGTGTTCGCTTATGTCACACACAAATATCATAAGATTATGAACACAAAATAAATTTACTTGTGTGTGCATGTAGCGTTCCTGGGTTGATATGTCAATCTCAACTGTGGTCCGAGCTTTCATGAAGGCAGGAATCGTCACTGATCTGCCAGGCAACAGCAGCGTGACTGACTCGGATAACGATGAGTTTAACGTGACGGAACCGGCTGAACGCCGTACTCGCCCAACTGTTAAACTCGGACACTGAAGATGAACTGAAAAAGTATCAGACTTTTCCCTGATTCAGTAAACACGTAAAAAGTTCCTCTTCACGTTTGTGAGTGCACTAACTACGCTGGTTTATATTCTATTACGGTAATAAAGTTTGCATAACGCAACCCACTACAGCCACTACAGTAGTTTCTATTCCATGCGCCTTATAATGCCGTGCACCCGATATATGAACACAGATTTAAAATAAGCCATTCATTGAAGAAAATACGGTAATAGTACATTACCGTACACACGCACAAGTAACAAAAGTTACACACAAATCATCTATTACACACGCACAATCCTATTAAGACTATTTTCCCTCCATACACAACCATATCCGTCAGAAATGTCTTAGCAAACAATACTCAGTCAGGTACATTGATTAGGAGCAACACAGTGCATCATAGTGCTCATGTGCATTATTCATTAGAAATAGATTTTTTCCCAGGCTTTTACGTTCTCATTTTAAATCACATAATGTACAAGAATGGAAAAATCAGTGTATGCCTGCAGTTCCTGCGGCCTTTACTCACCTCCAGGAAAACCGTCCCAGATCTCAAGCCGGTCGTAGCGGCAAAATACACCCGCTGGAGGTGTTGGGTCAGGCTCCAGCTCAAAACTCTCAAACTCCAAAACGATTTCAGACATCTTTGGGGCAAAAATCATAAAAGTGCAGTCTAGCTGGTTGGGATATTTCTCTGGGAACCCTGGAGATTTTATAACGCCGCTGTTTGACGTGAAGTTCTTTGAACACTCGGGACCTGCAGAAAAAACAAAGGAGAAGAGATAGCTGGCTTAAAAATCAGTTATGAAAGTTATCAGATTAAATGTATTATCATGGGGTCACTGAGCAGCTCTGTTTGTTCCTAAGGTGCTCAGGTCCAAAAACCTCTGTCTATCCTGAATTTAAGAGCAGAAAATTAAGTGTCATCTAATATTTGATGTCATTAAGATAGATGAAGCTATTATTTGTGTTAAGTCATTGAGCTCAGCTGGACAGAAACTGTCTGAACATGATTCAGATTCTAAAGCTGCTCCTAAATCAACTTCACTGGACAATGAACCAGAGACAACAGTGGGGAGGACATGATGGATTTTTTTCCTTTAATTGAATCTATTTTATTTGTGAAGAATTTCACCACTACTGAGAAATACTGAGATACACGGAACACAATTCTACAGAAGTCTGATTTTTTATTAGTCTGGCTACGGAACTAAAAAGAAACCTTCTTGTTCTCTCTGAGGGATGATGTTCAGATCTGAGTTTCTGAAGGGCTGTTGTATGTGAGTAGACTATCTCTCCATGTTAAATACACTTCTTCCAACATAATGGAACGCCATTTTCTTATGCTTTCTTGAAATCCTTTTAAAAGTAAAGCGCGCCAAGTGGAGCCGGGCGTGGCTGAGTAAGTACCAGCGGTAAAGTACCATAAGACACCACCTAGACGTCTCTATTGAACAACAAGCCACATTTACATATCACATTGTTTTCTCCTTTCTCTCTCTCTCACACACATGCAAGTGTTAATCAAGCCACGTAAGTGGAACACGAGAGGTACTAAAGCTTGAGTGATGGAAGGGAGTGAAATTACTCCACATACATCACACACACACAATTCCACAAGGGAGAAAGTCAAAATATTTATGCACAACTCTCTAGAGAGCTACTTTTCAGCTGAGAAGGAGCATCACCTCCTTTCCCATGGTAGCTGACTCTCATCGCATCAAGAAATCGAGATTCTGATTTGAGAACGACTGAGATGTTGAAAATGTATGTAAACAGCTGCATCATTTATACAAGTGTTAGAGACAGTAGGACTTATGGGAAGCTTTCCTTAACACAAAGACACACAACATAAGGAAAAGAAATTGTAGGGCTGTCATTCAGGGAGCCATTAGCGGCAGAAATGTACCCAGGATAACACGATTTTAATGCTAGTCTGGCAGCTGGTGTGATGGGTCCAGATGGGGCCAATAGAAAACAAAAATTGCATGAAGTTATCTCTAAATAGAGCCACCATGTTGCAGTCACTAGGACTTGAATGAATGCGGCAAACTACTTTTTCCAGCGTCACTCAGGCATCTTGCTGGGCCCCTAATTGAAGACCATCAGGCCCACTTGAGCCTGTCCACTGCTGAAGGGAGAGTGGGGCTGGAGAGTTATATTGATTTTCTTTCTTCCTGACTTGAAAGCCATGGCGAGTGGCGTTTTGACTCAAAAGAGAGTTGACATTTAGCGCAGCTAAAGTGTGGCCTGCGAGAACAGCAGGCACCATTAATTTCACAGCTTCCCTTGTATTTACTTTGAGCAAATGGAGAAATTGTGCTGAGTGACAGCATTCCCTGGACTTAACATCACCAGATTTGGGAGAATGTCAGATATTTTGAAGGGAAATAAAACAAAAACAAAAAGCAATAGCCACTTTTTTGCAAAAACAACAACTTTAGATTGCTGGAAGAGAAGAGTGATAGCTATTGTTTTACCTCTGGGTACTGATTATGAATTTCCCTGTCCATCTATCCCATTAACTTCCACAATGACTCTCTACACTAGATAAACAAAAACTGACCAGATATTTAGAACTAATTTGCTGTAAAACTTGTTAAAATCCTGCTTCATCCAAACTCTTGTCCATCACGTTGCATGTGTATCAGTCTGTCCACCCTATTCAACTGACTGCTCTCACTGAGGTTTCCCTCTTGCCTTGTTGCATATGGTTTCCAGTAAAATACTTGTCATGTGTTGTTAATAGACTCTGATCAAGCTTTACTGAATTCCTTTATTTGTTTCTAACTGATCATGACTCAGACTGAGCCAAGGACAAACCTCATCGTCAGGCTTTTTGTCCTTCTCTGCTCTCTACAGATAAAAGAGAGAGAGAAAGCGATAAGAAAGAACCTCCACCTGGCTCTTTTTTATCTAAAGTATCTATGTATGGGGTCTTTCCCAGCCCCCATCATCAACCCACAATGATGCTTTATGGTAAAGTCTGCACAAGTGTCTTCTCAATAGCTATCATGCCTTTTTGTGGCCTTGAGTGAAAACACCATCATTGCCCTGCACCACATACAGTTAGTGTGCTTATACATCTTTGTTGACAGGAAGATCTTCAGCAAATTTATTGAAGGTTATTCTTGTTCAGGAATCAAACCAGCGACACTCTAGTTTCCAGGCAACCTGCTCTAACCACTAAGTGATTACGACTCAAAATAAGAAAGAACCCACAATGGTCACTAATATAATGAAATAGCAATTTACTAAAAAAGTAGTAAAAATAGTTAAAATCAAATACAAAACTATTGAAAGTGTCCTGGAAAAAAAATTTAAATACCCCGGAAAGGATAAAATAATTGAGTTTTGAGGACATATTAAACTAAGGCGTGTCCTGGAATTAACGGCTATTCAGCCTTTCTAAAGGTAACAAACAGGCTCTTGGGTAGTTTGGCATCATTGTGTGCACCACACGTAGCAAGGACCAGAGAAAGGAAAAGACAAGAGTCATCTGATTTACTCTGAGTGAAGATTTTAGATTTCCATGTTGAACCATAATGAGCTCCATACAGACAATCCAGAAGAACAACAAAAATAAATAAAAAAAAGATAAAAACAGATTGAAATTTACCAACATGCCCCAAAGTTTGTGAGAGAATATTCTTTGGCCACTCACATCAGCTCTGTGTTTACAAATGGAAAAATCAAGCTATAAATAAAGAGAACATCATACCTATTGTGAAACAGGGGCTAATTAAGTTTTGGAGGCACTATATTGCATTCGTCATATGGTGTCTTAAAGAGGCCATTTCACACAAATTTCATGACTTTGTGGTTATTTCTTAAGTAGTAACCTGTAATATAAAATTATATATAAAAGATATAAAAATTTTATCTAAAAAACGTTAGGACATACTGATTAACAGACCTTTCAATCTATCTGCGTCAAGATTCATCAGGCTTCGGGCTGCAACTCATTAATATTCATTATTCGAATTTGCTGGACTCAGATTGGCTAACAAACTAGCCTATGAGAGCAAAGAATGCTGTTTCCTGTCCCGCTGCACATGGCAACAGCACACGTAGTCTCTTCCTGTTTGATACATCTTATGCTAACAGCTTTTAGCTAGCAGCATGCTAGGTGTGGTTTCAACTGCAAGAGCTGATGAATACTAACTAACAAAGGAGTTGTGATGAAACAGATACAGGCCGTTAGAACTCGGGAGAACTCGGGTTTTATCACCACCTGCGTAGTTTGAGAGATAAAAACTGAAAGAGAAGTTGTTGACCTGTTTTCACCCACTATGAAGGTAAGAACACCTGTGGAGCTAAAATATTCAACAGAAACCTCAGAAAAAACGTTTTTAATGGAAGGGCCTCTTTAAACCTGCAGGAGGGTACAACGATATCTCAAGACTATTGAGGCATTCTGTAGTAAAATGTGCCACTCAGTATCAGATGGTTGGGTCTCAGTCACTAGTCATGGGTCCTCCAACAGGATTATGACCCAAAATGATGCAGGCTTGTGTTGCTACTTCAGTTTGTTTAGTTATTAGATGAAGCTGAATGTTCATGAACACTCAGAAATGACTAAGAACAAACCACTGGATTGTTCTGTAGTAGCCTACTAAATCCAATTCAACTTGTGTGGAAGGATCTGAAACACGCAGTGTGGAGAAGAAACCTTTCAAACCTGAGACAGCTAGAGCAGTTTACTCATGAGGAGTGGGCCAGAACACCTGTTGACAGGTGCAGAAGTCTCACTGAGAGTTACAGAAATTTTTTTTGATATTTCTAGTTGTTTTTTTTTAGCTCACTACGCTGATACCCTGTACAATCCCTACTACTGACCAAAGCCTCGAGAGCTAAAGATGTGCTTTTGGACTGCAAAGAAAATCTCCATAGTTTTATGCTGCTCTCCAGGTAGCCATTAAGACCTGAACTCCACCCTCCTGATCTGAAGGAATGATTAATTGACAAAACCAGAGGACACGCTGAAGAGGTAATTCAGCCATTAAATCAGGAGTTTAGGCAACCATCTAAAACATGCAGGATAATAACACAGACCAGTATTAGACATCACTCCCTGATGATGCTACATCTGACTCATGCCATTAGCTTGTTATCCACTAAAGCTCAATGTGCCCCCTGCAATATTTTCACAGGTCTGCTCTCGTTGTAGCAGCACCCACGTCACAAAGACATGACAACCAGGTGTTTAAATACAAATATCTTTGGAGTTTGACATGGTGCAATTCCCTCTAATGTATTCTGCTGAGTAACTGTCAGTGATTGGCTTGTATGAGGTAGATGGGTAGTGGGGGGGGCTTGGGGCTAACAGTTGCAATATTACTGACTCTACATCCACGTTTCTGGGGTCCCTGCCAGCCTTTTTCAGCGCCCTAAGCAAACTGCAGAGCTGCTCTCTTGTGCATCATATGCTTATGCTCACTCAGGGGAAAGGATCTGTCTAAAACATTTTTTGTGAGATCGAGACTATGAATACTTAAATATATCTTGCAAGATTTTGATAAGCAAATCCCAGAGCAAGCTCTTCTCTTTCCAAATGTTGAAGCCCAGCAACTGTTTTGATTTACTTTTTGATCATCACCTTGAGGTTAAAGACCAAAAGTCTTCCCTACATGCTCCTTCAAAGTGTCTCTGACATACAATTTTTATGTTATTTCACTAATTACAACACTGTCGAATATGTTTGAGCCAAAATCAGTTCTGCTGATCAAACACAGTCAGTCTCAGTGTCACAGTGGATGTAAATGAACATTATGGATAAACAGACGGATCAGAGCAGAAAACGGCGAGAAAGAGGAAGAAAAAAGACCAAAATCCAACAGAAATCTGTCCTGGAGTTACTGTCTGCTCCTGATGTTAGTGACTCCAATGAAACTGTGAGCGTTTCTCTGATTACCCTTGTTTTAATGGGGTGTAAATATTATGGCTAGGTTGAATAAATTGTAGGCAAGAGTGTGCAAATGTGTTTGTTTGTGTGTGTGGTGACAGCTGTAAAAAAAGTCATGACGCGTCCTCATGGCAGCGGCTCATTTCAGCGTGAATAGAAAGATCCAGTTGACTTGAGAGGCAAGTCATTCATTTCAAACTGCCGTTGCTTTTTATTTAAAACATTTAAATACACGGTGTGTGTCGAGAGTGTGGCTTTCAGAAAAGACTATTTCCACACCGTGTATATTGCTGCCTTTTTTCTGTGCAATATTTGATTAAACGTTGTGTTTTATCAACAAAAACACAAACTCATAAATGTTTTTTTAATGTCCATGTAAGACGTAAACAAAAAAACGTGTTACTGTGTTTCATCAGTTTCAAATATTTGCCGAACAACACAAGTTTCCTCTATGATTTATTAACAAATGCTTCTAAATGTTTTATTGAGACCTGTCACAAACATTATAAGCCCAAATATTCCATCCTCCAGCCATCTCACTACCTGTTTCTGTTCCCAGACTTCAGCCAGCGAAGGTGGGCTGCCAATTTGCTGGCTATAAAATAAATTGCCTGTGCTAATTAATATGGCTGGATGAGGCTGAGGAATGGAGAGAGGTAGAGATTGATGTGGAAGGAGCCAAAAAGAGATGTCCAAAAAATCCTGCTCTCTTCCTATTAGACACTTTGCAAGCAGCAGCTGATAAAAGTTGAGGCTATAGCTGCCAGAATCTATCCAGCATAGCTTTAAGCTTGACTGGATCAACCTGTACAGCCTAAACACATCCGTGCAATGTGTGTTTTGTCACACTTACAAATCAGAACATCAACCACATTTTAATATCAGACAAATATGTGAATAAACATCGAATTAACTTTCTAAAATGGTGATTTTGTTCAAGGGAAAAGAGCAATCCAAACCACCCTGGTTCAGTTTACTTAGACTAGACCACTCGGAAACCTTCATTTGGATTTTTTAGCATTAAAGTAATAGACTTGCTGGCATACTTCATTGTGAATCACTGACCTGCTGCCCAAGTGCTCTTGAGCTCATAGTCATGAACTGGTGGATTTTCTAGAGCAGAATTAATGGTTCCATCAATTATGGCAAGTCATCTAGGTCTTGAAGCAGCAAAGCAACCCCACACCATCACACTACCACCACCGTGTTTGACTGTTGGTATGAGGTTCTTATTCTGAACTGCTGTGGGATGTGGACCTTCGTGAAATTCATCACTGTCAGTTTCAACATCCATGCACACAGATTTCATCCCCTGTACACATCCAAATTCATCACACTCAGAGAATCAACCATCCATGAGTCCAGTTTCAACCTTGAAAAGAAATTCTGCTCTTGTTCGTATCTGATCTTTTACTTCTTGGAGGCAGATACCAGATACCTCCCTTGATTAGTCATTTCCAGTCAGTCATGCCCTCATCATGAGGGTCTTTACTCCAGAACCAGAACACAAAGTCCACTCAAGTTATTAAAGTAAAATAAAAAGTGTCAGACAACCTTAATATCTTGAGTTGACTTTAAATTCTGGTTCTGGAGCAGAGGTTTTGATATCTATTTGAGTCTACAGTGTTAGTTTTATACCTGATTTAACAGGATGCACACCTTCCAAAAAGTTCCACAGAATATTTTCACAAACCTCTTGGAGATTATCAAGATGTTTTTTTTGCAAATGCAGGCCTTTGTGTTCGTTATACAGAGTGGGCCATTTATATGGATACACCATAATAAAAAATAAAGTTACGTTAAAACCAAGCACACCATTGTTTTTCTCATTAAAGTACCAATAAGTTTGATGTGTCACATGACCCTCTTCCTATTGAAAAAAAAACAAATGTTGGATCCAAGATGGCCGACTTCAAAATGGCCACCATGGTCACCACCCATCTTGAAAAGTTTGCCCCTTCACATATACTAATGTACCACAAACAGGACGTTAATATCACCAACCATTCCCATTTTATTAAGGTGTATCTATATAAATGACCCACCCTGTATAGTCAGCAGTGGTTTTCATCTTGGAACTTTCTCATAGAAATAATTTTAGCATCATTTCTTGCTTATTGTTGAATCATAAACTCTGACCTTGACTGAAGCAGGTGAGGTCTGCAGAGCTTCAGCTGGAGTTCTGAGTTTTTTAATGACCTCATTGGTGTGTTCTTAAAGTCATTTTGGTAGATTGTCCACTTCTCAGAAGGTTCACCACCATCCCACGTTTTCTTCATTTGTGGATAATGGCTCTCACTGGGGGTTTGCTGGAGTTCCACAGCCTTAGAAATGTTGTGACCCTTTCCAGACTGATAGTGGTTAATTACTACATTATTAATCTGTTTTTGAATAGGGGGCAATTACATTTTCCCATGAAGCCAGGCTAGTTTGGATTTTCCTTAATTAATGAAATCATCATTTGAAAAATGCATTTTGTATTTATTCAGAATGTTTTTGTCTTCTATCAAAACTTCTTTGCAGATCAGAAACAAGTATGAAAATAATACCAGAATATTTACTTTTTTCCACTGCACTGTGTCGGCTGGTACTTCCCTAAAGGAAACGTGTTTACATGTTTCTATTTCCTTTTTCTATTTCATGTGACCTTTGCTTGTTTAACTCTCCCAAAGTAAGCTAACTGTCTTTCTGGTGTAAAATCACTGCACAAAACAGATGATGTTTTCTTTATTTTCTATTGATGTTATGAAGAAGTGGAAGTCTAGCCTTACTTTATCTGTTTTCTGAAAATCTGTGTTCCATTATTAACGTGTTAGCCAACACCATGTTTTCCCAGATAATGCCTTGTTTGTTGATAAGCTGTGCTAATCAGCTAGCTTTGTATCTTTCATTCTGCTTGGCTGTCTCTCCTTCTCATTCCAACAAACAGGAGCTGTTAATTGATCTCCGAGCCCCATTCTTGGCAGGAGCCCATGCTGCTATAGTCAAAACACAAAGTCATTTCAAAGGATAAAGATGGTTTGGATCCAGTAAGGCAGTGATGGCCCACCTGCAGTGCTCTTCTCTGCAGGGGGGAACAGTACTGGTTGCAAAACACCCGGATGAAAAATATCTATCTGTCTGATTCCCCTTTGAGTTCAATCAGCAAACAGCACAGCTTGTCATCGAGCTCTAACTTTGTAGTTCTATCTCTGTCCACACTGATAAATATATTTTTGCAAGTTCTGCATTTCTGCATCTAAAGCAGCCTGCAAGCGTGTTGATCAGGTTCATCCCATGTTGTCAGAAGGCCTCATATGTAATCCATCCAGTTACTACACCCATGTGTTTTTCTCTAGAGTCACAGTGGGATAGTGTCTATCTCCAGCAGTCGTTGAACAAGAGGTGGGGTACACCCTGAACAGGTTGATCACAGGGACACATAGAGATGAACAACAATCATATATAATCCATTCTAGCTAATAAACAAGAGCGGCTAATGCTAAACAAATAGTGGGGAGAATGTAGCAGATTTAACCAGCCCCCTGAGGGGAACGCAGCAGCATGTGTGAATAAGCCTGCACATGTCGGGGTGGATTGTCTTTTTGATCTCATAAATGGCCTCATACTCCACCAGCTGCCTCATTGCGGTGGCGACTCGCACACAGCCAAACACAAAAACATGCACAAAAACCCACCAGTCCAGATTAAAAGGAGGGAGGAACCTTGCCAGACTGTTCATTATGTCTTTAGGTCATGGGGGGGGGGAGTGGCCTATAGACTGCTGCTAAGGTTAATTAATGAAAGTAGAGTCTGTTGCACCTGCCTGTGTCCTAGTACTCATTCCATACAGAGGGTGTCCTTCTCCTCCATCGTATTCACTTCCACACAAAGACAAACAACAACCCAGCAGGAAATGATCCTTTAAGTTCAGCTGTATTCTGTAAGAAAGATATATCTGAAGAAGATATTTCCTTTGATAGTCAGACATCTTTTGTTTAATAGAAAATTGGGAAGCACCGTCTGACATGAATCACTCTTAGTGGAGTGAATTCACTTTCTGCACAACCAGCCTGTCAGATGTTATAATGGGAGGTTCACACCGTCACTGCAGACTGCCATCTGACAACAAAACAGCACTTAAAAATAAAAGATCAATCACTAAATTCACCAAATTATATCACCAAATTATACCCCTGCTTAGGGTATATGAATTCACACCAGACAAAAAAAAATTACAGGGGTTATACAGGGGTGCACATAATATTTTTGTCCTGGTTCTCAGAAGAGAACCTAGGATTGTTGCTTGGTCCTCACATTTTTAAATGTGTCTCGCTGTGTCTCTTCCGAGCTCCTCTGCTTTGTTTTTGGTTTCATCAAGCTTCAAATTCAGTCTGTTTACTTTACCTGGCTCTATATTTGTTTCAATAAAAATCCTTTAATTGTTGAAAAAATCAAGAGAAACCAGTAAAATATAAAAATACTGGTAAAAAAAACCCTTCAGAGTTCAGGTTGGATTGTTTACAGGTTTGATTGTTCACTTTAATCTACATTTAACAGTTTGGTGTTGAAATTTATTAGTCAGCTGTTGGAGCTTCTGTCATTTACTGTAACTGTTTTTTGTTTTGAAATGATGAGGATGTTTGTAATGTGATGCAGTCAGATAAAAAGATACACTGGACAGTTATGGGGCATTGACTGCATATCCCATAGTGCTTTGCGCGCATTCAAAATGGCGCGGATCACAGACAAATACGCTGATACTGTTGATTAAAACAGGTGGTTTTCTGTATTTTATAGCACAAAAAGGTAGTTATACACGTCTGTGCCACGATGGTCTATTTGTCTTATTCAGTGAATTTTTTCAGTTTTGACGCGATGCAGAATCCTGCAGTCAGCTGCACTGATCTGACTGACTGAAAATCCGTCACACTGACAAACTGATACACAGAGACAGAGAGAGACGCAGCATCAGCTGATCAGCTGGAACTTCGGCGCTCTGGCTGAGAAACATATCAGTCAAACAAAAGAAGTCAACGGGATTCTTCATTTATTTGACAATGAACCGCCTCTGATTAACCTAAAAATTCACGCAGCTCAGCCAAACCAATGTTAAGTACGTAAACGCGTGTTGCAACTTTTCATCTGGTGCATTTTATATTTTGACAGTGTGTGTGGACCTGCGGACCACTTATGTGCACCCCTGTTTATATATATATATATATATATATATATATATATTTGATAGATTCAGTGACAGTCACTCAGTTTACTTTAATCTTGATGTGAATAAGTGAAATACATTTAGATGGAATGCAATTACATCATGGATGATGCAAATGTGTGATTTGACCATTTACCTGACTTATAGATTTCATATCGGATGGAGAAACCTGCTCCATGAGTCTCGTAGTCTGACACAAACTTGACAAACAGCTGGTTTCCAGAGGAGACAACTTGAGTGGGAGCGATCTTTCCACAGTACTTCCCCACCAGCTGACCACTCTCATCCACGCCATCTCGCACCTCCACGTAGTCGTACCTGAGCACAAAAGAGATAGGGTTGATCAAAAGTTTCAGACACGGGTTAGAAGTATTACAGGTTATTTATGAAGTATTTTCTTCAGAAAGTAAAATACTGTGGGCTAATGAGGTTAAATGAGGTTAGAGAACAGGTGGTGAAGCTATAGCTACTTGTGTTATACTGACACAAACACTTTTTGCTTCCAGCAGCACTGAGGTTGGTTTTATCTAACCGCTTTAACTACTGAAGACTAGCTGAATGGTTGTCCATGTCATGTTTAACCACAGAGAGGTTCCTGATCTATGAGAAAACAATGTGGCTACAGTTTCAGTATATTTCAGCTTTTAGTTTAACCCCATCACATCCACCTCTTTAGAGCTTGCGCACAAAAGTTTCCATACCTAAATTGCTGCCAACCATGGACGTAGTTTTAGGGGGGGACACAGGGGACATGTCCCCTGCACTTTTTCAAAAGGCCGTTTTGGTCCCCTGTACTCTGCAACTGTCCAAAAACAATGTTTCGCTACATTAAACAGAGATGGGTTGAGCACTAGGACCAAGCAGAAAACGGCCGCTCAAGCTGAAGCCCGTCTCCCCTAGTTTAGCCCGCCTACCAGTTCCTCTTGTGTGATTGGCTGTTTCTGCTGTCTCTCCCCCTTGCCTGTTTGCACACTGCAGACAGACAGACCGGTGTGGTGGCGAGCTAACCTGCGGTCAGGAGTGCTGTGCAACTGTCGTTTGGCCGGCGTTTGGGTTTATGATGTCAAAGAGAAAAAAAGGCGACATAAGAGACTTTTTTAGAAGTCAAACTGTAAGTTACTCAAAGAAATGTCTTCCAGCCATCCTTCAACACCTTCACTGGGTCCATAAAGCAGCATGTCCACCTTTATAGCCTCATCGTGTAAAAAAGCTCACAATAATCTTGAAACATGTATTCCTTTAGTGTAAGTGCTGATAAATAAAATGTATTATTACTATCAAAAAGGTAAAAATACCATGTAAATTAATTTATGTTTATTTATCTAAACTCGTGATTATTGTGCAATTATATATTTTTTCTCTATAACTCATCTAAGTTGATGATCGTTGCATCCCAAATTGTCCCACTGTTCATGTCATGCTGCAATATATTTTTATCAGGCTAAGGATGGCAGAGATGCAGAAAGAGAAGGAAACTCTGGAGGAGGGAGAGCAGCTGCAGGAGATGGAGGGGAAGAGGTTGGAGAAGGGAGAGCTGAAGGAGACGGAGAAGGGAGAGGAGAAACTGAAGGAGAAAAGGCTGGAGGCTCAGAGGTGAGGTTGAAAGACACAGAATTGGGTGATAATGTTTGGCTACATGCTTTACAACCAGTCAAACCAAGGAAAATTGGGCTTAAAAGTAGCAATAGAAAACTAAAAGAAACAATGGAGGACACAGTAAGCTGAAAGATTAGTTTTATGAAAAACACTTCTGTCCCCCCCACCTCTGAAATCAAAATTTCGTCCATGCTGCCAACTGTAGCGTTTACGTTTTTAGGGTGACTGGTTGGCATAAAAATTATGTTTTGGACGTTTCATTGAGAAGAAATATTTTCCAACGATGTATAACTTGCTGGTATTGATGTAAAATTGACGCTCCCTAGTCCGGTACGGCGGCAAGCACGGCGTTAAAACAATGTTTAGATAGAGCAGGTGTTAAAAACATTGAAACCTGCTGAATTATTGTATTCAAATAAGATTTCAGATCAGCAGCTACTACAGAGAACAACATGTAGATAAGCATGATTGTTGGGAGAAAAGCCTTGACACGAACACATGAATGAAATGTATCATGTTGGAGGAGAAATGAGAGCGTCTGGACATGGAGGGTGGTCTAAACAGAGGAGTGTGCTGCGTGTGTGTTTGATTTGTGGTTTTTCACTCCAGTAGCTGTTTGGATGTGTTTGCGTGTGACTTTAAGGGATTTGTTGAGGCAAGTTTTCTCGGCTGTGTTCTGAATGTGAGCGACGCCCTCAAGGAACGCTACTTCAGTTTTTGGGGTTTAGGTTTCAACTGTTTCTAATTACCCGTGATGTGAATTTCCAGTAAATTTTCACCTCTATTATAAAACATTTTTTTTTTATCAAATTTCCATGAACTGCCATCCTGACACCCCCCCATCTGTCAAAGTAATAACAGTCCAAAATCAGTCCCAACACACATTCATTTTAACATCTGTACCATGCATCAGGTGTGTGATCACATGTTACTACTTCTTCATGTGAACACATACTGTATGACCTTTTATCACCTGGTTTTGAGTCGTAGTCAGCAGGTCTCTTTACTGATTTTTTATCTCGCTTAATGTTTGACTTTTTCCATAAAATAATGATCTACATACTGAATGACATTGCTTTTGGGTTAAATACCTCAGTTAGAGCTTGACATGCATCAACATGCAGTTTTTACGACTTTTTTCCATGAAATGATTTCGTCTACGTGCCTCAAAGTGGGATCAGGATAATAAATATTAAGACCAATTTACAGGTTTGGATGGAAAGAGGGGAAAACTAAAGTGAAACATCTACAAAAGGAACTGGATGGATGACCTAATTAAACTCAACTCCTTTTCGCCTGAAGGTTTTCTATAAAAAAGCATCATTCTGTCTGTAAAGCCATGTGTCTTCCAGGCTCCAGACTCTTTTCAGTTCACTTCACTGTAGTTAAATCACAGCTGATTTTCTTTTTAAATTTGTTTAGTTTCTATAAGAAAATCAGTTTGCATTTAACGGGAAATCTCGCGCCTCGTTTTGTGGATTCTGTCTATTTCTCTTGTGATTACAGAGAGATTTGACTGCAGGTCTTTTTCCTCTGACAGACCTCTGTATCAGCTCTGCTGGACACACAAGCAGCACATTGTTTTCAGTTTACTTGTACACTTTTATTCTCCACGGTGCTGCTCTGAGAAAACCAGGAACTAATACATTTACTTTAAAGGGCTCCCACTCTAGTTTTGCTTTCTCAAAACTCAAAAACTAAATAAAATAGTAGTATCTGTAATTTCTCAATTACAGATAAATAAAGAATTGTTGTTTCTGGTTTTAGGGCAAATTAATCTGCATAATTCCTCTTTTCCTTTTGATTCATGGATCCCTAAAGAGAGGGTCAATCTTCCTGTGGCCGTCCTCTGGTCTATTAGCAGACTTATAATTTAGCTCAGAACCTCTGTCTCTGCAGCTACAGTATCTTCTCTTCATTACAAATGCCAAGGTTGAGCTCTGCTGCATGCCTAAAAAAAACGATGCTGAGATGCAGACCTGAGATAAAGGAGAGCAGACATCTGAGCAAATGATGAAACGGAGCAGGTGTCTGAGTTTGTGTCATGTCTATAGATAGTATGTGTACCTCACGTACAGGATGGACAATCAAGTTAGTGCAAACCTTAATATTTCATATGTGATGCATATCAGTAAGCTGTTTACAGCGTTTTTACCCCATCAGCTTGGATGGCCTTCGTTAAGGTGGCACAGCAGGTTACAGAGTGCAGATGGAAGAAAGACAATGCCCCGAGGGTCCTTTCTCTGAGAGATAGAAATCTCTTTCTTCAGAATGTCTCTATTTGTGCCTAAATGAGTGGTGTGTCAGCCACAACTCCAGTGGTTCTGCACCAGCGCGTCCATAGACTCTGCTCTGCTAATGCAGACCCATCCAGGCCCTCATCATCTGGAAGGTGTTATGGGAACCGCTTGGCTGGGCCATTTGATGCCTTCCGAAGTCTCTCATGTTGCCAGCTGCGCTAAATATAGCTCTAATCTGTGACTCTAAACACCTGTGAGTTCTTGTGTTCATGGTTTAGAGTCCTCAGGAGGGACAAAGGGCAGTAAAAACCCCTATCATGGATCATAAAACTAGTCTATGGACTTGTCCTACTTATAAAGACCTGACAGTCCCACAGTTTTGATGTTTGCCACTGTTCTATTTCCCCTTGAACTGTCAAGTTAAATGTTGAATCCTTATTTTAGATTCCCATGTAGAGATATTTATGATTTATCATTGCTGCTTCTATTGTTACTATTACTCATGACAATACAATCCAGTCGAGCCACTCGATTATTTATCTGTCTTGCCTCCTTTGGGTCTGTGTGAGCTTGCAAGCCCACCGTAACAACCCCCCCCACCCCCACATACAGTGCTAATAGTGAAAATGGTTTGACAATCCAGAGGGGAAATTAAACAGAAAAACGAAGTGGGGTTTGAGACTGAGGGAGGTGGACGGTACGAATGTAATTCTGAACGACCTTCGCTTCATCAACTCAAATGTATTAGGCTGCCTTCTTTCTTCAGGCACAGAGAAAAAGCAATCCGCCAGTGTCAAACGAGAACATTAGTCCTCGGTGCAAAGCCGAAGAGAAGGCGACAAACCGTTGGCCTAACAATATAACAGTTATACTGCCTGAAGCTTTCCCTTGAAAATAATCTGTTCTTTCTCTATAAATGTCTGCTTGATATGGTTGTACAAAAGCAATACAATCTGAGGCAATGGAATAACGCTGTGACAGACTGTTTAAGCCTCCAAGAATTGGTTAGATTTCTTAATAAGACCATTTATAAGCTCAAGTATTTTGTGGAAAGCCCCAGAACAAAAGCTTTTTCTTTCCAACTGCTCTGTAGTTCAGCTGCACACCAAACAATTGACTAATTCTTTCACTTTCTGCAGATGGCTGTATGTGATTTGTTGTTGCAAGAAAACATGTCACCTACAAGATGTCAAAACGTCTTTGCAATACAGCTGGAAAAATCTCAACAATGAATCTCATGTTCAGATAGACCTTACAAATCCTCTTCTAACAATGTGTCATTTGCAGCTACAGCGAAACATCACTAACATTTGTACAACAGGGTCAGAGACAAGCGAATCTCTACATTCCTTGTCTTCCTTGGTCATAGTTGAAATTCAGAGAGTCCATCTAATTCTGCCTCTCCACTGCATGTGACATTAATTTATCCAGAGTAGAATAACAAGTACTTTTTCCTTTGAGCATCCATCCATTTGCAATAAACCTCATGGCAGCTGCACGAGACAGACGAGTAAATAAGAAAAAATAATGGGGCACTAGACAAGATCCAAATGTTCTCATCTTAAAGCATTAAACTCAAGTGACAACAGATTTTTATAAACAAGAAAGACCAACGTGTTCAGCTTGAACAAAAGCATACTTTTTTCCTTATAAATCTGCAGAATTTTTTATCTTTCCCTCCGCTAATGTTGCAACTCTGCTGAAAATAATTGTAGAAGACCAATGCCACAAATGTGGCAACTCACCCAGCTGGCCAAACCAACAACCAATCAGAGCCGCGGACTTAAGGAGTGGTTCCTTGCGGCCACGTCTGTTTTTCCATACTACCACATATGTTTCCACATGTATGGACTAAGATAAAAAAGATGGAAGAAAAGATGGATACTACCCGCCTTGATTGCCCAGCTGCACTCAACCAATAGGCATCTTTGCGTGTTACCATCACACAGTTCAGCTCAGCACTGGTGTATTTTTAGATGCCAAAGCTGTTTTCCAATTTTGTTGCAGCCATGGCCACATATTTGCAAAGCATATTTAATGCCGCAATGATCATTAGCACTGATGGATTTAGCATGCTCACATCCATTAGCTTCCCTAATTACACTGTCGAGAAATCTGCTGTCACCAACAATCAAATTAATGAATTTGAGCATTTAGAGTTAATTATTGCATCCCTGCTCTTTCTGAAACGTGCACAATAATCCTTTATTCAGAAATATGAGCACTGAGTGACAGAGAGCGAGTTTGGCCCATGGGGGTGAGAGTGCGGGGAAAGGGGGGGGAGAACAAGCAGGGGCAATAAAACCGACCACAAAAGATCCCACTGTTGGCACAGTTCCTACATGTGAGACCTGGAACAGTTTGACCTCTGAGTCTACTGAACTATGATCAGCTGATTGGCTTCACATTAAACACTTTGAAACACAAAGCAAAGTTGAATCGTTTTTTATTTGTGTCACTTTCTTTTCTTATTAATATGAGGTGAGATGAACAAATCATTATACTGTGATTATAAAAATGTTACTTTTTTTTTTTTTAAATAGCTTAGCTTGGTTTTGCTTATAAAACAAAATGTTATAAGACAATATTTTATTCTAAAACCACAGGTTAGAAACATTTTGGAAGAGGTTTACTCTTGTTTGAAAAGGACAATGTGCTCTTTAAAGTTTCAACAGTTATTTTAAAACACTTTAAATTACTTTCAAACGATTTAAAGTGGTTCAATGTTGTAATTTAACATTTTAAAAAGTTTTCTGCTTGTCCATTTCTCAAGCATAACTTAATGAATTAAGTTCCAACAGTTATGTTGGACAGTTTATGGTAAAACTAACCTTCTACTGCAAGATGGATTCTCACAATATTTGGAGTTTTCCAAACCCATGAAAATCCATCTTGTATTGCTCCAACTAAACCGTCTGACTCGGTCAAAAAATGTTCAGACCAATCATGTGGTTGTATTGTGCTTTGGGGCGGGTGTTCAGGTATGATTGACAGCATGGCTGCGCCTGTGGATGTCCAACAGTCCAAGACTATAGCAGCATAACTAAAGGGATGAATCAGGATAATAAGCTAACACTAACTATAGGAGTGATCAAAAAGGAAAGTTTTATTCTTAAAGGTACACCTTGTGTTTGTCTCACAGATACAAATTTGACGCAGGTTCTAGGGGGAGGAGCCTGATTACTGAAAGCTCTTCCTCCCATTCTACTTCTAGAAACTCAAGAGACCATGAGCAGACTTGCAGTCCGAGAGTGAAAAGCCCTGTTAGGAACATATGGAACAACGGGCCCTGTTTATACCTGAAACTAACATTTATCATTTGGTTGGCGTTAAATAAACATAGTTTTTTTTATTTTTATAGATTATACAGATTACTGTTCTGCTGTAAGACAAGTTTCTTTGTGATGTTCGGATTTCAGAGCTGATTATACCTGCTGTGGTCATCACAGGTTGTAGTAAACAGTGCTGTCAACCACAGATCAATGATCTTATCAGCAATCTGTCATAAACTGACCTAATTCCACACCTGTTGTGTAGAAGCTGCCAGTTACCAGTGAGCCATTCAGTTTTACTTATGTGGTGTTTTACAGATAAAAATGATCAGTGTCATTACGCTGATGCTGAGCTCTGGGAAGTCACAAACTATGGTTCCTTATTTATAGTATCTGTTATGAATAATACTCAGTTATAAGTCTGAAAAGGGTTCTCCTGTGTGTATATAGACTCTTTCTCCAAGTCATATAGAACGCTTTCAGAAGTCTTAAAATAGAGCATCCGTGTAGCCTAGTGTCAGTCAGTCATTATCTATACCTGATTTTCCTGTTCAGGGTCTCAGGAAGCTGGTGTCTATCTCTAGTGGTCATTGGGCAAGAGGCGGGGCTACACCTGGACAGGTTGCCAATCCATCACAGGCAGCTTATTGTGCAAAAATTATTTTTACATATTAAACATTTGCTTATGCAAATTATGGTGCGTTCACACCAGCCGCTTTGTCAGCGTCAAGCAACGTTCATAACGCTTCAAGTTTGAAACTTGAAAGTTGAAGCTTGTAACGCCTGACCGTTAAAAAGAGCGCGTAGGTGGGGCTTCCTTTGTTATCGGATGTTCTGAGCTATGGCGGATCATGTAGAGAGTGTGGCTTGGCTTTATTTACTCCGTTTGTGGACACACCCCATTCATCAGATGCGTTCTGAGTTTGAGGAGTTAAACCACTTGCTCCAGGAGCTACATATGGATAAGGTTAGCTTCCAGCGCTACTTCCGTCTGTCCTGCGCCCTGTTTGAAGACTTCCTGCTTCATTCAGGTACGTCACTATGATGAGACGCTCTGATTGGTTGACATGCCGCTTCAAGAGCATCAAAAGTTCAGCTAGCTGAACTTTTGCATTGCTCGCGTTTCAAGCTTCAATGCCTGAAACGCTTGAAAAGCTTTGAAAGTTGACACTGTTAACGCTCACAAAGCGATGCAGAGACTCTGACGCTCCTCTGACGCTCCTCTGACGGACTCCACCGTAGACTTCACATGTAAACTTGGCGCTTCTGATGCTGACGGTTGGGCCGGTGCACCATTAAATGACATACCCTTTAGTTTACTTTACAAGCAAAGCTTCTAATGGGATAACAGCAACATGGTGGTAAAAGCCTAATTACATAGCCATTCTGACTGTGAGCTGTGTAAGACATCAATTTTACAATTTCACCAGAAAAGGTTTAAAATGTTTACACAACATTGCCTGTAACTCTGATTTGATTAACACAACAGAAATAAAAAAAACTGAAAGTCTTTTAGGTGGAGAAAGAAAAGAAAAAGGGAAAATGAAAGGCACTATTTGTTTTCTTAAAGAGAAAGGTAAGAAGGAGAAGCCCATTTTTCGAGGTCATTACTGGAAGGAATGGCTCCCATTTATCCCACCTTGACATTTGAGAGGATCTCTGATTACACTGGAGCGAGGGGCGGGCAGAGGTGAGCAAAGAGAGA
This sequence comes from Pachypanchax playfairii, assembly GCA_006937955.1. NCBI lineage: Eukaryota > Metazoa > Chordata > Actinopteri > Cyprinodontiformes > Aplocheilidae > Pachypanchax > Pachypanchax playfairii. The sequence continues at coordinate 47,844 of SSNP01000062.1, forward strand.
CTCCTCTACAGGGGTCTGTGGTACAGCTCAGAGGAAATGCTGCTTTTACAACAATGAGACATCAAGGGTAGAAATAACAGGCACTGAGAGAAATGTGACACAGTATGGAAGAATTTTACACTTGTGTATTTTTAACACTATTGATACTTTTTACTTGTTGTAACATAAATGTATAACCATGCTGTTAGGAGGGAGGCGTAGCTGGATCAGTGAAGAGGGTTAGTTCCATAGTTTGGTTTAGGATCTACCTTCATCTCAATGTTTCACACATTTGTGCATCATTTATTGACAAGATAGGATATCTCTTATTGAAAATATGTTCTGCCCAAACCAGGTTTTTAGCTCTGCGAACTCAGTTCATCATTGCTTAGACAAATGTTGCTGTATATATCGATCCTCCAACAACAACAGGACTATTTTTGGTTAGGACACAGAGCATAACTGGATATGATGTTCATAAATGTACAGTCAAATGTTTGGACACACTTTCTCATGCGAATGATCGAGAAAATGTAGATTATACAGGTCATTAAGCATGTTAAAGATATAGAAATTAATGCACTTCAGTTTCTGATGCTGTGGGTGGAGCTATAGCAGTATAACATTCTACTGTGTGTAGAGCTCATATCCCAGTTAGAGAAACCAAAGAGAATGAAAGAAAGGGAGGCGGAGGGGATCAAACAGAGGTCAGATCAAGGTAAAGTCTATAGGTACTGATCAAAACTGTCATGCATATCTTCAATAGGCAGAAGGAGAAGATGATTTTGTGGGTGTTTTAGGGATGTTTCTTCGTTAAAAGGAAACTGCAATAAGTGCAGAGAAGGAATGGAAGATGTGTGAAAGGAAAAGGTTCACTGGTATAGGAAGCATGCAATCTTGCTCTCAGAGCTTCTTCTACAAGACTATGTGATGACTAGGAAGCTTGAGGGCAGTTGTAATAATGACTGGACTGGGAATTATTCAATTAAATACCCAATCCGTTCCCCGGGGGTATTCTTTCTCCTCTCTTTCTCTGACCTCCTTGTAGCCTGTGAATGAGTTGGCGGAGGGGGGTGGGGAGGGTCATGGAGCAGGGTGGGCTGGATGTATCATGACCCAGTCATCTGGCTGGATGTATCATGACCCAGTCATCTGGCTGGATGTA
>SSNP01000062.1:48997-246165 GCA_006937955.1 Pachypanchax playfairii
CTGCTGTCACCAACAATCAAATTAATGAATTTGAGCATTTAGAGTTAATTATTGCATCCCTGCTCTTTCTGAAACGTGCACAATAATCCTTTATTCAGAAATATGAGCACTGAGTGACAGAGAGCGAGTTTGGCCCATGGGGGTGAGAGTGCGGGGAAAGGGGGGGGAGAACAAGCAGGGGCAATAAAACCGACCACAAAAGATCCCACTGTTGGCACAGTTCCTACATGTGAGACCTGGAACAGTTTGACCTCTGAGTCTACTGAACTATGATCAGCTGATTGGCTTCACATTAAACACTTTGAAACACAAAGCAAAGTTGAATCGTTTTTTATTTGTGTCACTTTCTTTTCTTATTAATATGAGGTGAGATGAACAAATCATTATACTGTGATTATAAAAATGTTACTTTTTTTTTTTTTAAATAGCTTAGCTTGGTTTTGCTTATAAAACAAAATGTTATAAGACAATATTTTATTCTAAAACCACAGGTTAGAAACATTTTGGAAGAGGTTTACTCTTGTTTGAAAAGGACAATGTGCTCTTTAAAGTTTCAACAGTTATTTTAAAACACTTTAAATTACTTTCAAACGATTTAAAGTGGTTCAATGTTGTAATTTAACATTTTAAAAAGTTTTCTGCTTGTCCATTTCTCAAGCATAACTTAATGAATTAAGTTCCAACAGTTATGTTGGACAGTTTATGGTAAAACTAACCTTCTACTGCAAGATGGATTCTCACAATATTTGGAGTTTTCCAAACCCATGAAAATCCATCTTGTATTGCTCCAACTAAACCGTCTGACTCGGTCAAAAAATGTTCAGACCAATCATGTGGTTGTATTGTGCTTTGGGGCGGGTGTTCAGGTATGATTGACAGCATGGCTGCGCCTGTGGATGTCCAACAGTCCAAGACTATAGCAGCATAACTAAAGGGATGAATCAGGATAATAAGCTAACACTAACTATAGGAGTGATCAAAAAGGAAAGTTTTATTCTTAAAGGTACACCTTGTGTTTGTCTCACAGATACAAATTTGACGCAGGTTCTAGGGGGAGGAGCCTGATTACTGAAAGCTCTTCCTCCCATTCTACTTCTAGAAACTCAAGAGACCATGAGCAGACTTGCAGTCCGAGAGTGAAAAGCCCTGTTAGGAACATATGGAACAACGGGCCCTGTTTATACCTGAAACTAACATTTATCATTTGGTTGGCGTTAAATAAACATAGTTTTTTTTATTTTTATAGATTATACAGATTACTGTTCTGCTGTAAGACAAGTTTCTTTGTGATGTTCGGATTTCAGAGCTGATTATACCTGCTGTGGTCATCACAGGTTGTAGTAAACAGTGCTGTCAACCACAGATCAATGATCTTATCAGCAATCTGTCATAAACTGACCTAATTCCACACCTGTTGTGTAGAAGCTGCCAGTTACCAGTGAGCCATTCAGTTTTACTTATGTGGTGTTTTACAGATAAAAATGATCAGTGTCATTACGCTGATGCTGAGCTCTGGGAAGTCACAAACTATGGTTCCTTATTTATAGTATCTGTTATGAATAATACTCAGTTATAAGTCTGAAAAGGGTTCTCCTGTGTGTATATAGACTCTTTCTCCAAGTCATATAGAACGCTTTCAGAAGTCTTAAAATAGAGCATCCGTGTAGCCTAGTGTCAGTCAGTCATTATCTATACCTGATTTTCCTGTTCAGGGTCTCAGGAAGCTGGTGTCTATCTCTAGTGGTCATTGGGCAAGAGGCGGGGCTACACCTGGACAGGTTGCCAATCCATCACAGGCAGCTTATTGTGCAAAAATTATTTTTACATATTAAACATTTGCTTATGCAAATTATGGTGCGTTCACACCAGCCGCTTTGTCAGCGTCAAGCAACGTTCATAACGCTTCAAGTTTGAAACTTGAAAGTTGAAGCTTGTAACGCCTGACCGTTAAAAAGAGCGCGTAGGTGGGGCTTCCTTTGTTATCGGATGTTCTGAGCTATGGCGGATCATGTAGAGAGTGTGGCTTGGCTTTATTTACTCCGTTTGTGGACACACCCCATTCATCAGATGCGTTCTGAGTTTGAGGAGTTAAACCACTTGCTCCAGGAGCTACATATGGATAAGGTTAGCTTCCAGCGCTACTTCCGTCTGTCCTGCGCCCTGTTTGAAGACTTCCTGCTTCATTCAGGTACGTCACTATGATGAGACGCTCTGATTGGTTGACATGCCGCTTCAAGAGCATCAAAAGTTCAGCTAGCTGAACTTTTGCATTGCTCGCGTTTCAAGCTTCAATGCCTGAAACGCTTGAAAAGCTTTGAAAGTTGACACTGTTAACGCTCACAAAGCGATGCAGAGACTCTGACGCTCCTCTGACGCTCCTCTGACGGACTCCACCGTAGACTTCACATGTAAACTTGGCGCTTCTGATGCTGACGGTTGGGCCGGTGCACCATTAAATGACATACCCTTTAGTTTACTTTACAAGCAAAGCTTCTAATGGGATAACAGCAACATGGTGGTAAAAGCCTAATTACATAGCCATTCTGACTGTGAGCTGTGTAAGACATCAATTTTACAATTTCACCAGAAAAGGTTTAAAATGTTTACACAACATTGCCTGTAACTCTGATTTGATTAACACAACAGAAATAAAAAAAACTGAAAGTCTTTTAGGTGGAGAAAGAAAAGAAAAAGGGAAAATGAAAGGCACTATTTGTTTTCTTAAAGAGAAAGGTAAGAAGGAGAAGCCCATTTTTCGAGGTCATTACTGGAAGGAATGGCTCCCATTTATCCCACCTTGACATTTGAGAGGATCTCTGATTACACTGGAGCGAGGGGCGGGCAGAGGTGAGCAAAGAGAGACTCCTCTACAGGGGTCTGTGGTACAGCTCAGAGGAAATGCTGCTTTTACAACAATGAGACATCAAGGGTAGAAATAACAGGCACTGAGAGAAATGTGACACAGTATGGAAGAATTTTACACTTGTGTATTTTTAACACTATTGATACTTTTTACTTGTTGTAACATAAATGTATAACCATGCTGTTAGGAGGGAGGCGTAGCTGGATCAGTGAAGAGGGTTAGTTCCATAGTTTGGTTTAGGATCTACCTTCATCTCAATGTTTCACACATTTGTGCATCATTTATTGACAAGATAGGATATCTCTTATTGAAAATATGTTCTGCCCAAACCAGGTTTTTAGCTCTGCGAACTCAGTTCATCATTGCTTAGACAAATGTTGCTGTATATATCGATCCTCCAACAACAACAGGACTATTTTTGGTTAGGACACAGAGCATAACTGGATATGATGTTCATAAATGTACAGTCAAATGTTTGGACACACTTTCTCATGCGAATGATCGAGAAAATGTAGATTATACAGGTCATTAAGCATGTTAAAGATATAGAAATTAATGCACTTCAGTTTCTGATGCTGTGGGTGGAGCTATAGCAGTATAACATTCTACTGTGTGTAGAGCTCATATCCCAGTTAGAGAAACCAAAGAGAATGAAAGAAAGGGAGGCGGAGGGGATCAAACAGAGGTCAGATCAAGGTAAAGTCTATAGGTACTGATCAAAACTGTCATGCATATCTTCAATAGGCAGAAGGAGAAGATGATTTTGTGGGTGTTTTAGGGATGTTTCTTCGTTAAAAGGAAACTGCAATAAGTGCAGAGAAGGAATGGAAGATGTGTGAAAGGAAAAGGTTCACTGGTATAGGAAGCATGCAATCTTGCTCTCAGAGCTTCTTCTACAAGACTATGTGATGACTAGGAAGCTTGAGGGCAGTTGTAATAATGACTGGACTGGGAATTATTCAATTAAATACCCAATCCGTTCCCCGGGGGTATTCTTTCTCCTCTCTTTCTCTGACCTCCTTGTAGCCTGTGAATGAGTTGGCGGAGGGGGGTGGGGAGGGTCATGGAGCAGGGTGGGCTGGATGTATCATGACCCAGTCATCTGGCTGGATGTATCATGACCCAGTCATCTGGCTGGATGTATCATGACCCAGTCATCTGGCTGGATGTATCATGACCCAGTCATCTGGCTGGATGTACACCCTCGAGGACTGTGATCACACCCTATGGGAGTGTTAAGGTTGACTAGTATTGTCCTGCTCAGCATGTGCATCAGACAGAATCAGCTGCTGTCTTCTTCATCCACAACAGCAAAATTATATTTCTAGATTTTAACAAGAAGAGAAAAATGATGAATGTTCTTTAAAAAGAGGATATTTACAGGCATAAGCAGGTCATCCATTGTTGCCAGAATCTGACAGAATCTTTTCAATAGTGCCTAAAACGATTGTTTTTAAATCTCTTTCATGGGTGCAGTGCTTCCTGTTCATACACAGCTTGGATCTTTTTAGTGATGCAGCACTTTAAAATCTAAAGAGTCTTTGCTGTGCAGGCCTTGTGCTTGGTGATGCATCTCCTCCCTGGTGGTGGGTAGAAAGGGTGAATTCTTGGCATTACAGAGTTGACTTAGGTGCTGCTGGTCAGCCAGAAACTGCCAACATTTGAGCGACAATGTGACACTTCAACTTAACAGGCCGGAGAAGTCAAACATCCGGTCCTTATTGGCTGTCTGCATAGAGTGAAGAGACCCTCCTGTCACGTATCCAGTTCATGCAAGGGTCATTCTGGAAAGGCAGGACAAGTGCCAGAGGAGCAGGCGACTAACAGTACTGAGATCATGCCAGTGATGTTTGCTGTTTCTCATTTTCTGCCATCTGAAGAAAATTCAATCACCGTGGCAATGAAAAGAGAATATAACTATTTTTGGCAATTTAGTGATGAGAGCAAACAAAGCAAGGGGTTGTAAGTAACTCTGACTCAATCACACTGCAGCTGGGCATCACCCCATCAATCACTGTCTGCTTGCTGCTTTGTTTGAACTGTGTAGGTGTGAGTGGTGCAGACACACCTTCCAACCAGAAGCACACTGCATGAAACCAACTTCTGGATCCGGGGCCAGACTTCACCACTAACAAACTTTGGTTTGATCAGATCCTGATTGTCTGAATAAAGAAGCCTGTGGCTGCAGAGCCCCCTCTCCCATTCATCAACCCTGTAAGCACTGGGGTGTTAAGGCAATAACCAACCCGTGTAAGACTGTGACCACATCAATCACTGTCTTTCAAGTTATAGACCATTGACTGAAAGACGTTTAACAAGCCTGGACACTCAGTGTTACAGCATCCAGAGCTCTTTCATCTAGTCTCTTCTCTCCTCTTTCTCTTCTGGGATGGATTGTAACATAAGACTGTTTCAGTTTGATCCACGTCTCACATTTAGTTTGTCACCCATCAGATCCTGTCACCAAATGTACTTTTCATTAATTCACTTTGTATTATATCGTAATTTAAGAGAATCTGCTGCTAATTATGTTAAAGTAAAGAAACAAGAGCGAAACCATACTTATGGCCATTTTTTGTTTTTTACTTTACAGCTAATTAAATTATAATCTTGGCATTCAGTATAATTTAACTGGCACTGGAAGTAAAATAAGATGGATTTTTTTGTTGTAGTCACAGTCACTAGATGTGCTTGTGGATGGAGAACTGAGATGGCTACAGGTTTTACTGTGTGGCCCATATTCTATCACTCTATTTCAGATAGGAACAAAAGACAATGTGGCTCACATCTCCAAGCTGTGTGGGCTAAAACATCATTTCAAAATAAAATAAAATAAAATAAAATAAAATAAAATAAAATAAAATAAAATAAAAAACATAACCAAAACAAAACAAAACAAAAACATAACAAACAAAAAACAACAAAACAAAATGAAACGAAACGAAACGAAACGAAACGAAACGAAACAAAACAAAACAAAACAAAACAAAACAAAACAAAACAAAACAAAAAACATAACAAACAAAAAACATAACAAACAAAAAACAACAAAACGAAACGAAACAAAACAAAACAAAACAAAACAAAACAAAACAAAACAAAACAAAACAAAACAAAACAAAACAAAACAAAACAAAACAAAACAAAACAAAACACACATCTAGCTTTTCTTTGGCATAGAACCCAGTTCGTTTAAACCCGCGCTCTGCCCTTTCTTGTGTGTGCTCCATTATGTTCTGTTCTATGTTCAGTTTGTATACTTGTTTGTTTGTTTATGTTTATCTGATGCTGCTGTTACGACCAAATTTCCCCTCGTGGGACCATAAAGGATTGTTCTATCTTCTTCTTTGGAAACGTTTTTAAAAACCGTGCGGTTCTGATAACACCCCTCGAGTTCGGCCTGAACAGAGCTGTCACCCCAAATATTAATTAACTCAGACACTACGGTTTCTCACCATCGTCTGCCGTTACAGTTGTTTACTTTTTGCTCCCGCGTCCTCGACGCAGAATAATCACGTATGTCTCGTATTGATGACGTACAGGTCGGGTGGAAGCGACCGGATGGTTCAGACCGAAGTCGTATGCCAATAGATCAGATATGTGTCGGATTTAGGATCACATGCTGAAGGGGCCTGGCTCGTATTTGAAAAAATCCAATCTGTGTCGTTCAGACCGTCATAAAAAATCAGATACAGGTCACTTCATCCTGCAGTCTGAACGTAGCCCTGTAAGGAAGTTTGAATTGGTCTGAGCCTAAAAGAAAACAAGTATTTTACTGCACCGGGAAGTAAACAAAAACAGACCAAGACTTGAAATTTAGTGAGTTAATTTTTAGCAGGAACCTCTCTTCTCTTCCTGTCCCTCTCTCATTCCTCACTTTCCTACGGTGAAGTGAACTTGCAACCTGCTGTGAGGTAGAGTGGCTTCCCTCCCAGTTGTGGTCAGGTTATGCATGAATCAAAGTGGTGACAGAGCAGCAGGGAGGAAGGCAGATGCCACAACCAGAAAGCTTTTCAATCAGACTGCCCTTCCAAGCTGTGGCCAAGGTGAAACACTTCACTGGCAGATGAAAAAAGAAGACCCTCACAAGACCCGCAGCATGTCTCACACACACACACACTGCATGCAAGCAAATGCACATGTCCTATTTTAGTCCCACTCATTAGCCAGAATATAACCCCACTATGGTTAAAAAAGATGAAGAGCAGGAGAGAGTGAAGGCCAATAGCTTCCTCATGCAACATCTCGGTCTTTTCTGTCTTTGGTTAAATCAACCACAAGAATACTTGAAGGTAAATTAGCATTGCAACCTTCCTTTTCTTTACTTTTGGATTTAAAAGGCTTGTCTTTCATCACTGCAACAAGACTAGTGTACTGCAGATAGATTGTTAAAACGAGGAAGGTTTTTCTTATCATTTTACCATGCAGACAAAACAATGTTAGGTATAATTGTTGTGAAGTGCAAACAAGTTAGATTCAAAGTGGATTGCTCTTTGAGATGCTGCTGACAGGCTTTTTTCAGGGGGCACTGCTTCAGTGTAATTTAAAGAGTAATTTGATTTCCACTGCTATGAGCTGTGGGAGTCTATTGTTGTTGAAAATACCAGGTGCACCGTTTCTGCTGTTTTTGATAAGGATGGTAGTTAAAAGAAGCGACATCCTCCTGTGTATTCCAGTTTGATTTTTGCCTCTTTGTACCTCCACATTAAACCCCACCAGAGCAGATGCATCTCGGACACGCTTTCAAAGAAAAACACACAAACTGCTAGAATCAATGTTCCTTTACAGATCTTAAACACGTCCAACAACTCATGTCAATTGCTTCTTCTCTTTAAAAGCTGCCATAGCTAAGGCAGGTAAATTAAAGGCTGCGTTCTTGTCTTATTTGTTTTGCTTCATGACAACAGCTAATAAGAAACCCCACAGTAACAGAGGTCATCTCTTCCTCTGTGATCAGGGTTGGCTTGTAAATTAAGTGGTGGGTTGGAGCCTCTTCTCCTCGGTCTCCCAGCTGTGAAGCTGTTTCACACTCTCAGAAATAGAGGTACGAGACAAGTACATTCTTGTACCTATAGGTAAATTGTTTTAAAATGTTCCCTTAAAAGTACAATATTGGTCTTTAAAAGGTCAGAAATGCCCCTTAGAGGGTTCAAATTGATATAAAGTACAAATTTGTACCATTTCAACTGCACCTGCAACCCTGGTCAAGGCTGGTTAATCTCCATTTTATTAAGTTTCTTCCATCATTTTCAATATTATGTTTCAGAATGTTGGTTTAAGACTTCAAAATGTGGCATAATTTTACTGTTTTAGTGGAAAAACTTCATAAGGTACAAAAATGGACCTGGACTACAGGGAACACCCCCAGAGACAAGAATTTGTACCCTTATTGTCTCTGGGGGTGTTCCCTGTAGTCCAGGTCCATTTTTGTACCTTATGAAGTTTTTCCACTAAAACAGTAAAATTATGCCACATTTTGAAGTCTTAAACCAACATTCTGAAACATAATATTGAAAATGATGGATGAAACTTAATAAAATGGAGATTAACCAGCTTTGACCAGGGTTGCAGGTGCAGTTGAAATGGTACAAATTTGTACTTTATATCAATTTGAACCCTCTAAGGGGCATTTCTGACCTTTTAAAGACCAATATTGTACTTTTAAGGGAACATTTTAAAACAATTTACCTATAGGTACAAAAATGTCCTTGTCTCGTACCTCTATTTCTGAGAGTGCATTCTAAAGCTTCTTCTGTCCTCCTCCATCAATTACTGGAAAGGTGTGGTTCATTTTTTGATGTTGTTTCCACCATAGAAGAGTTAAACTGATCCAGCTATAGATGCATGCTAGGTTAAAGGTTGAATATGGAACATTAACATAAAACGCTATATTCTTTAAAAGCATAATATCTCCACGGGGCGTTTAGAGGGGTGCAGAACGAAAGTACAGAATTTACTTTAAAAATTATATTTAGAGTAAAATATAATAAATAGGGATGCCCTGGAGGGCCGATACCATTCCAATGTACTCGTATCAGTATTAATTAGTTAACCAATACCACGAACCGATAGATAAAATGTGAAAACTCTGCAATAATTTCACAGAAAATGTTTATTTTTCAATTGAAATTTTTGTTTTGTAGTCATTTTTATTAATATTTTTTTTATCAAGTTCACCATCATTTGTTTTAACAAGGAGAGAAAAAAAAAAACAGTTGTCCAATTCATTGCATTTTTTTGTGTGTAGAAGTATCGGCATTAGTATTCGGTATTGGCAAGTACTCAGAACCAAGTATCGCTATCGTATCAGTTTGAAAAAAGTGGTATCATTGCATCTCTAATAATAAAATGTTTATTTTGACAGCAGCGTTGGCTTTATGTTTACATCTACCAGCCAATAGTAGAAGCATTGCAGGTTGCCTAAGACGGCAAATTGTCCGTTCTGCACTGCAAAAACGGCGGAATCGGCAAGTCCAGCAGCTGCTTCAGAACCCTGGAGATTTCATTATCCTTCTCAGAATAGGGAGCCAGAAGATCAAAAACCAGAGTGAGTTTAGGTGAAGCTACAAAAATAAAACGTGTCACAGCATCAAAACCCACGCGAAAATGTCAAACCCGCATCCCGACAGCTGGAAACCGTGTTCTGTTGTTGCAAACACAACATCCACCACTAGATGTCACTATGGTGTTCATGTTCAACCTTTAATACTCTCTACACTCCTTTCACAAGCTCTTCTCCAGAATCCAAGCCTGGTCAGAACCACCAGGAATAGAAGGATGTCTTTTGTCTAAGATACACAGCAGACCAAGAAGCTCTACAAGGGACAACTCAGAAGAAGAATGGAATGTGAACAAAACTCTAATTAAAAAGAGGAAATGATACTTTTCCAGGCTTTTGATTTTCAGGCTCCTTATTTCTGGAGGGGGGGGGGTCTGGCAGATTTTTGAAGCGTGGTGAGGCGAGACATTTTCTGTACGGACTTTTGTCTCAAATAGCATTCCACGAATAGCTCTGCTATAGTACCACCCTGCCATACATCTAGTCTGAATTCCCCTCCATCTAATGCACAACCTCGCATTTCTAAAACAAAACAAAAACAAGTAAACAAAACAAGAAAAAATCCAATAGAAAAGCTATGACAGAAGGGAGGGCTGAGAAGGAGGAGATGTCCTGTTTTTAACCCATCTCCACTGCTTCTCCAAAACAAACAGAGCTGCTCTGCCTGACTGACTGGCTGACTGCGAGGAATTTCACTGTGCTGAACACAGTTTCTGGTCTGGTCAGCGAATCCCATGCTATCAAAGATTCATAGTGTTGTCAGCAGTGCATTGGCTCTAAACAGAGGAGGTGGAAAGACTGCAGCAGAGGTCTGGTTAAAACAAGTTCAACATCATCAAACCCAAACATAAAAACTTTATGTCTAATATGCATTTAAAATTCAAATAAATATCTGTTCTGCTGCATGTGGAAACTATCAGGGACTTATTTTGATTTGAATCTACTGATATCTCTGTTCTTCCATCAGGGGTTGCTGATGAGCCTGTCAGTGGATCAAAAGCATCTACTTTTTCAACTTCAGCTGCGCTTTCTCATTCCAACAATTTGCAGAACAAATCGGACTTCAAATATTTGCCTTCGTGCGGAACCGTACCTTTTTCTCCAACTTCATTAGCCGTGAGAGGCTGTGTGAAACGCCATCCTGTGAAAGTCTACAGCGGTGCGTGAAAGGTAAACACGCTGTGCATTCAGAATTGCAAGGCTCACTTAGTCTCCTTATCTCTGTGATGAAATGTTTTCCTCCTCCCGCTCTCAGGATACAGGCCTCTGCCCTTCTCCAAACAAAGCTGTCAAGGCTAGTGCACATGTGCAACAACACCACAGCAGCCAGACTCCACTCACTAAAGACTGTTTTTCTTTTTACGAGCACCACTTTGAGTGCTTCTTGTTTGGTTTGTTGATAACAGCCATGTTGGGGAACATGTGGTGCATGTGTGTTCCATTTGCCCACTAATTAGATTGCAAGGCAGTGCACTGAAGCATGCATTGTAAGCCCCGCTGCCCCTACCTCCACCCACTCTGCCAGTCCATCAGATAAGGAAGCCATTCTGACTCTCATCAGTTTCCATTTTGTAAGGGCTGATTTGGTGAGCAGAGTTGTGATGTGGAGTCTGATGGGACCAACACAAATAACATCCAGCTGCAGGTGACGGCATTAAAAACTGAAACTACAAAGAACTTATAAAACAGGATTCACTCCAAGCTACAGGAAGGTTCACAAGCTGAAACTCAAGTTCCATCAAAAACTCTCCATTAGCAGCATTAAAAATGAAACAGCTGACTGAGTTATAAATAGAAAATAGTGATGAGGACGACCATGTTTTGGGTGCAACCCCTGCATGGCCTGCAGGAATCAAACTTGGGTTTCACAGCTGTTTGAGTTGTGTGTTAATTTATCCTGAAAACCTTCTGAACACAGAGAAGAATCCCTTCGATATGAGCCATGAGAAGTTTTAAATCCCTCATTCATGAACACAAAATGTCAAAATGCTGCGCAGAATAATCCCTTATTTCATTTCAAACATTTGTTTTAGAAACAAAACAGTCAGATAATTTTCATTCTGGTTTTACGGTCAAAGATATTAATCTGCCATCACGCAGGAGAAGGTTCAGTCTAATTAGTAATTAATACATCAATCCCTCACTGAATTCAGTTTGGCTTCATATATAACTGAAAACAAATTCCCACCCTCAACCTTATGAACTGTTTGAGATTTACATCCATGACTAATTTGATTGACACAACCATAGTAATCTGACCCTCCACCTCATCTTGTCCATTCCTCTTCATTTATTTCTAACTGATGATACTGGATGTGTTCATAGTCCGTCTGGTACTAAAACTGGAGCCCAAAGAAGTTTTAAAGATAATCCGGATGCTAAAAAGCCAACAGCGGTCAGACTTGCATAAATCAGCAACAAAGAAAGGTTAAAGTGGGATTTAAACTCAAGGTTTTTTTAATGAAAAGCTGCTTCATGTGTATACGGGGACCATTCAAGGAGCACAAAAGACGCACGGGGTCCCAATTTTGGGTGGAGCACGAATAAAGTAACAGAATCCGGCAGTGTTCTGTGCTCTCCTGAGCCCCGCAGCATAAACAAACAGCTGAGACAGAACGGGGGAGAGACACTGGCACAAAAAAAAAACCCAAAACATAATCTCACACACACACAAAGACAAGCAATCAGAGTGAGGCAGTCTGCCCAGGCAAAGCTCACCTCAGGGCTGACACAGCCTCATCACATTACTGTCTACCTCAGGTTTCACCGGCTCAAACTACCTGTCTGACAATAGAGCGGCTGCTCAGTCTTTAGCTGGATGCAACAGCTCGTGGCTCACAAGTCAAATGAGGAGCAGTTCCTGTCACTGAGGAGTCTGCTTCTAAAGGGGATGCTCACCAAGTTTTAAGTGGATATTTTAAACAAAAAAGAAGTTGAATAAATCCATCTGCTTATAATTTGGATCATTAAAATTAGTTCCAGGTTAAAAATAAACATGAACAACATATTTTTTCACATTAAAAACAGATTTTTGTTAGTTTGTTTGTTTTTTTCACTTTATGCAAAGTGGTCTAAGTTAATAACTTGATGTTGTTTCAACCCTGAACAACTGAATCTATACTTTCTGCATAAGCAGAGATTCAGATCTAATATCAGAACTGGATTATTTTATGCCACAAATAAGTCAAAACCTCAGTCAGAATTAGCTCCGTTCAGGTGCGCGTTTGGACGCTAGATGGCGCAGTTTTACGTGCAATTGTCAGGACTCCGTGCGTCTAACCATTAAAACACAGACACACAGAGACACGTTAGAAACTTGCAACATAAACTCATAAAGCTTGAACTATCCAGTTTCCTTTAATTAAATCTATAAAGACGCGTGTTGTAGATTTAATGGAGCTCTAATAAATGTCCCTTTTTGTAATCTAATAAGTTAATTTGGGGGTTCTGATTTACTTATTTTTTGTGTGTATTTTTAAATAAATATCTTAATATATTTTTCATGGAAATGTGGCCACTTACTTGCACTCCCGGTCCTCTAGATCAAAATGTGGGTTGAAGTTGATGAGGATGCGCTGGTGAGGTCCCGGTGCCGATATCACCCACGCGCATCTCTGAGAGGGGGGGTAAGATATGGGGTAACCGGGTGATGTGAGGTAGCTGGCGGTAGAGATTCGGATGTTGCCTCCACATTTATCTGCAGGACGAAGTGGAAAAACAGTTCTTTAGGGCCGGGATACAGAAGGTGCGTTCAGGGACCACCTGGTTTCAGGGAGTTTGCTCAAAGAGTCTTTAATGTCTAATGGGAAATATTCCAGGGAATCGCGTGATTTTCACTCAGAAGAGGAGAAAAAACATTTGGAATAATATTATAATATAAATAATCTTTTTTGAAAAGGGTTTTTAAATTATTCTACATGAAGTTTTAGATTAAAAGACATATTGTCTGATTCTTCACGTTAAAATGACGCTCTGTGTTGTCAAAACTCACTACAAGTCTGAATAAATAAAGCCACGGGTCAGGGGAAAGTTTGGGTTTGAAGTTCCGCTCAGTTTCTGCAGCTTGTTGCTTAAGACACCCGGATCAATAAAAACTCTATATTCGTTCGAATAATTGTGTTTTTATCTGTACCGTCTGTCCATATTCAGCATCAACATCCGCTGTTTGAAAATTTACATCCCCCAAAAAATTGTTTGTTTGTTTGTTTTTGCTGAAAAGTCGTTTTTCTTTTTTCTAATTTTATCATCTGCACATGAACTTCTCTCCTGATAAAAGCGGATTCAGTTATTCAGTTACTTTTTGGTGGAAAGTTGCAGCTTCCCAGAAACTGAATCAGCAAAACAATTAGATTGTTTCGGAGAAATTTCCGAAACATTTTGAAAGAAATAAACTTTATACAAATTCAATTATTGAAAAAAAAAAGGTTGAACATATTTAATTGGGCCTAATAATATACTAGAAGTCGCAATCAATCAACACTGAAACATTAAAGTTAACCCTAAAATGAATGGAGACAGAATTTAATCTTTAAAAACATACTGAGATTAGGGGCTTTGCTAAGTCTTTAAAAGCTTTATTTATAGAGATATCAAATTTCACACTTACCGTTTTTGAAAGCCTTGACCACCAGGATGAATCCCATAAACAGGATAAATAAGAATCCACAATTCATTCTTGTTTTGTCTCCCAAAAAATTAAAAATACGCACAGAAGAAAAAATAGTTGTCCCAAATAAAACTCCTTCAATTTTTCTTTTTTGTTACTGCGCTTCTCCTCCAAATTAAAACCAAATAAAGCAGACTTGTTTCCTTCACAGAGTGCGTGCTCAGGTCGCGTGCATCCTATCACTCAGCCCCTGCTCCCTCTCCTCTGTGACGGCTGCTCGCGCTTCTTCTGTGCCATATCCTCTCCAAAGACACCAAAAAGTGTGAGGATGGGAATACTCGGGGTCCAGCCCCCCGCCCCCTCCCACCACCTTCAGTTTTTACTCCTGTAGCTGAAGTCCTGGCTGGATGAAATCCTTGGCTGTGGAGTGAAAAAAGAAAAAGACACGAAGACGGTGAGTTGTGTGAATGCGCCCCTTGGCCGCGCGCTCCACACCCTTAACCTGTCCAACACTATGGCTGCGGATACAAATGAAACTGCGCGTTCACTTAGTTATATCTGCGTTGCTTCTAGCTCAAAGTAAGAGGATGTTGTCTGGTTTGGTTCTAGACAACTTGTTTCTGAAAAGTCCGGGTCATGTATGTAAGCGGAGTTGCTCACTGAGCCACTGTGCAACAGCGGTCCGTTAAGTGGCAAGACTCTCCCCTCTCTCTCTCTCTCTCTCTCTCTCTCTCTCTCTCTCTCTCTCTCTCTCTCTCTCTCTCTCTCTCTCTCTCTGTGTGTGTGTGTGTGTGTGTGTGTGTGTGTGTGTGTGTTCTATACCGCCCTCACAAACTCTTCCCCTCCCTCACACTCTCCTGTCTTACAAAAAAGGACACAGGCGGTGATGGTGGAAGACGCAGTGACTCAACACGAATCTGGTCTGAGCCGCTAAATAATAATCAAACTATAATAATATAACATAATCATAATTATTAATAATCTAGAGTAATTTAATAATTCAACGAGATTTCGCTTCTATCTGGAACTGATCACGTTATATGCTAGAAATAAATCTTCCACGCGCTTTAAAGATTTCCTCTCAGTTCTTCTCCTTCAACTCCTGCAACTTAAAAAGTGTTTTCTTTTACTTTGGACATTTAGTTTACACACCGACTCCCACATGCGCAGGACAGTTAAAGGTGCTAATAAACAGGAACTCCGAAATCTAGAGAAAATCGATTGAAACGTAAATTTTACAACCATCGAGTCCTTTAATCAAAGCTGCACGTTATTACTGCGAAGAGCAAAGAGCGAGTTTTTAAAATCCCAAAGATGCGCAATACGTGAGATGTAAAAGTGTTTTAAGTGTTATTAGATTTCTGAACAGTAAGAAAATATTTTGAATATTTTGCATGAATATAACGAAATATTCGTTTATGTTTCGTTTCTTTTAACATGTCAGATAAATATTAATTTCAACCTGCAACAAAAGTCAAATAAAACATCTGCATTCACCCGCGTCTCCAGGACTCGCGAGCCAGAAGGCATACAGCCCGCTTCTCTCCACTTCCAACATGCGTGGAGCGAGCACAGTGCACGATCCAGCAGGCGCTCGCAAATTCCCTTCAAATGTCACCTGACCCTCTTCACAGCCCAACAAAAGAAAGTCAACTTCTTCCTTCCTCAAGTTTGTCCCTTCCAGGCGCCTCGTGTCAGCGGAGTCCCGAGCAGTGAGCGTAAAGACGCGCAGCCGATGCCCGGACAGCCGCACTCCGCTCCGCGCGCACACACACCTCTTCACCGCTGATCTCTCTGGCTCTCAATCAGCGCGATCACAACTCAAATCCAGATCATCGCGAAGGAGAAAAACAACAGTCCTTAAAATGTCTCCGCGACAGACAGAATGGGATCAAATCAAAATAAAAGTGCTCGAACAAGTTTCCGTTGCGTCCGCCGCTCCGTGCGCCACCACTCTCGGTTTCCCCACTAATGCAAATGCGGAGGGTCTGAGTTGCCAGTCCCACACGCCCCTTTACGAAGGGGGAGATGAGACCATGGATGCGCGCGGTTGTGTTCGTGCGTGTGCGTCTCTGCAATCGATATATGCTGATTCTGCCCAGCTGCCTGCTCTCTCCTCAGTCAGCCTGTAGCCTTTATTGGAAGCGTCAGAAACTCCCAGTAAACAGAAAATGCGCTAACCCACCGCTTCTCTGCGCCCGTGACTCATCCTCAATGAAGAATCTATATTAGATGAGATCTAGCCTTCATTTTGCACCACTCACGGACAATCTTCCTCTGCTTGATATACCCATATGATAAAAACAGTAAGGCTTTTATAAGCTTTGTAAGGATATTAGGCTGTCCCGTGATTCTATCTGAAACTCCTCTATACAAGTGATAAACAATATTAAGATGTGTGTTAAGGTCACTTCAGTCCAGCAATACTATAGGATTATCATATAATAAATCTGCTTTATGCTCTGGATTTAAAAACATGATCTACAGAAACCTTATTTTTTTAAAAAAAACCCAAATACTGAAAACACCCAAAAAACACGTGTTTGAGGAAGTTTCATTATGAAAATCCTTCCTTAGAAAAAAAAAAGCATTAAAAAGTGGAGAAGCAGTTCTATAAACATTCTCCGGTTGTGCAATCCAGGAAAAAAGAGGAACAAACTTGCTTGATTTTCTTCTTCCAGCTACTTTTCACCGGCCTGAGCCCGACACACACTGCTTGAGTTCTACATTTAGACTCAATTGGCTGTAAAGAAGCGGGATCTCCGTCTCATGACCTCTGCAGTTTAAAGCCTTCAGTCCTGAAGGGGGCATCAGAGCTGCTGAACTAAAAGTCCACTGCTCCTAAGGCTCCTTCCTTTACTGCATCTGAAAGAAAACAGGTGGGTTTATAAACGACTGTAATGAATAAAATGTTCCCTCTTTCTAAAATGTTACACAATTTAAACCACTCAGTGTAAATAACATGTTAGAATATGATCCTTCTGTGATTTTTTTATGTAAAAAGTTTTTATTGATAAAACAAAAACAGCCTGAAATGCCTCCAGATTATTATTTTCTTTTTTTTTCAGATATAAAGTGAGGATTGAGGGGTTTTATTTTTAATCCTGCTTGAACAAGTTATTGTCACACTGATAATACAACATTTCAAATTTTGTTAAGCATCTCTATCAAAGGCAGCCTGAACAAGTGTCACCTGGATAACACGGGGACAATGACTTCAAGTCATACGTGTGGCTGCCACTACGCCATATCTGAAATGAGGGTGAGGATTGTAGAGCAACAATAAAAGAGCCATTTAAAGGATTTTGTGCTCCATATAGATCTGCACTAATCTTTAGTTCAACCCTGATGAATAATTAGCTGCAGTACAAAAGGAAGCACTTTATGGCTCCTGTGAGAAGTTGACTTGATTTTATTAGCCTGCCCTTCATTCACCAAAGTGAACGAGCCGGAGTGACACGTACAGACTCAAAGTGAGGTAAAAAGTTCAATTTCAGACAGAAAAGTTTATCTTCACATGCAGTTCTGAAGCATTTTCACTTGATCCACACTTTTCGGAGGGTTAAAACATTCTTTTTTAATTTACAAAGGTTCTCTGGATAAAATACTTTCCTGTGTGTCAAAAATCCTCCCATCAGACAGATTATGCAACAACACATCAATAGCATCAAAGCTGCCATTGAGAGGAAGTGTTTTTTTTTTTTAAGAAACTGCTTAAACTGCACAATTCAACAAATAAAATGTGATGATGTAACAGTAAACAAAAGTGATAACAAAAGCGCATTTTATTTACGAGACTATAAATACCCATGGGTCTCTTGCATGGACTTAAAATATAATACGGAGCCATTCATCACTTTGATGTTTACAGCTCGCCACAGCACAGAGCCATGCGCCCGCTAACCCTGAACTGACTCGGAGTAAATCATGAGGAGCACAGTCTACTTATGTTGTCATATTTCATGTTAGAGACAACAATAGAAAGTCTTTTCTATAAAACAGATACTTTAAGAAGGCATGTAAATATGATTCAGGTATCTTTTAAACATAAAACTTTATTAGGATTTTTAAAATGACACATGGTTTACTAGAATATTTATAATGAACCGAAATCCAACAAGCATTTATCTGTGTTTAGTTCATGTAACATACACCATGTTTAGTTTTTATTTGTGTCTTTTTGATGAAGGTTGAATCAGATGATAATTTGATTTTTGTAGTTTTAATATAAATTGTTCTGCATATTTTGTTTACCAGTCCCATTAAGAACAACCATGGACGTAGTTTTAGGGGGGGACACAGGGGACATGTCCCCTGCACTTTTTCAAAAGGCCGTTTTGGTCCCCTGTACTCTGCAACTGTCCAAAAACAATGTTTCGCTACATTAAACAGAGATGGGTTGAGCACTAGGACCAAGCAGAAAACAGCCGCTCAAGCTGAAGCCCGTCTCCCCTAGTTTAGCCCGCCTACCAGTTCCTCTTGTGTGATTGGCTGTTTCTGCTGTCACTCCCCCTTGCCTGTTTGCACACTGCAGGCAGACAGACCGGTGTGGTGGCGAGCTAACCTGCGGTCAGGAGTGCTGTGCAACTGTCGTTTGGCCGGCGTTTGGGTTTATGATGTCAAAGAGAAAAAAAGGCGACATAAGAGACTTTTTTAGAAGTCAAACTGTAAGTTACTCAAAGAAATGTGTTCCAGCCGTCCTTCAACACCTTCACTGGGTCCATAAAGCAGCATGTCCACCTTTATAGCCTCATCGTGTAAAAAAGCTCACAATAATCTTGAAACATGTATTCCTTTAGTGTAAGTGCTGATAAATAAAATGTATTATTATTATCAAAAAGGTAAAAATACCATGTAAATTAATTTATGTTTATTTATCTAAACTCGTGATTATTGTGCAATTATATATTTTTTCTCTATAACTCATCTAAGTTGATGATCGTTGCATCCCAAATTGTCCCAAAAACACTTCTGTCCCCCCACCTCTGAAATCAAAATTTCGTCCATGAGAACAACCATTTCTCCACCTGTATAAACCTTTATAATCTCCCACCTGCTGATGGTCATTCTGATCTTGCAGTTTTTTTCTTCATGATAAATCAGTTTACCGCTTCTGGTTAATGGACTCAAACACACGGATGCTGGTTATGTCTTATAGCAGCTGATCAGTGTTGCTGTTTTAAACAACTGGATGCAGGATGCAGCCCTGATGTTTCATCATCCAAAGTAAGTTGCTAACAGTCTGATACAGGTCTTCCTTACTGGTTTCAAATGGGTCTTAAGTTTAACTCCTTACATGCAACTTCATGTGTAAGTTCTAAGTTTGAGTTGGCATCAGAGACACCCTCTGCTGGATGTGCTTTGAACATTTACATTTACTTTTACAGCATGGTATAAAACACCTCTTCAGCGTTTTGGACCACTTTGTGACTCACTCAGTGTTCCAGCTTCTCCACGTTAACCAAAAGCAGCCAGAGTCTCACACACTGTGTAACAGCTGATGTACCAGTTTTGGCAGCTTTTGATCATCTCTGGGCAGGAAAGGTTTCACAAAGTCTTGAACAAGTTCACTGGCACAAAAACATACCTGCAGAGTTTGCCATGTGTTGTAATCTGGGGCTTTTTGTTCAGAGGAATGTGTGTTTTTTTTTAGGGAGGTAGGAAGGAAAAGGGAGACGAATGGACTCAGAGACAAAGCCAAGAGAGACAAACAGAAGCTGGAGTAAACAAACCCCTTCATGACTTGAGGGGTCGGGGTGATAGGATTCAGAGAAATCCCTGTTCCCCGAGTCTCTCAGCTGTGGCTTGGTGATGCTGATGCAAACTTAGATCGATGTTTGGAGTAGTTGCTCAAATGGCCTCTGAGGTGTTTGTTTGAGGTGTAATGAAGTGTGAAGAGAATTATCAAAAGGGGGAATAAAGCACCTGCAAAGTTTAGAGACATTATGGTAATGTTTAAGAACAATTACAAAGATCTTTCTAACAGAAGCAAGAGGATACGCAGAGGAAGAGAAGAAAAGGAAGGGGGGGGGGATCAGAACAAAGCAAAAAAGAAATTGATTCATTAGAATAAGAAACATTTACACTGACGTTTAGTAAAGCAGAGAGGATGTATGAATAAATATGCATGACGTTGCTGGGAAGTATTGAGGGTTTCTCAGGGGCAGAAGGATGGTGAGAGTGATGGCTCCTGAATTAATGATGAGGGAGCCTACTGTCTGTCTCTGTGTGCACATGGGTCTGCACATGTGATGGTGTTTATCTGTCTGTGTGTTTGTGCATCAGAAGTTCTCACACACGCACATCCAGTTAATTCTTGCAACACCCCAATCACTACTGATGGAAATGAGCCAATCCTAGACACCCAATCAAGCAATTTTTTTTTTTTTTTTTTTTTGGAGACACAGATTTGCGATTGTCTCTGATACTTAATTGCATTTCTGGAAAGCCAGAGAGCAAACTAGCAGGTAAATTCAGATATTTGGCACAGATATGTGCTTTTTTTTTCTTATCAACTGGGTTAATTTTTCATTCTTCACTTTTTTCTTTCAAGTCTGAGATGCAGAATATTGTGTGGCTCATCATCAAATGTGGAGCGAGAAACCCCGGAGATCAGGGTAGGAAAGGGGAAGGCTGGTGGGGGGTGGGGTGTTGATCTGGGAGGGAACTGTCAGGGAGAAATGCTATGTAGGTCAATGAAGAATTGCACTGGGATATTGCCTCCTCAGCTCACAGTCTCGGAAACTGATTTGATTTCCTGTGAATCCATCCGACTTGAATTATGAGAGATTACCCAGCTTAAAATCACCTTGGTGACTGCAATAGAAACCCTTGTTCTCAGAGAGGCGTCAATGCTGCTTATACCTGAAGTAAATCTAAGTTCATACAGCATCTATATGATGAAGATGTTTCCTTCAGTTCAGGAGTGATTCTAGGTAATATGGTTCCTGTGAGTTGAAAAATGGTTGTCATAGTAAATATTTGCCCTTGATATATTTTATGATTCCATATGAGATCCAACCCTGACAGCTTCTGAAAAGTTTCAGACCCCTGAGGATGGACCTTCTACGACACTGTGGTAGCAGCTGTTATCTTTTATGCTGCGATCTGCTGGTGTGGTGGACGACCGGCCGTTGTAATAAATAAACTGTAAAATATATTGTATGTTAACTTGTGTTTTGAGCTTCTGTTGCTATGGTTACCAACTGGCATTTGAGTCAGAGCAATTGACCTTTCTCTGGCCCCTCCCCAAAAACGGCTATTGTCCAATCACACATCATAGCAAACGTTACTATGTGCATAGGTCCAAACATTGACTACGTTTACATGCAGCTAATATTCGGGTTATGATCGGGTTAAGGTCAGTATTCAGGTTTCTGAAATGTTCAGAATAACCTGTTTACATAAGCAGAGAGTTACTCCTGTTTACATGAAACTGTAATAACCTGATTTAAACGCGGATGTTTGGGTAGCGTCATGACGTACGGGCTACTTCAAGACGCAATATGCGTTATTCTTCCTGTATCCAAAAACAGCAACATGCTAACTAGCATGGAACAGATAGCGATCGCCTTTGTTTACGTTTTGGTGCTGGTACTGACCCACCAGCATCTCTTAACACGACCTTCATTAATAGAAGGAGAGAACATGAGCAAGAAATGGGAAATATAGCTGGAGCAGCACAGTGTGGTGCCGTACGGCGTCTCGCCATGTTGACCTCGACTTGTTTACTTCTGGCATACTGGCGCATAGTCTCTCTACTCAAAAGACCAAGATTCCTTGTGATTAGAGCATCTGCTGAACACATGTTTTGATGGAGTTATGCTGATACGCGTTTACATGACTAAATATTCGGGTTAGAAGAGGGTTACCCCGGGGTAAAAACTGGGTTTTTAAAAACCCGGTTATGAGCATATTCTGGTTTTTGCCGGTGTTTACATGACCATACGGAACTGGGTTATTGTGAATATTTGGGTTTTAAAAGGGTTATTGGCTGCATGTAAACACAGTCACTGACTCCAAGCAGAGCATAAATAAAAGAAGTGGCAACAACTATGTTATTAATGATTTATTAATTATTTATTAGCCATTTATAAGTCATTTCACACCAAAAACATCTGAGAAAAGCGCTGTGGGAAAAAATGAATGAAAAAATGTCAGTTACTAACAAAAAGCATTTGTCATGACCTGCATTACCAAAACACAACAGTTCCTCTTCTAACAGGATGAAGAAGGTGGAGAACTGCATGATTCATTATTGCTTCCCATTTTGTAGAGTTTACACTAACATTACAATGCAGTTCATGTTAAATAGTTGTTGTTTTTGTTAAATAAACTGTTAGCATCAGACTTTTTGATTTAGAGGATTAGGTGGATTTTCTCATGGAAATCTGAAGCAGATTTGATACAAATATTACAACTGATGACTAAATGACAGTCATTTTTCTTGAGGGGATAAAAAGTGCTGACAGATGAAATCTGACTGCTCCTTGTCTTTCATGCTTTGTTCATCACAATAGGTGGTAAACCTAGCTGCCCCTTTGGCCCTCTGGCCTCACATGGGGTCACAGACACACACAGCAGGGTTAGAAATGGAGCCTGAAAAGCAGCACAGTAAGAACAAAGACTTGAATCCATGCAATTAGGAGAAGGAAATCCCAACAATGACAGTTTGGGTTGTGATGGTGAAGATTAACTGTAACAGTGAGACGGGCTTTGTGCAGTTTTGGGTGTGTATTTGTGTGTGTATGTAATGCTGGAGGGTTGGGAGGATCAGTCCTGGTGTTTGTGCATTAAATACAGAGCCTTCAAACTGCATGTATGTAATGCCTTTGATTCTTTGTGGGATTGTGTAACATCTTGTTGAGTGTTTATCTTGTGTTTGTCTTTATTACAAGGTCTGATCGTTGAGGAGAAGCCACTTTTGTCATAACACGCTGTAACATCACAGGACTAGTGATTTATTCTTGGATTATTTACAGAACATAGTCAGGCAATGAGTAAGTGCTTAAGATACTAAAATTATAGAGAAACAGCTGACTTTTTGTTCAAACATAACTCTGTCAGGAGGTTGTGTTTAGATTATGTCATCTCACACACAGTAACACACACATCACAAGACTGTACTTCCCCAGAATACAAAAGATGGGCACATGACTGAAGCATTTCTGAGGTTTGAGGTAAATTATCATTCTATTTTCTTAGCAGCAAGTAAACCAACACGATTTATCTGAACTGTCATTTCAAATATACTTGCAACAAAAATACATGATGATTAGAATTATTATGAATCCACTGAGCAGCCAAAACTAGAAAAACATTTCTGAAATAATGTGGATGTAAAATGTTAAATTAAGATTAAAATTCAACTCAACCAACTTAAGTTATCTATCAGTAAACCGATCCCAAAATTCTGCTCATGCTTTATGTTTCAAAACATTAAACTAAAAGAGTTTAAAGACGCCATTTCATACAAATTTCAGGACTTTATGGTTATTTCTTAAGTATTAACCAGTAATATGAAACATTTTATATCTAAAAAACGTCAGGAAACACTGATTAACAGACCTTTCAATCTAGCTGCATTAAAATTCGGGTGGTTCCGGCTCCTTCCGTCAGGCTGCTTCGGCAGCAACTCATTAATATTCATTATTCTAATTTGCTGGACTCTGATTGGCTAACAAACTAGCCTATGAGAACAAGGTATACTATTTCCTGCCCCGCTGTGCATGGTAACAGCAGACGTTCTCTCTTCCTGTTTGCTACGTCTTATGCTAACAGCTTTTAGCTAGCAGCATGCTAGGTGTGGTTTCAACTGCGGGAGCTAATGAATACTAACGAACAAAGGAGTTGTGATGAAACAGATACAGGCCGTTAGAACTCAGGAGAACTCGGGTTTTATCACCACCTGCGTAGTTTGAGAGATTAAAACTGAAAGAGAAGTTGTTGACCTGTTTTCACCCACTATGAAGGTAAGAACACCTGTGGAGCTAAAATATTCAACAGAAACCTCAGAACAACTGATTTTAATGGAAGGGACTCTTTAAAGAGAAAAAACAAACAAACCAACACAAAAGCTACTTAGAAGTTGGGACTGAATTAGGAAGTTATCCTGTCATGTTCTGTGATCATATGCCACTTCCTCATTCACCTCATCACCTGTATTATACTCACCTGTTACCACCTCAATCAGCTTCTCCTAAAACTGTGGACAGACAGTGTTTGGAAGTTAATTGAATGTTTTATGCTTCCCATTCACTGCCTGTTCCCCGTTGGTCACTTTGTTTTCTGTTTTTGCCTATAAAGATTATTGATCAGGATTAGTGTTTGACTTCACACTTTCTGGATTTTCGTACTTGTTCATTTGGATCTCCTGGTTTTGGACTTTGGGCTGATTTTCAACTCACCTTCCGTCGGCCCCTCTTCAGTCTGTTAGTAAGTGTACCTCTTGTTCTTTTTGACAACTTCTTTGATTTACAGACTGTGGATTATGAACTGGACTCTCTCACCTTGATGTTTAACAGATTGAGTATGACCGCTGCCCGTGTTTTCAGCCCGACGTCACGTGAAATACGACTGCATTAGTCGATTTTGAAAACGACACTATATTCCGTATGCAACCCCTACCTGCAAGCCCTAAACTTAACAGATCCACTTTTTAACGTTAAATATTTGACTTTACAGTGTGTGCATGTGTATCTTTACATTTTAATGCAAACTGTTGTATTAAAATGAGACATATTGCTGCAGAATTTTTGTTTTGTTCTGCTGAACAGAGTGAAACTTCGTGCATGCGTATTTGTCAGGGAAGGTGCGCGCATGCGCTGTCGGTAGTACGTCGCTTCGGAGCCAAGAAAACGCTCTGACAGGTCGTTTGAAAACGCTCTGACAGGTCGTATTTTTTGGAGCGTTCAAAATTGACCCATATGGTCATATAATGTGTGGACAGGTTGGTGTTTTGGTTAGCCATTCTGTCTGTCAGCGACTTCAGCGCTAGCTACAACTCACTCAGTAGCTATCCTTATGTTAACCAATTTATTCCACAGCCCCCATTCATCCCCATTTCTTACAATAAACTGTATTAAACCTGCCATCTGTCTTCATCTGTGTCTTTGTTTGTTTTTTTGTAACACACAAACATTGAATGTACATAGAAATACACTTATTACTTATTATTACTAAACTCATTCTGCCTTCAGAACCACCTTAATTATTCATGGCATTAATTTAAGAAGGTGTCAGAAACATTATTCAAATATTTTGATCCATATTGACATGATAAAATCATGCAGTTGCTACTGATCTGTCAGCTGCACATCCGTCATGCAAATCTCAAAGGTGCTCTTCTGGACTAAGATTCATTGGCTGTGGAGGCCATTGAAGATCAATGAACTCATTGTTATAGTCAAGAAACCAGTTGGAGATGATTTAGTGACAGTGTAATATCATGCGCCCTATGATGGACTGGCGACCTGTCCAGGGTGTCCCCCGCCTCTCGCCCCGTGACCGCCAGAGGTAGGTACCAGCTCCCTGCAACCCTGAACAGGAAGAAGCAGGTTCAGAAAATGGATGGATGGATGTAATATCATGCTGAAAGAAGCCATCAGAAGATGGTACACTGTGGCCCCAAAAGGATTGACCTTGACAGTAACACGCAGCGCATGCAATTTTGCACTCTTTACTTGGAATTTTGATAAATCAGTCCCTAAATAAATAAACTTGCATGTAAATAATTCCTTGGGTAAATTGCCCAAGGTAAATGGTAATTGGGCTGGTCTTACTGACTACACTTCACACTAGAAGTTCTATTTACTCAGTCACACACAATGATGAACACTTAGGGACGTCATGGGGTTCAGTGTCCTGACCAAGGACACTTGTATATGTGGATTAGGAGGCCAGGGTAGAACTACTAACCTTGGTAGACAAGTTCTTCTCTTTCTGAGCCTCAGCTGCTCTCTAAGATAGTTTTGACTGGTTAGTAACTGGAAATAAGATGTTCGAAAGTTTAAATCTTCCATTCTGGTGCAACATCAGCAGGAACTGAGTTTGCAAAGTTGCATTGGAGAAAAATCTCAAGATTTTTTTTAGATAATGTCCTTTGAACAGACAAGACTAAAGTAAAGATGTTTGGCCATGATGCACATGTTGCACACCTTCATGTTTGGTTTAACTGGACACAGCCAGTTTGTCACTGAGAGAATCTGGTTATTGGATTTATTTGTAACAGGTGTTATGTAGATGTGTTCTGGTAGCCTACCAGTTTGTCCTGCAGTTTTTTTTAAACATTATAATAAGATAAGATAAGAAATCCTTTATTTGTCCCACAATGGGGAAATTCCGGTGTTGCAACACTCATTATAGGACAGAACACAGAAGGTTTAAAAAATGAATAAAGATGAGCATGCATTAAAAATATATACAATATAGATAGATATCAACATTTTAAAATGAGACTCTGCGACTCAAGGATCCTGAGAACCCTTGAAAAGGTTTAGAGAGATTTTGGAAATTCCCTCATGAACTTATCACCAACAGTTATAACTCTCTGATACTGGCTGTCTATAAACTGTCTCCCAATGAACTCAAGCAAAATGTTGTAAAGAAGACTGCCAACAATCTTCCACAATTATGTTAGAAACGTATAAAGTTAATTATAAAATGTCTACTTGAAGTTATTGCTGCTGGAAGAGGTTCCACATGCTATTGTATTATGGGATAGATTCATTGTTTCACACAGTTTTCAGTTTTGGCTTCAGTTTTGTTTAATAAAAGAGGACACAGAGGAATCTGTTGTGTGTTTTGATACACATGAGGTTAGATTTGAGTAACTTTTTTTATGACCAGACTCACAAAACCTCCAATTGAACAAGAGTGGGATTTTTTCAAAGAGGCCTTTCCATTAAAAACGGTTTTTCTGAGGTTTCTGTTGAATATTTTAGCTCCACAGGTGTTCTTACCTTCATAGTGGGTGAAAACAGGTCAACAACTTCTCTCAAACTATGCAGGTGGTGATAAAACCCGAATCCGAATGGCCGGTACTTGTTTCATCACAACTCCTTTGTTCGTTAGTATTCATCAACTCTGGCAGTTAAAACCACGCCTAGCATGCTACTGGCTAAAAGCTGTTAGCATAAGACGTATCAAAACGGAGGAGACTACGTCTAGTGTTGCCATGCGCAGCAGGGCAGGAAACAGTATACCTTGCTCTCATAGGCTAGTTTGTTAGCCAATCAGAGTCCAGCAAATTCAAATAATGAATATTAATGAGTTGCTGCCCGAAGCCTGAAGGAACCAGCCGAATTTTAACGCAGACAGATTGAAAGGTCTGTTAATCAGTGTTTCCTGACGTTTTTTAGATATAACATGTTTCATATTACTGGTTAATACTTAAGAAATAACCACAAAGTCCTGAAATCTGTATGAAATGGCCTCTTTAATAACAGTTTTTTTTTAAAAACAAAGAACAAGAAAGACAGGATAATTCTGCATTTTTTTAACTATACCTACAGTTAATGTAACAGCTTAACAAAATCACTTCTCCAAACTGCCATCTCTTGGTGACCTCTAAAGTCCCTGTCTTTCTTCACTGTCAATATCAGTACAATTGAATTGTTACTCTGACTGCAAAGTGCCGCCGTCAGTGCAGAAACAAACTAGCTCCATTTCACCATGTCAGAGTTCAGTCTACAGAGAAACCAACATGTCCACTGAGACAAATAGACATAGACAGCTGAAGACAGAAAAACAGCAGGACATAGACTGAGAAGTAGAGGAGACAGGCATGGAGAAGCTCTGCAGGACTGAGAAAAGAATAGAAAATACTCAGGAGTCAGATGCATTGGACGGGTCAGTGAATGAGAAATGTAAAATCAAAACAGCACATCAAAAGTGAGAAATGGAGCTGGAAAAAATAAGGTTAGGACAAGAAATTCTGCACAGCAAAGAAAAAAACAGGAGTTTGAAAAAAAAGAGATATGGAGCTGGATGCAGACAGAAACACAGGCACAGATAAATGGATGTTGACAGGGTAAGTAAAAAGTGTAATTGGATTCAGACAGAGAAAAAGAGCAAGTAACAATGACAAAGTAAATCAGAAGAGTGTGACTGAATCTCTGCAGGATGTAGAACAAAAGGGAATCATTGTGTTTCTCTCTACATTAAGTACCATGAAATGATTTTTATTGTATAGTTATTCTATGGAATAAAGATTGTCTTAGAATAAATGTCACACACTGTGTGGGAGACAATGAAAGCACTGAATACTACCACCTACTATTCTGTTTAACTGTCATCAGATCATATCAGAAAGTAAATTAAAAAATATATATACTTTTAAAAAATATCCATCATTGTTCAAAAATGAAAGAAAACCCTCACATAGTCCCACTACTGCTCTCATTAGTGTACAGCATACTTAAAGTTCAGGACACGTAAATGTTTTTTGGTTTGTAACATTTATTACGAGACATAAAAAATAAAATAATATATATATTATACATAGCAATCATGTACATCATACACAAAACAAAACTGAACTAAAATAAAAGAAACAATCATGCACACAGGCATTGCTTGAAGAAGAGTGGGAGGAAGAATAACTTATTTAATCCCACCCCATATTATATTCACCATAGTTATCTCAATATTACTTCAATCAACACTGTATCAACACAATAATGAATTCAACTTACACTCCTATACACAATCTGATATATTATAACAATAATAGTTACACAACATCAATATTAATCCTGGAGACATTGTACACAATATGTTAAACCCATAACAATCAATAGCAATCAAACACCAGCTTAATTTAATCCCTGACACTACCTCTATTGCAATACCCTCTATATTTATTCCTAGATTTAAATTCTCTTTATATTTTCCAAAGAACATTACTTTAGTTTTATCTAAATTCAGGGATAGTTTATTGATATCCATCCATGTTTTTAGTTTTTAAATCCTTATTTATATTATATATTAATTCATTATAATTATCACTAGAATAAAATATATTTGTATCATCTGCAAATAGAATTAATTTCAGTGGTTTAGATACATTGCATATATCATTTATATATAAAATGAACAATTTTGGGCCCAATATAGATCCCTGTGGCACACCACAAGCAAAGTCCAATAAATCAGATTCAAACTCCCACATCTTCACATACTGTTGTCTCCCAATTAAATAACTTTGGATCCAGTTGAAAGCCACACCCCTAATTCCACATCTTTCTAGTTTTTTTTAACAATATTGAATGGTTAATAGTATCAAAGGTTCAGGGTCACAGGGAGTTGGTGCCTATCTCAAGCAGTTATTGGGCGAGAGGTGAGGCCACACCTGCACAGGTTGTCACTCACAGGGCCACATGAAAACAGACCAATATTCACATACATACTCCCTCTATGCACAGAGAGAACATGGAAAACATGCAAAAAGGTCCCGACCTGGTTTTTAACCTACAACCTTCTTGCTGCCAGCTGTACCATCGTGCAACTACATTCAACAATACTTTATTTATACCCAAGGAGAAATGAGATACTATTAATAACTGAAATGATAATTTGACTCAGTCTAACATGGTCTTTCAACATGACCCCAAATCCTCATTAGAGCACCAAGCTGTTTTGGTCTACAGTTTCAAGTAGCTTCCAGCAGTAGCTCCATGTGTTTCATTCTGAGTTTCAAAACCTCCAAATTTTGGTGGTCCAAAATGAAGAGGAACCACAGATCTGGATTGATTCTAAAAAATGTCAATGAACCACCAACTGCACTCCCCTTGTACACTCTCACATTTACTTTGACATGCTGTCTGCTTCACAGTGACTGTTGTTTACATCTATTATACTTGTAAAAATACAAACATTACTGTATTTCTGACCTGTAAAGTCAGTCAGTCATTATCTGTACCCACGTATTCCTGTTCAGGTTACAGGGGGCTGATGTCTAGATGTACTGCGAGACTCTGATTTGATGACAAGGTCTAATTCTTACAAACTGTACCTTTACGATATGTCCTCTAGCATCAGAAAAATGCCACAAGAACATGTTAACAACATGAAAAACATGATTTTTATCTGAGTGCATCCTTAAGGTAATGGGAGGGTTGACCAACATAACTCAGGCACACAAATACAAACTCAGCATACTTAAATTAAAATGCTTATCAAATATTTTTGTGGTAAATAGGTAGCTGAATAAATGGACAAAGCGAGGAATGGAATACACACCGAGTTGCCTAAAGGGTCCCTACTCTATTTTCATTTTCTCCAAAGACTCATGAAATAATCCTCCCAGAGGGAGCCAGGCTTGCTTTTTGGACAGTAGACAAAGACAAGCGCTCACCAACACTCCTACAGTCATATTTTATGGTTAATTATAAAGGGTTTGATGAGAGATCCAGTTTTTAAAAGGCCAAATGGATTCAATGGCTGTGAAGCTACAGTGTTCACAGTCTAGACATATGGCTGGGCGTAATCACCACAAGGTTTAAAAACAGGGGGCCTGGCATGAGAACACACACACACACACACACACACACACACACACACACTACCACTCAACAGATTGCCTTCTTGTTAAATGTTTCTATGTTTTGCAATTGGACATCAAGATCATTTCAAGCTCAGCTGATTTTCCAACGCAGCCCCTCCTTTTTCCTCAGTTTCACAGATATGTATCAAATGCCACACTGAGTAACAGTCCACTGGCTTTTAGTGTGTCAGTTCAAATGCTTTATCAGCTTCTCTGCCTGCCAAGAGCAGGCTCAGACTGACACTGTAATGTTATTGACCTCTGACCCCATTTGTTCTAATGTCAGTGTCTCATGTTTTATCAGTTTCTGCACCTTCACTGTCATCATAATGGGCCTTGGAGGCAAACCACCCACACACAGCATCAAACATACATAGAGAGGTTATACCTCCTCGACATGCCGTTAGCGATCTTTATCCGAACACGTCTGTAAACATTTGTAACAACTCTCCAAATGAGACCTATAAAACAATGTTATTCTCAGTCTACTTGGTTGAACTCTACTCATCCCATGATGCCTCCTTCATCATATTGTCAAGCTGAAGAAGTTCGTCTAAGCAGACACTTAATTTGTCTTGTTTTGTCATTAGCACCGAGGCCACAAATACATGCCCCTGTATCGATTTGTTGTCAGTTGCTGCATGGCTGTGATGCACGAATCAGCTGCCCTGTTTTCATTTAAAAAGAACTAATGTGGCAACATAACTTACAGAATGTCACACAGTCACAATACAATGGGGAGAAGAATGATAAATAAAACTGATATAGTGTTCCTTTACTGCTTCATGAGGTCTTGCTGTCTTTGACAAATTAATGGAGGGCGGTCCGAATACATAAAAGACTTTCTGCCATATTTTCTGAGTGAGTTTGACAAATGCTTAATTTAATAGTGACAAAAAGTTTTTGTTTTGTAGAAACTGTGGCTGTTCAACCTTAACCCTCTGGGGACCAAAGGTTTTTTGGAGAAATAAACCTCGCCTGACTTTTTTTTGTTTAAATGCTACTAAAACACCACCTTTCAATGCCCCATAATGTCCTATACCTTGTTTTTTTTATTTTGAATTGAAATATCATAAACTGCTGTGTAAATGAGGCTCCTTTGCTTGAAATAAAGAGTATTAGAATAAAAAATACAATAAAAAATTAAGCGAAAATTAGAATATCACACTTTATTCAACAAAAACCCACATTAAATATCAATGAATAAGAAAAAAAAAAAAGACAACCGCGCCTCATGCGCAAAAGACAAAGGCTCTGATTGGAACACCAAATTTGACACGACACTGTATCCCTTGTGAATGGGCTAGAGCGATGCCGGAACTACCGTCTGAAAGCTTGGATTCTCCCGATTTAGAGGGGAAAAAATACGTTTCTATCTTTTATGGTTCGGAAGCTATGTTCGATTAAACACAACAAGGTCCCTGGCATCGATGACGGCGTCCCCGTAGCGTTAAAATGTATTTTTGAATGAATGGGTTTGTGTATGTAGATGCATTTTAGTTTCCTGGTGTGTACCAAAGCAAGTTCTATTTTATTTTCCTTAATTATTTGGTGGACTTTTGAGAGGGCTCTACCAAATTTACTAAAACCAATGACAAGAGAAATGTGCTCCTTGGTTTTGGCAGGTATAGAAAAGGTAAAAACAAAGATCCAAACTTTTTTATAATTACTAACCAAAATAGCATCTACAGGTCTTGTGCTGATTTCACAAATGCATACTTTTCATTTTGTTCCCCGCCAAAATCCTGCGTCACTTTGAAACCAACATTTTTCCTTTTGTACCATGGTTGACATTAAATGGTTACTGCTTTGCTCAAAGGCACTTACATACAGATAAGGAAGGATGGGCTTAGGTGCACAACCATTATCACTTTGCACCCATGCACGTACAACAAGCATGTATCCTAGCAACCCTGAATGCACTTATGCTTGCATCATCAAAGTCATGCAACCCTGCACAGAATCAATGTGCAGGGCATGTGTCCTCCAACCACACATACCTCACATGCCAGGGACAAATCTCAGCAGTATAAAGTGTTTGTCTTTAGGAGTTAAAATAGATTATTTTCATTTTAAAAGTTAAATCCAGTAGATTAAACTATATATTTTGGCGTAGCTTCCAACATGGGTACAAAGCAGTGACAAACACGGGTAGGAGAAGGAGAAAAGTAGATACTCATGCAGAGGTGGGTACAAAGACTTGGGTAAGCTGATTCTTTCGTGTCCAAAAAGTACTGTATGTGTACACAGTGACTGAAATGGAAAAGGTATGAATTAACAGAAGGACAGTTTGATCTGGACCCATCACAACGGATCATGTGTAACAGGGTTTTATCAACACTTATTAACACCCTAAATAGATTTAGAACAACCAAATGGTTCCAGACTGTCCAGAGGGCGTTTCTCACATGTATTGTTCATTTCCAGTTTGGATGTGGAGGGGCAAACATCTCCTTCTCTGACTGCGATGGAGCAGGACTGCTCCTTCCATTTTAAAAACATTGTTCACATCCGTCCTTCCCTTGTCTTCTCTTCTGCATCTGAAACTTTGATCCATGCATTCATCACCTACTGGCCAGGTTGCTGTGGCAGCTTCTGTCTACATTCTTCAATAAACTCCAGATCATCCAGAACCTTAAATGCACATCTTCTCACCCCCTCCAGGACTCGATATCACATCCCCCATGTCCTTCTGATCCCTCCTTAACCAGGTCTTCACCTACCTCGCAGAAATTCTTCAATTCCATACTACGTTGCACATCTTCTTGCGAGGAGTTTTTCTCTCTGCTTATTTCTTCCCTCCCTTCTGTTTCTCCACGCTCTCTTCTCCCAACCTGCTTGGTGTTTTTATTTCCTGTTCCTTTTCTCTGCAGGTTGACAAAGGGCAGGTCTTCTGTCTCCTCCCTTGGGCGGAGTTTGGGTGCGGTCTCCAGCCATAACACCTGTGTCCTCTATTCAATAAAGAAAAAATTGGTATTTATACCTGGCCTCTGCCACTAGTCAGTGCTATACCTCAGTTGGTTATCTTAAGTTCATCTAAAATCTTTCATTGTTGAATTTTCATAGCGACCTTTTTCTTCTTGCTTCATTGTTCCTCTTATACCAGAGGTGTCAAACTCCAGTCCTCAAAGGATGTTTTTCATCTCCAACACACTTGATTGAAATAATTTAATTACTTCAACATTATGTCAACAAGTTCTGCAGCTACACCTGCAACTTGGTCATCTGCGCTTCCTCCTTGTTACTCGTTTCGGCTCCTCTGTCTCCTGGACTACTTTCCTTACTGAGTACACCTGTGCTCCAAGAGAGATTTAATTATTTCCATCCATCTGTACGTCCTGCACTTACCCATATCAGCTTCTAACCCATCTCTACGATCCTCTCCAGATCTACATCTGGAGATACTGTAGCTTGCAGCAGCATTATTCAGTATTTGTAAGTAAACCTTTTACCTGAAACTGAAGTTTGGATTTTTCAGTGTTTAGGGTTGGAGTTTGAGTAATTGTGATATACCTCTAGTCCTCAAACTCCAACTTTGTGAAAGGTTTTTTAATATAGCCACAAAGATGTGTTTATCTTACCCAACCTTACCTAACTCCACACAGTTGAGGTCAGCTTGTTTGTGATAACGTGTTGGTACTTAAAATTCAATAACTTAAAAATAGAAAGTACTTAGAGATCTCAGATCTCTGCCAAGCAGCTCATTTCCCTCACGATGTCATTTAGCTATTTATTGTTTAAAAGTTGTGTGCTGGTGCAAAAGTTTGTCATGTTTAATTGGGAACAGATACAATGAACTCTGATGTATAGATCTGCCAATCCTCTGGGCCGGACACCGACACGTTGACTCAGTAGGTGGATCTTTCTTCACTGATAATTGCAGCTGCTGTAAGTAATGTTTTGTGTCTAATTTTTAAATGATTACCATGCTTACTTGTATCATGTTGTGACAATTTGTTTTCTTCAGTATAATTTTTTTTCCTTTATTTCAAACATTAAGTCAGTCGATTAGTGCTGTAACTGAGCCACTGCAGCTATCGTCTCTGTTTCTTCAGTATAATAGATGGATAAATGCTTTGCTCTATACTGGACCAGTCATTGTAGAGACAAACTATAATGTCTTTAAATAACTATTTTTCTTTCAGAACTGGCAACTCAACAGAAAAATCAGGGAGGGGAGGGGTGAGTGGCTGAGAACAGACGAGTTTTCTTCTACATGAATTGCAGGATTTGGCAACAAGGTCTAATTATTACATACTGTACCTTTAAAATCCTACTTTATGTTTAAAAATCTTTTCATAACCTGGTTCCTTCATATCTCTCTGAACTGCTAATTAATTACACCCCCTCTCGTGCATTAAGATCTGCTGATAATCTGCTTTTACAAATTCCAAGTATGAACTATAAATCCCATGGAGAACATGCTTCTTTATTTGCTGGTCCTACATTATGGAACAATCTCCCACTCTCTGTGGGACAATTCACCTCTGTAAATTCATTTAAATCTCATCTGAAAACCCATTATTTTAAAGCTGATATACCTGATTTCAGATTGCCTAGCTTAGACTGTAAACAAAGTCACAGAACTCTCAGCCCCTCCCGTCGGGTAGAATTCCTAAGCCACGCCCCCCCAGGTTTGGAAACATGCGTAGCCCCAGACGACCGAGTGCAAGACACTGGTCCGCAGTTCATTCAAGTACCGTAACATGGCGGAATCCCCGGTAAGTGAAAACAATATAACAACGAACAACTGACATTAATTGTTACTTTGTCCTGAACCTGACGTGGAACCAGCCGGCGGCTGTTTCTCCTGCTGTCACATGGTAGAGCGGCGAACACTCCCAGCAGTGGTGTGCTGCAGTAATATGTCTCAGTTTATTAGGAGCACAGAAGCCAAATAAATGCAGAAGTCCGTATGTCTGGAGAGACTGTCCAATCATTCCTCTTGGACCGAACCATTTGATTGGTTGATGTTTTTAGACAAATACGGCAGAAACACTTAATTATTTTGCTTCGTCTTTTTTTAATCTTCACAACATATTTTTCTCCATGCTGTGTTAAAATGTTTTTAATGGGCATGAAAAAAATATGTTAAGCTAATTTGTTATGCAAATGAAGTATAGCAGCTTTAAGTTAGCTTTTGGTTATGGATGATATCAGTTGGATCAACACCATTACGCCTGATTTTACAGCCTGTCTTTTATTGTATTTTTCTCCCTAGTTTTTATTCTCTGTTTAAGTATTTGTTTATTGTTGTATTTCCTTTTTTTGCATTATCTCTTAATTTACAGTTCAGCACTTTGGTCAGCTGTCCTGTTCTATGTTAAAGTGCTCTGTAAACACACTTTTGCATTACAGAGTTTGAAACTGTCTGAATGCAGTTCACATGTTCTCTGTTTGCATTTGTGGGTTTTTCTCCGGGGACTCCGGCTTCATCCCAGAGACCAAAAATATGCTTGACGTTAATTAGCAAATCTAAGGGTTCCCTAGGTGTGTGTGTGTGTGTGTGTGTGTGTGTGTGTGTGTGTGTGTGTGTGTGTGTGTGTGTGTGTGTGTGTGTGTGTGTGTGTGTGTGTGTGTGTGTGTGTGGATGGCTGTCCATCTATGTGTGGCCCTGTGATGGTCTGGCAACCTGTCCAGGTGTGACCCCGCCTCTCACCCAATGAGTGCTGGAGACAGCTCCCTGAACAGGTATACGTAAGTGTGTTAAGATCAGGGTTGGACAATATCATACTTGTCATAGAAATACCGATACAATGCTAAGAAATGATAAGAAAATTAAAAACAGCAATAGAATATGAGTTAAACGTGCACGCGCAGTGCCTTTGTTTCATCTGATCATACGTACATAGGGAGGATGCAGGTGGTTTATTTACTGACCCAGATGTTCCAAAACTTCCATGGTGTGGAATTTGTTTGGGTTTTCACCTGTCAGATACACAGCAAAGCACAATGTTGCAGAACTTGCAAGTGGACCATCGCAGTGAAGGAAACATGACAAACGTATTGGGAAGTTTAAATCAGTACAAAATAAATAACTTTTAAAACTTTAAGCTACAGTTTTGAAACTTGTCTAAGTGGATACTCAC
The DNA here is from genome assembly GCA_006937955.1 of Pachypanchax playfairii. NCBI lineage: Eukaryota > Metazoa > Chordata > Actinopteri > Cyprinodontiformes > Aplocheilidae > Pachypanchax > Pachypanchax playfairii. The sequence goes on from SSNP01000062.1 coordinate 85,658, forward strand.
CAAAAAACATGTTCTGTTTCATATTAGACACTCTGGACCCTCTGATGGTTTTACAACAGACTAAATAACTTCAGTAATTCAGGTCTCAGCAGGAAGTGGTGTTCTGATGATTTATGATGAAAAATGTCTCCATAGTACGAATAAACAACTTATTTCATAATGAGATGTTATTAGAAGTTTATACAGTATTCTTGTTTAAGGTGAGTGTTTCCTGTTAATTATTTCTATATAAAAGTCCTCTGGGTCCTTATCGGCCATTGTTGGGTCCTTCTCCTCTGGGTGTGTCCAAACATTTGCCTGTCGCTCTGACAATGTAAAGAAAGTAAAAATAACATCATATTTAGTGTTTCTGTCCTGGGAGAATTATATAGATAGGTAAAATGTATTTATGGAAAAATATAGAAACAAAAAATAAACAATAAGTTTGTTTATTGAAGTCAAGAATGTAGAACTTCACATGTGTGTAGCACATCTCAACAGGTAACATATTTCTACAGAACACCAGTTCCAACAACGACCGTCTGAGACACGACTGTAGAAAAGTTATTTAAGATAAGATAAGAGGAACTTTATTTATCCTGAGGGAAATTCTTTTGTCACAAGCATGCTCAATGCAGCCAAAGAACAAGAAAAATGAAAAATATACAATAAGTAGTAATAATAATAAAATAAAAACAGTATGCATAAGTACAGTAAATTATAATAACGACAGTGGAATAAAATACAATAAAATAACTATAAAAGTATGTACTAGTAAACATTCAACATATAATACATATGTGTGATATTGCACAATTTGACTGAGACCAAAGTAACATTAGTGTTAATATTATTATTAGTCCTGAGAAATCCCCTACAGAGCAGTGAAGAGTTGTACAGTCTTATTGCCACAGATAGGAAGGATTTCCTGTGTACCATTTAGTACTGATTTAAAGTCTGATGTCTCATCCAGCTACAGTAGTCAGTTATATCCTAATCGCAAATTTAAATGAATAAATATTAAATATTTTTATAGATAATGTATATTTTATAAATAACTTCATTAGACAGTGTGAGAAAATGTGATTTGAAAACTTTTTGCTTCATTAACACACTGATACTAAACGTTAAAAGTTGCTGTGGGAAGAAGAAGATTAGACTTTCAAGACATGATGAGCATGCGAGCACAACCTGCACTTCATTAGAAAAATGTTCATTTATCAAACAGCAACTAGTAATTACTCCACATTTTCAGGGTAAAACTTGATATACTTTTAATGAAAAGATTTGTTGTTTACTTTACGTCAGAAGGTGTTCTTCGCCTCTTCAGAAGTCTTTGTCATGCTCAGTTTCCAGGCAACTGAAGGGCATGGTGATGAGAATAGCAGAACATAATACACGGCTGGCGTTGCTGCAGTTGGACTGTGACAAGTTTAATGAAGACAGGCAGGGAAACAAAGAGAAGAGAGAAAAAATAGAGCCAGCAATGGCTGTGGGTCAAATTAAGGAGGACAGACTTGAAGAGCAGCACTGCAGCAGCTCACAAAGAAAGGGCTCTGAAGCTGCCACAAATTCTGGCAAAAGACTGAAAGCCTAGTCATGATATGTGGGGTAATAAAGTTATTAAAGCCCTCAAAGGCGTTTTACTTCAGAGGGTGATTCAACAAAATGATCTCACTTAGTTACGACGCTGCTTTGGGAACGGCCTCGGCAATCTGAACCCACGACTCTCCCAAAGATCCTCAGATGTCTGCAGATGAAGAATGTTTCACTTGGCTCTGTAACATAAACCAGCACTCTGAATTTATTTGAGTTTCTAATGTGGGTGAGGGTTTGGTGATTGAAGGCAGTTTGACGCTCAGCTGAGAGCACCAGGTGGGTTTTGAGGGTTCCTCTTCAATAACATTAACTCAATAAGATGTTTGTAGATACATGTGGGTACTTGGATCTTTTATAGCTTGTTTAATACTGGATTTAACAAGCCTCTCTTCCTTCTACCAACAATCAGTCCTGTTTAAAATAATATGCCTCCGCAATCCAAAATAGGTCATGTTTATTGTGAAGAAGACAGAGTTAATTTTCCGAGAGCTTTTTAACATAAACATTTTGTAGTTTGCCAAAGTAATATTGAACCAAAGATGTCAGAGTTAAGTAGGAATGTAAATGTATGAACGGCCTAACTTTAGATCAAGACTCACGTTTTCTGAATGCAGCCAAGAAGTCAAAACACATTTCAAGATTAAATGTAGAAGCATAGTCGAGTACGTACAGATCAGAAGTAAAATGTTAAAAACTTCAAAGGTATTTACAACGATATAAATATAATATATAATACCGTAATACTCTTTACATTTTTTATCTAAACACCCCCATTTAAGTTTTGTTTTAGTTTACCAAATACAATAAAGGTAATGTGTTCCAAAGTGATCAAATATAATTACTTGCACTGTAAAAGATTCAGCGTCGACACAAAACTAATGCAGTATATGAAAAATCTCAGTTCTTTGAACATGATTGCGATATTTGAGCACGGCACCTAAGTGGACTTGACTCAGAGGTAATTCACACTGTATGTTATCACAGTAAATCACACTGAAATGATTGATTTAACAGAAGAAATTCACTAAAAGAAAAAAGTATATCAATCTGGAAGGATTCAGCAAAGCTGGACCAACTAATAACAACATGGATGAAATGTACGTTTATTTCCACAATGTAAGAAAGTGTAAAGAGATTCAGAGGGACTCGTCTCTCTGGACCTCACAGGGAACGTTTATTTATGTCATCGTGGAAGCTAGAGAGGGAGGACCAAGATGGCGGACAGCAGTGTGTATCTAGATAAGTTTTGACTTGAAGGCTTGTGTTTTCTTCCAGAAAAAGTTTCAGAAGGAGAAGGGATAAGTTTCATATCAAAAATACTTTATTAATCCCTGAAAGGAAATTAAATGTTGCTGTAGCTCAGTTCTTCTTCAGGGTTTTAGAAGTGGGTTCTATCTGTAAACAGGAAGGATCTCCTGTAGAGGGTTCTAGCTGTAGACGGGAAGGATCTCCTGTAGAGGGTTCTAGCTGTGGACGGGAAGGATCTCCTGTAGAGGGTTCTAGCTGTGGACGGGAAGGATCTCCTGTAGAGGGTTCTAGCTGTGGACGGGAAGGATCTCCTGTAGAGGGTTCTAGCTGTGGACGGGAAGGATCTCCTGTAGAGAGTTCTAGCTGTGGACGGGAAGGATCTCCTGTAGAGGGTTCTAGCTGTGGACGGGAAGGATCTCCTGTAGAGCTTTCTAGCTGTGGACGGGAAGGATCTCCTATAGAGGGTTCTAGGTGTGGACAGGAAGGATCTCCTGTAGAGGGTTCTAGCTGTGGACAGGAAGGATCTCCTGTAGAGGGTTCTAGCTGTGGACGGGAAGGATCTCCTGTAGAGGGTTCTAGCTGTGGACGGGAAGGATCTCCTGTAGAGAGTTCTAGCTGTGGAGGGGCAGGATCTCCTGTAGAGGGTTCTAGCTGTGGACAAGAAGGATCTCCTGTAGAGGGTTCTAGCTGTGGACAGGAAGGATCTCCTGTAGAGGGTTCTAGGTGTGGACAGGAAGGATCTCCTGTAGAGGGTTCTAGGTGTGGACAGGAAGGATGTCCTGTAGAGGGTTCTAGCTGTAGACGGGAAGGATCTCCTGTAGAGGGTTCTAGGTGTGGACGGGAAGGATCTCCTGTAGAGAGTTCTAGCTGTGGACGGGAAGGATCTCCTGTAGAGGGTTCTAGCTGTGGACGGGAAGTATCTCCCATAGAGGGTTCTAGGTGTGGACAGGAAGGATCTCCTGTAGAGGGTTCTAGGTGTGGACGGGAAGGATCTCCTGTAGAGGGTTCTAGGTGTGGACAGGAAGGATGTCCTGTAGAGGGTTCTAGCTGTAGACGGGAAGGATCTCCTGTAGAGGGTTCTAGCTGTGGACGGGAAGGATCTCCTGTAGAGGGTTCTAGCTGTAGACAGCAAGGATCTCCCGTAGAGGGTTCTAGCTGTGGACAGGAAGGATCTCCTGTAGAGGGTTCTAGCTGTGGACGGGAAGGATCTCCTGTAGAGGGTTCTAGCTGTGGACGGGAAGGATCTCCTGTAGAGAGTTCTAGCTGTGGACGGGAAGTATCTCCCATAGAGGGTTCTAGGTGTGGACAGGAAGGATCTCCTGTAGAGGGTTCTAGGTGTGGACAGGAAGGATGTCCTGTAGAGGGTTCTAGCTGTAGACGGGAAGGATCTCCTGTAGAGGGTTCTAGCTGTGGACGGGAAGGATCTCCTGTAGAGGGTTCTAGCTGTGGACGGGAAGTATCTCCCATAGAGGGTTCTAGGTGTGGACAGGAAGGATCTCCTGTAGAGGGTTCTAGGTGTGGACAGGAAGGATCTCCCGTAGAGGGTTCTAGGTGTGGACAGGAAGGATCTCCTGTAGAGGGTTCTAGCTGTGGACAAGAAGGATCTCCTGTAGAGGGTTCTAGCTGTGGACAGGAAGGATCTCCTGTAGAGGGTTCTAGCTGTGGACAGGAAGGATCTCCTGTAGCAGTCTGTGCTGCAGTGGATTATGAAGAATCTTCTGACTGAAGACACTCTGTTGTTGAGTTTCTGTGTTCTGAAGAGGATGATGAGGGTTTTCCATCATGCTCTTCATCCTCCTTTGGACAATCAACTCAAGAGACTCCAGTTCAGTCTCCAGGACAGAATCAGTCCTCCTTATCCATCTGTTCAGCCTCTTCATGTCACTTGCTCTGATGCTCCGCCCCCAACAGGTGACTGCAGATGTGATCAGCTGACAAACTCCTCTTCTTTTGCCGCTCCTCTTCAAATCTCTGTCTGCTCGTATTGTTGGAAAGCCAGACAGAGACACGCTGGAGTCCAGGATATGTTCCTTTAGCCGTGTCTCAGTAAAACACATGATGCTGCATTCCTGATACTCTGGCTGGGTCTACAACAGAGTTTCAAGTTCATCCATTTTGTTAGTAAGAGATCTCACATATTTGTCAATATGACTGATGGAAGTGAAGGTTTAAACTTCCTCTTTCTCTCTCTTCACTTTGCTCCTGTTCTGCATCCACGGCGTCTTCTTTTTTAGCTCATCAAGGATCCGCGGTTTCAATTTGAGGATTATTTCAACCTAACCCCTTCTTTCCACCGGATGCATCAGCATCCTGTTACTGCAGCAGCACGTCATACGCAGCTGATACATACCGCTGTAGTCAATAGAACCCAACTGCGAACATTCTTATTAGCAAAAATATACTTTTGGACCCCAACTGTAAAATGTTTTAGCCACGGAAATATTTGCATATACAGTAATTGACTGTAATAATTTTGAAGAAGCTGTTTCCCAGTCTGCGTCATGTCTTATAGCATCTACTGGATGCAGGAGTTTGAAAAGATGGCGACTAGAGTTGGAGGGATCTTTGCTATACTGATATAATGTGAGATGCAGTTCTGGAGAATACCCTCAGTGGTTGCTTGGTCGATTGTCACCAGCAGCTTCTTCTCCATGTTGCTCCTCCTGAGCAGTCTGGAAGTACAGCCTCTGCTGTCCTCTCTTATCAAATAGTGTGCTGTTTGATGACAGTGAGGGGTCCTTAGACAGATGGATGTCTGGGAAGTAGAAGGACTGCTCTCTTTCTATTCCAATAACAAATGGAGGGGTCTGTGATCCTTTTTTCTTTTGCAGTCCATAGCCATTTCTTTTGTTTCTGTGGCATTTAGAGACAGGTTATTTACTGATCACCATGTTGATAGACTCTGGACCTCATCTTTGTGCTGGCATTCCAATTCAGGGGTGTGATGTAGTGATGAAACAGAATTAGAATGGATGATGTCAAACACATGTCTAGTATGTATGACATCCATGTCAATGTAGCTGAGTTTTACAGTCTCATACAAGATATCTACAATAAATTGGAGGTTTGTAATGTAATACCCCAAATACTGAAAACACAGAGATAGAAAGGTAAATAAGGAGCTAATTAATGGACATGAATGTGCTGGTGCAGTTGATGGCCAATCAGGAGCTGGAGAATAGAGGAAAGTTAAAATATGTCCTGAAGAAGCTTTTTCATTTGGTTAAAATAGCAGATTTGTTCTTGTTATTTTCAATATAAGGAAGGAGATGGGAGGAGCCAGAAGGAGGAAGGGCAAACGGGTGAGTCCAGGAGGTGAGTTCAGAAAAACAGTGGAGGGTGGGTGAGGAAATTAATTTTCATTTTATAAACTGAAATCTTATATTCTGTTTTCATGGGACTAAAATAATTCATTTTCACATTTAAAATGTGTCTTTTATTCTGAAAAATATCCCGTTTGCTTTAAAGTTTCTCTGCATGCTCGCAAATTGTTTTTGTTCTCGGATTTAATGCTGCTTCCACAAAAATCATGTGCTCTCTTCTGAATTCTTCTTTTGATCAACGTGAGTAAAACACATGCTCTCAGATACCACAGAGATCTAGAAGAGAAAACCACATGTACTAATTACTTAAAAGCTTTGTTTCAAGGAATATTACTCAGAAAACCACCTCAGCCTAAACAGTCTAGCATCAAGGAGTTCGATGTAATGGCAGAGATTAATGAGAGTGATAACTTACAGGTGTGACAGTAGCAGCAGGAGACCAGGAGACTCAACCAGCGAGTTGGACTAGTAAGAACATGGTTCAAGTCAAAACACTTATTAATTACTGATGTGAAATGATCTACTATGTCAACAACTTCTTGAAAGTTTCTACACTTCATTTCTTAAGTTCATTCCAACAATGCCAAAGATGTCAGTCTATTTTTTAATTCATACTTGCTGTTGATGAACAGCCTGGTGATAAATCTGTGTGTCTTTCCACTCAGCGCAGATCCAAGTTGTCAGGTCTTGGGGTTTTGGTTGTTTTATTATGTTCTGTATTTTGGGGTTTTTCAGTAGTTGTTTTCCCTTTTGTTCTCATTCAGTGTCTTAGGTTATGTTATGCTTTTATTTTTCTTAGTCATGTAGTTTCCTGTTTTGCTTTTATTTTGGTGTCATTTGTCACTTCCTTTTTCCCTGTAGTGTAGGTCCCTTGATTGTGTGTTGTCATTTCCTGTGTTCTTCTCAGTTGCTCCCCAGGTGTGTCTTGTTTCTATGATTAGTTCCTGTGTGTGTTTCTCCCGATGTCCTCAGATGTTTTGAGTAGTTTGTAATTAGTTAAGGTTTTTGTATTTAAGTCTCATGTGTTTGTTAGTCAGTGTCGGTTTGTTCTTAGTCTTAGTTCTTAGCTCTCAGTCTGCCTTAGTCCTTGTTCCAGTCACAGCCACAGTCTTAGTCATAGTCATCATCATTTACCTTAGTCTCAGCTTCTCCTTTTGTCTCGCACCGTTTTGGATTATCTCTGTTTGGATTCACCGCCTCTTCCCCTCATCATCATGTAAGTTTGTTTTGCTGTCGCGTCAGCATTTTACTTTCTTCATTAAAACCTTTCAGTTGTTTTTTTTCCCCACACTCACTGCATCTGGGTCCAACATTACGAGCTCACAAACCTAACACCAGTGGGTCGAGGCAGAACTCATCCTGGTTCTGGTTCTCCTGGAGGTTTCTTCCTTATTAAAAAAGGGAGTTGTTCCTTTCCACTGTTACCTTGTGATTGATCAGGATGGCAGATTCTGATGAATTGATGATTCAACCCAATCATCTGATTCCTGTAGAAAATGTTGTATTTATTTCTGATAAAAAGCTGAACTGTGATGTGACAGAGCAACATGGAGTTTAGTTTTTAAATCAGAACCCAAAATGAGCAAAAATCAAGTGTTGTAAGTTATTCAGCAAATATGATTCCTCTTCTATACACACAAAGGCTAACAAGGTGCTACAAGCTAGCTATCCTGTTCACATGCCTGATGGGTTCAGGGTCCTGTTTACTGCAGGAGATAACCTTCTAAAATAACAGCGGTCCCAGGGCGCAGGGTGATGTGAGTCACAGTTATCTACAGTTACAAAGCTCGGTGTAATTACAAAGCAGTTTATCTGGTACCTTGTCTCACTGGTCAAACAAGCCTCTGTGTGAAGAGTTCTGATTTGGGACTGGCAGAAGATCTGTAGATAAACAAACTCAGTAAACCAAAAAAAGTTTTGTGTTTCTGTTTGTGAGAGTGAGAACGAGGGGTAGAAGTCCTTCTCAGCCCTCAGGACACAATTAGACTTCCTCATTGAACCTAGTAGTACATGGTAGTAGACTTCTGACTCTAGGGCACCATTAAATCTTTTGATTAGCCAGACACAGTTTGTGGTAGAGCACTGGCTTCATAGATTCCAACTTTGTTCCTTGTAGCAAAATATGTATTTACTGAAGAATATTTAGAACGAACAAAAACACAAGAACAAAACTACAGACTGTGTCAAGATAAAGTGATAAAAAAGAGGTTAAATTCATATTTTAGAGAACCAGTTCATAACTAAAGTAATTTCAAGGCACTTTAAAGAAAGTGATGTTTTCTTGTATTGTCAACATTGACGTTCTATAACTTATTTCCTCTTTCAGCTCATGGTATTTCTCCAGAAGTCCTGTAGAATCTAAGCCCTGTCATTCGGTGTCCCTCTTTCACTGTGAAACCTCCAGCATATACTAGACACAGATGTTCCTGCACGCTGTTCCAGCTACTTGGTTGAGGCATCTTTGAGTGCATCTTTCATCCTGCTGTCACGTGATGGACTTGTCATAGTGATAAAAGGATCAGAGCCAGAGTACTGAACCCAGATGCTTCATGAATGTAAGGAAAGTGAACTTTTGTTTTACACAGGCAGCTAAACACAAGGAAGAGACCCGGGACTGTCAGGGTTTGGAGGCAGAGGAGAAGTACCAGTGGTGATATAACAGTTTAATGATTTTCACAAAGGAAGTGCTTACATGTGTTCTCTTCTTTGTAGGAGTCTGGGGAAGGAGAAGATCCACGCATGCACAGGGAGAACACGCAAACTCCATGCAGAAAGGTCCCAGTAGGGTTTTAAACCGAGGACCTTCAAGGCGACAGTGCTACCCACTGCGCCACCGTGCAGCGCAGTTGTTATATGAGGAAATAGCATGATTAAAATCATGTTAATCTGGATTAAGTAAGGCCTCCCTTCATGTAAAAGCTTTGACTGTAAGTAATAAAGGTTCTATGGTTCATGTTTGTGTTCAAAAATATTTTGTGACGATGATAAAATCAAGTTGTTTTAACAGTTATTTTGCTGTATACTCGGTGTGATATTCTACTTAAAGGGACTCTAAGGAGGTTTAACAACAAATCAATATTTATGCATTTCCACCGTAGTTGTCTCTATATGCATGTAAAATCATTTTACTAGTTATTAATAGAGCTTGTTCGGGTCGAACACACACCGTACTTTCCAGAGGCACTTTGAATGCATCATGAAGTCATGCGCATTCACGCTTAGATGTAGCGTTTGCTATCGCTAGCTAAAAGGAAGCATGGATTCTACCAAGAAGAAGAGACACTCTCCAGCCCAGAACCAAACCAAGAAAAAGGAACCAATAGTTTTTTCCAGCGTGACCAAAAGGGTAAAACTTTAGTTGGAACGATGGAGGTAAAGATCGGTTCGGCATTTGAGAAGTGGAAAATGCTGAGAGAATCTCAGTATGAGAAAAGACCTGCAGTCGGAGTCATTTTTGCTGTAAAGCAGAACTAAGTAAGTTTTTTCACCTCAATAAATGTTTTCTAGAGTCCCTGTGGGGGTAAACAAGGACTTGGCGGGGTGATTCATGGGTCCCTCCCCTCCCTCCGGGGTCTGTGTCCTGAAAGCAGCACTTGCAACTTTCAGTGGATCGGACCCGACTAATCTCGCGAGAACAAACCTGCTTTACGGCACTCACACTCACGTACATAAATACAAGCATGAAGCCCTTGCCGTTGTTAGCAACGCCACCCTTAGGAGCGCAAATATGACAATAATACTCACCTGTCGAGACATTTTCTTGGTTTTGTTTTTCTTTCTTCTTGCAAAAGCTTTCTCTGCGCGTTGTTGTTGGGGGGGCGGCAGTGGGGTGGAGGGGGTGGGGGGGGGTCTGCGGCGGCGGCGGGGGAATGTTACGACAGTGAGCTTTCACAGGGGACCAGTAGGGGGAGAGCGAGAGCAAAACTTACTTAGTTCTGCTTTAAAGTTAAGAAATTATTACTAAGTACGTGGAGAAAAGAGTTGTGTTGGGTTCTGTGAGTGACTGTAATGAGTGAGTCATCTTCTCAGGAAGAAGATCTTTGGCTGGAACACCTGTTCGTTACACCTGCTGCTGAAGGCTGGCTCACATTCTCTGGTAGACACAGTGTTAACAGCTGGAAGAAGGATCTTCAGGCCTGCAGGTGTCCTGGATCCTCTTTGCTCCTTGTATTCCTGAAGTCCTTGGATACTTCCTCTTCCTACTTTCAGCCTGTCACACAAGTGGAGCACCTCTGCACCATACTGTACATCCAGCTTACCCTCAGGCTATCCTTTTGGCTGAAGAACCTTCATATCCTTCATTAGCTGGCGGCATGTCAGGAGGTTGATGGAGACATCCTACGTTTGATATTTTCTGCCATGCTGCATTGATCTTAAAAATGATTTCATTTCCAAGAAGAGCTACATTCTTGAAAGACTTTTCTTTCTGTGCTTGTAGAAGAACCTCTATGTATGAGCCTGGCAATGATACCATGGATTCAAACACTCAGATCTGCTTCAGGCAGTGTCATTTCTCTTCTCTGGAGCACACTTGACAGGTCACTGAGCTCTGTGAGGACATGGTACATGACTCCAAGACTGAAAAGAAAGGACACAGAGGTTGGAACCTCATGGAGTCCCTCTCTGTTGAATCCTTGCTCAGATCATTAGCTGCAGTAGGAAAGTGCATCTGGACACTTTGTAGCTCTCCCAAACCACTCGTAGAGTTCTTTCACTTGAAGCTACCCAACAGACAGTGAGGACACACCCTATTACAAGAAGACACTGTCCAACACTGTGTACACAATGATATAACTCACTGGTTTTTATGTGAGGCATGATATAGATGGTACAAAAACATTTTGAAACCCACAAACCTCCTTCAGACATCTCCAACTGCCAATTCCAGATGATGGTTTGAGCAGTGCCACGCAAACAGGTCTATGAATCTTGAACAAAGCTGTGTAGCAACTCCTGCTCTTCTGTCCAGCATCCCAGATGCTCCATCACATGCAAAGGCCACGAAGCACTCACCCAAAAACTGCTCATCAAAGCCATGTTTGTGAAGACATCCCAGCCTCGTCTTTGTGATATCGTCTCCTCTCTCATTTGAAACACTTGATCCCACTCGATTGTACAGGAATCGTGTGTCAAACGGTGATTTTTTAAAATCAACAAATAGGTTAAAAGTTACAAGCTGTGGAGAGGTTGGGTGGGGTGCCAGTTAGTTCTGTCAGTTTTGTGCAACACATAAGTTCAAACTATTTGTATTTTTTATAATTATTTGCGTGTATCATGTTGTCAGTTTGTCATCTTAAATGTTTTTCCAGTAACTCCTCATTAGATTGTAGCTGTATGTACGTCACAGTTAACTGAGCTCTTACTTTACATTGGCACCTGGACACAAAACAACTGATTCCTGTTAATACCACAGAATGTCTGAAATCAGCTAGGATTGATCTGCCGAGCCATCTTAGGACATGGATTTCAAATCCCTGTTAGTTTTAATATCTTTGCTGTTTTTGATGATAAAATAAAGGATTTCAGTTTGGGGTGTTTATGCAGTGATAGTAAATTTATTTGAGTGTCAAAGTTTCAAACATAAAAGTGTGAAAGCATAACATTTATGTGTGTAATGCAACAACACTGGGATAGATGTGATGGGGGGGGGGTCCCTACAATGAGTCGTTGTGGCACTTTTACAACCATCTTCTTGGCTAACACTCAGCATCACTCACTCTCTCATGACTCCACGACTAACACTTTAACTTTTTTATGACTATTCCCTCATTTTTTCTTAGATTTCATTTGGCCTATATTAAGGCGTTTGAAGGAAATCATCCTGTCTTTACTGATTGCCTCTCTACTGGTTGAAGAGATAATGTGCATGGGAGGTGGAGATAGGAAGCATTTCCCTGCTTCCTGTTGGTGGTTTATTGCTGCCTGTCTGTTTGAATCCTTCTCTCAGACAGAGGGGCTTGCAGTGATGAAGATGCTCATCTCTCCTCTGGAGGGCTAAATTACAGTGTTGTGCCATTAACCAGAAGTTGTGCTTGTGCCTTGGCAGCATATTAACATATTTCATCTGCAAGCATTACCCTTTCTTCAAAATGTAGCTGTGCTGCTTATTTTTCTAGCGGTGATGTGCAAGTTATAAGTTAGAATAACTTATTTTGGTAATTCTAGGGAAATAATCAGTGTTTCCAGATACGAACATTTTAGCATATAATTACAAATATGGAAGAAAGATTATATGAAAACCTTGCTGAATTATAGAGATATCTAATGTTTTAGGTAATAGGAAAAAGTCTGTGACCACACATTCACAAAGGGAAAACAAATACATGGCCACATACACTGATTTATTATCACACGGCATATAGCTGTGAAAGTATGACCGATTTTAAATACAGATCCTGGTGTGGTGAACATGTCTGGCTCTGGAACCACTGGGATACAAACAGGACAGGTTAGAAGCTGATATAATGAATGAATGATAGACGAGTTGACTAACTGGGCTACCTTTCTCTTGTTGATGAGTTGTTCTGCAAGCGATTTCCAGAAGGTGTTCCAGAGACGGTCTGCTGCAGGATCCAGCAAAGGTAAGTGTGCACAGGTAAGTATCACGCAGGTTCAGCGATAGGGAGGTACAGTAAGTACCTTGAGTAGGTATGAGTCCATGTTCCAATTTTCATTAGTGAGTTTGAAGCCTTAGCTGCAGGGTTAGCAGCTATAGGTAAGAACTGTTAGGATTTTGTGACCTCACTGAGGTAGAACCAAACAGAATCATAAAGCAGGTAAACAGACCAGCGTTCATACATGAGGAACACAGACAGACAGGAAAACAAACCCAATCCAACAAACAATCCAGAATCTAAACCTTACTAAAGAAAGTCTGTCAGAGACGTCTGTTCAGTGTTTCATGAAATCTACTGTTTATACAAATACACCCTTAAGCTGGATTCATACTAATGCAGCTCCGACGTATCGGAGACACGCACCGCCATGATACGACGTCGTATGGGCTCTCCAACTGCTTCGGCTGGCCGGTTGGAGTCACGCTCTATTTTCTAACTTTCCGACGGCCGTGTTGGATGACGCACGTCTGTGATCAGTCAGCCAAACAACACAACGTCATTTCCAGTACGAAGTAGCTTCCTTTTAGTAAACAGTGCGAGTGTTGACAGTCTTAAAGACAAATTTGTTGCATTAAAAGAGGTCTGAAGGGCAGCAGTAACGATGCCGGTGGTCGTAAAGTCCCTGCTTTTTATTTGTTCCTCTCGTGGTTGGAACCACACATAAAGCACCTCTAAGTAAGGAACGCGCCTCCTGCAGTCCTGGAGGAGAATTTCTTTGCAACAGGGTCGGAGTAGTATGAACAGAAACTGACTCCATCAGTACGCCGCCGTGTGGGAGCACATTTACCTTTGCGTTAGTATGAATCCAGCTTTAGTAAGACCTCCACTCTCATTTCAACAGTCTGACAGACAAAGAGATGGACAGGAATATTCATTTCACTATGTTTTTTCTCCAGTTACCTACTAATGATAAATCATCTGTTTTAACAACGTTTCATTTATATCACATGATGATAAGTGTAACACCTGCAAACTGGAACTTTGTGTCAATAACACTAGGTTGGACACAAAGTTTACTCACAGCATCATTTGAAAAACAAAGGCACACAAATGGAAAACTTTCCCACGCAAGAAATTCTACTCCTGTGCAACTTCAACCACCTGAGTGCACACATTTCATCTCATGCACGTGTCAAAATTCTTCACTCACGCAGATTCGACCATTTGCACTTGCACAGATATGCTCTAAAGAAATTCTGCTATCACTCATATCTGACTTTTGACAGGGTTAGGGTTGGAGGCGGGTCCCCGTGGCAACACTGGCCCTCACGTGATTTGTCATTTCCAATCAGTCACGCCCACATGATGAGGTCTTCACTCCAGAACAGGAACACAGAGTCCACTCAGGATATTAAGACAATTGTTCAGATACGCGTGAGAGCAGGATTTCTTTTCGAGTGTGCAGACTGTGTACTGTGCATGTGCAGATGCTTGAATCCGTGTGCATGATTAATTTTTATGTGCTCAGGAATTTAATTGTGCTCACTCAGTTGGTTGAAACCAACGAGTATTGAATTTCTCATGTGCTCAGATTTTGACACTAATCTAATTCCATATTTATCAATTTTCATTCACTTCTTTCCAGCTCCACCCAGCTCAAATACTAAAATATGAAACTTTGGTCAAAGTGGAGGGTCTAAGACGGTGAAGAGATTTTATTGGGTTAGATGAATGTCCTTCAAGAAAAACAAACAATGGGCTCTCATGATTGATAAAAAAGATTTAGAAACTTTTTTCAGTTAAATCATGACCGCCCAGTCGTTGTCTGGTACAAACAGATGGCCAGTCTGTGTCTGGTTCACAGCAAGTAACATTCAAGCTACAGGTGACCCAACAAGGACATCTTGAAAACAACAACACCAATGAAGATGCAAGTCATGGGTCTGCTGTCATACCTGGAAGTGATGTTGCTGCTTGTAGCACCTCACAGCATTTATTGAGCCTCTGCTGATCTACTTTTTACAGTATGTAAAAACAATCAGGCATCACCTACAAGGAGTCCGAAAACGTCACATGTACACACGTGCAACCACAAGCCAATCCAGCTGCTTGAGCATACGAGCACACCTTTGTTTTTATTCATGAGAAATTTAAATACACTTCTGAGATTTTTTGCAGTCAAAGCATTTGAACAGAGCTTGGATACTAACAAAGTTTAATACTTTGTAAAATCATGATTAAGAATTTATTACTTTTTAAGGGCCTTAATCTTCCCAAAAAATGATCAACTTGCAATACTATTGGATATGTTTCAGGGAGCTAATGCAGTCATCAGATAGAGGAAAACAATAGTGCAACTTGTGATCTCTGAGGAAATGCAAAAAAGTTATTGATTAAGTAAAAAAAGCTTCACTGAAGTTGCCAAAACGATGTTTTGTAAATACTCAAAATCTATATTGGGAGATGTGATTGGACCAGGATAGCATACTCTAGTTGCAAATCAGATGAAGCTATGACTCTGAAATTAAGAAAACATAGATATCATTCTGATGACTGATACAAAAGAAGTCTCTCCCTAATGGTGCGTTCACACCGGCCACTTTGTCAACGTCAAGTAACGCTGATAACGCTCCAAATTTGACGTTTGAAGTTGAAGCTCATAACGCCTGCCAGTCAGAGCGCATAGGCGTTAAAGCTCGTAAAGCCTGACCGAAAAAGAGCGCGAAGGCGGGGCTTCCTTTGTTATGGGATGTTCGGAGCTATGGTGGATCATATTGAGACAGTGGCTTGGATTTATTTACTTCATAGATCTAGACAACGTCGACGTCGGGTGCATCAGCGCCGTTTGTGGATACACCCCATTCTTCAGATGTTCTGAGTTTGGTGAGTTTAACTATTTGCTCCAGGAGTGTTTGGATGAGGTTCATTTATCTTCCATTTTGGCTGATCCCGCTTCTTTCCGGCTATGTGCTGTGACGTCTTACGTCACTACGATGAGACGCTCTGATTGGTTGACATGCCGCTTCAAGAGCGTTATCAACGTCAAAAGTTCAGCTAGCTGAACTTTGAGCTTTTCTAGCGTTTCAAGCGTCAACACCTGAAACGCTAGAAAAGCTTGAAAAGTTGCCGCTCATAACGCTCACAAAGCGACGCAGAGCCGTTGACGTCTGTCTGACGCCCGTCCACCATAGACTTTACATATAAACTTGCCACTTATGAAGTTGATGGTTGGGCCGGTGTGAATGCACCTTAACAGAAAGCAGCAATCCAGGAGATCTATGGGTGGATTAGGAAGAAAAGCTGAAGATATGACCTCAGAAACAGGATCCAAATCCCAAGGAGGTCAAACAGCTAATGAAGAGGATTTTCCACATTCAACACAGAGATGTCAACCAGAAGAACGACATTAAAGATATCATGGAAGTTATGGTAGTTCACGTTAAGAAACCCACTGAAATTCAGCTGAAGGAAATGTTCACATGTAACTAGAATCTGAAGGGACAACAGCTGCTGAACTACATGAACTCTGTTTGTGTGAGCAAGAATAGAAGGTTCCTACAGGCTCAGACAAAGGTAAGGGTGATGAGGGGAGAGCTGAGTGGTTGCTCTGAAGATGATAAACAGATGGTGTTGCTTCTATTGAGCAACTTTGATGAAAAGGAAGAAGCAATGCTTTGCTTTATGCAAGGACACGTGCCTGGCAGGAGAAGTGCAGATGGACAGGATTAGCTTGACTCCCAGTATGTTGCAGGTTTAAGATTGTTATTTTCACCTGTATGTCTTTCCTTTTTACCTTTTGAGTCTTTTTCTACTACATTATTGTTCCATGTGTGTTTCTCTTACCTTTTGAAATTGTAGTAAATGCCACACAGTGGGATTATATGTACATATTTTAAACTGTATTAGGAGCTTAAGCCTTTGTTTCTATCTTTTAAGGACACTCTAGCTGTTTTGCCAAGTGTTTCATGTTGCGTGTGGATAAGAGTACAGGACAACATCCTTTCATTCCTTCTTGCCCTTTACATGATCTTTAGGAGGCTTTATTGCTTCAGCATTCATTACCCATCAGGCCTTGCAACTTTTGAATTTCTTATTAGGTGTGAGCTTTTTATATTAATTTGTTCTTATCTATTTAATTGAGCCGAGACAAATCTAGGGAGTTACTCTAGTAAACTGAGTGTTGGGTAACAACCATTTACCTGTTCACAATAATGAGTTTCATTGAAGGTTTATTTGCTGCCCACTTAATGTCAGTGTAATCATCTGTTTGTCTTTTGTTAATCAGTGTTTTATTTTTCCCTCAATCAACTCAGAGAAGGGAACTAAAGTGGAAAACACCTACAACATCCCACCTTCATGTGAATCCCAGAATCTTGACTTTGTGTGTAATATGCAGAGATTTTCCCAGGAGAATCCCGAATTTCAATGCTCCTCTCGAAAATCTCCCGGGACCACCATTCTCCCGATTTCCACCTGGATAACAATATTGCTAAACCATCCGCCGCGGGGCACCGTTTCCGGCTGGACAATAGTAACGCTTACACCTTGAAGTCACCACCATCTGTTGCACAAGTACTACTATTTAATTAGATAAATTACTGATATGTTGTCAAATAAATAAGCACCGTGTGTTTAATGTGTGCATGTATACGCAACCCCCCCACCCCCTTCCCCAAAGTGTTACTCTACTTTAAAGCAGTACAAAATAATTTTTACAACTTTAAGCTATGGTTTTAAAACTTGTCTTAGTGAATACTCACAGAAAAACATGTTCAGCTTTATATCAGACACTCTGGACCCTCTGATGGTTTTACAATAGACTAAATAACCTCCGAAATTCAGGTTGCAACCGGAAGTGGTGTTCTGATGATTTATGCTGCCCTGATGAAAAATGCCTCCATAGTACTAATTAACAACTTATTACATAACAAGATGTCATTAGAAGTTTATACAGTATTCTTGTTTATGGTGAGTGTTTCCTGTTAATTATTTAAACATATTTTCATGATCCTTCTCTGATATTTTCTATATAAAAGCCCTCTGGGTCCTTATCAGCCATTGTTGGGTCCTTCTCTTCTGGGTGTGTCCAAACATTTGCCTGTTACTCTGACAATGTAAAGAAAGTAAAAATAACAGCATATTTAGTGTTTCTGTCCTGGGAGAATTTATGTGATAGGTAAAATGTATTTATGGAAATTGGAAAAATATAGAAACAAAAATAAACAATAAATCTGTTTATTGAAGTCATGACTGTAGAACTCTCGCCCTGCTTGACAATTTACACCCGCTGTGGTCTGGTCCGACGGTTGTGTATGTGCGTGCGTTCCGGTATCTGTTTGGCCTCAGTGAATTCTGGTCTCATAGCGCTATTTGCGTTTCGGTAACTTTTGATTTACAAATTAAGCACTGTAACCTGGTAATTTTTTTATATCTCATTCCTCTCTCACAGACCGACATAAACAGATACACAGGAACAGATCTTGCCCAGAAGGAACTTTTCTTGTAGCAACAAGAGACCATGTAGAAAACTAATTTGCTTTGCACCCTTAATGTATTCTAAAAAATTCATACTCATTTTGAAAGCAGAACTAAATAAGTTTTCTGCAGTGTTTCAGACGGCCATTGCTGAAACTGGTGTTCTGTTGAAATGTGCTACCTGTTGAGATGTGCTACACACATGTGCCATTTTACAATCTTGATTTCAACAAACAGATTTATAATTTCATTTTTGTTTCCATATTTTTCCATAAATACATTTTACCTATCTAATAAATTCTCCCAGGACAGAAACACTAAATATGATGTTATTTTTACTTTCTTTACATTGTCAGAGTAACAGGCAAATGTTTGGACACACCCAGAGGAGAAGGACCCAACAATGGCTGATAAGGACCCAGAGGGCTTTTATATAGAAAATATCAGGGAAGGATCATAAAAATATGTTTAAATAATTAACAGGACACACTCGCCATAAACAAGAATACTGTATAAACTTCTAATAACATCTTATTATGAAATAAGTTGTTAATTATTACTATGGAGGCATTTTTCATCATAAATCATCAGAACACCACTTCCTGCTGCGACCTGAATTACTGAAGTTATTTAGTCTGTTGTAAAGCCATCGAAGGGTCCGGAGTGTCTAATATGAAGATGTCTTTTGGTGAGTATCCACTTAGACAAGTTTTAAAGCAGCAGCCTAAAGTTTTCAAAGTTATTTTGTACTGATTTGAATAAATACAAGTACTGAGATTAGTACAACATTATTTAAATTTTGACCCTCAGTTAAATCTTTTTGTTGTTTTTAAAAGTTAAAAAAGATGGTACTCTAATTGATTGTAGCGCAGATTGCCAATAAGAAGGAGAAGAAAAAGGAGAATGATCCACAGAAGATAAACATTTTGGTTTTTAAATACTAGATTGTTTTCACTTGGTCTGAAAACTGCTAGTGGTTTTACCTTTATTTGTATATATAAAGTCCATGCTCCTTTACTTCTCCGTAACAAGCTGCTACTTGGTTGTAAATGTCCTTGATTTCTTTTAGTTTTAAAAGTCTCAAACCACTGTAGCGCATGTGACTTGTTGACTTTAACTAACACATTTGTCGTTGAATGTCAATTGCCTCTCTGTAATAGAAAGGGAACAACAACCACCTGTTAGCTCATGTAAGTCATCAACAAGAATAATTAAGCCATAAACGTACGTTAAAAACATTACACAGGTTGTAAAAAGTCTTAGTGGATAAATCATTTTGTAAAATTTTATTGATGACATGCTGAGAAACAGAAACGGACATGTGTGGACATCATGCATTTAGAAGTGAGGCTCATTGCAGCCTCACTTTGAGTTTCTGCCAGACTGGGAAATGTTGTAGTAGCGTCTTAATTCAGCAGCTTGTATTAGCAACAAAAACATAGTTTCAGCTCAGAAATATTTACTGAAGATATTTAAACAAATGAATGATTCAAAAAGCTTCTGTGGTAATGAAATATATATCCTCTTGAAACTTTTAGAGCTAAACCCACTGGTTTTATCTGCAAAGAAGGGCAAAATGTCAACTAATGTCTGGTGATTTTCATGCAACAGTGTTGCAGTCCCTGTATGTGCTTATATTTGTATAAGACAAAAGAACAAGTATCAAGTAAGTCTATCCTAAATCGTTTATAAATATTATCCACTATTTAGCCTGTATCAACTCAGTAAGTTAGTCACCCCGGGCTCACACTGCATCCAGATGCGGTCCGGTGCGGCCCCCGCAGGTATTCCGTTAGGTTAAAATCCCTTTTGAAGGCTCACAGTAGCTCCGCGTGGTGCGGGTCGTATGGGGGCCGTACGGCACAACGGAAAGAATCCGTAAGGTTCAATTTTTTCCGGACGCCGGAGAGGATCCGCGTCTAGCTTGATGAAATCTGACGAGCTATACAGGAAGTGTGGCTTGAATATCCGGTGTTTTTTCAAAATAAACGAGTGTACAAACAATTGTAACTTGACTCTTCTTTTTAGACAGCACACGCGCTAATAGGAAATGTAAACATTACATCACACCCGGTGACACAGGGTCCCGAAAGCCTGCAGCACAACACATTTTCACACATTTGCTAAATAACGGACGTGTTCTCGTGTGAAGTCCCGACAAAACGATAACCCACGTGAACTTCTGTTCTCGCGAGTGCCGTTTCCGCACCCAGCACCGGAGCTGGCCGCACTCCCTGTCTGGAGCAGATGTGAGTGGTAGCTTGTGGAAAAACTGCACCGAATCCGGACCGAAGCTGTTCCGTAGGCAGTGTGAGCCCGGCGTTAGGTAAGCCAGACTGAAAGACAGGTATTTTAGCTCCACATGTGTTCTTACCTTCATAGTGGGTGTGAAAACAGGTCAACAACTTCTCTTTCAGTTTTAATCTCTCAAACTACGCAGGTGGTGATAAAACCTGAATGTACTCAATATTCAACAGAAAAACTGTTTTTAATGGAAGGGACTCTTTAATGTGCACGAGTGGGTGAATGACTATTTGCCACGTGAAGAGATTTGGGAGATGTTGAACTTAAAAAGTGCTGCACAAGTGCAAGACTATTTGCCATATTCACTTACTGTCAAGTTAATAGAAAAGAGTGTATGTTTAAAAGGGACTAAAAATAGTTTCTGTACTTATTTTTGATAGTTTATATTTTTTAAGTAATAAACTAAAACTAAAACTGTCACCAAGTGATCTGAATGGTACAGCACCTGGAAAGTATGCGAACAAGATAACGTTTGCTTTGGGCATGAGTCTGCTCGTTTCAAACTATCATCAGTGGCTCTTGACTATCATGCTAATTATTCCTCATCATTTCCAGCAGGTAGTAATTAGGCCTTTGTTACTTGTTATCATACTGTTGATACAATACATGGCTCTTAGGCTTCAATTGTTCTCTGCGGTGGAAAATGATAAGAGATGAGATATTTTAAAAGGAAAGAAATAATAAAAAGCCAGATTAGAACGAGGAAAAACCACGTCTTTGTGTTTACTGCTGATGTTTATGCATGGATTATTTGAGTTTAATATCATGATTCATGATGCTCAATCAAGGGTTCTTGACTGCTGCTGATGATCAGAAGCAGCAAAATTGAGACACCAAAATGCTTTCACTGATGTACCGCAGACCGAAAACAAAGAACAAACTGGCTATTTAAGACATCAAATTACATTGAAAAGCTGATTGCTGAGTGTGTTTTCTGAAAATGTCACACAAAGTGATGACAAGAGATGGGCACGTTGATTTTCAGAAGTAGATTTCTACTCTTAGCTGATTGCTGTTACACTCACAATCAAAGTCATAGTCTCAAAGATTGACTTTTACTTTGATTATTTTGATCTAAATATTAAAGCACTGTGTCAGAACAAGATTTGATCTAATTGTTAGAATATTTTTGCACATCTCTGCTTTGTTTTATAGCTTATAATGTAACTAATTACAGTAATGTGGATTAAGAGTTGACTGAAAATGTTATTCATCTGGAAACAACTGGTAATTATTGTACATATCTCGTTGGTGATATCGCACAGGACAGTATTAATTTTTATATATATATATATACTGAAATATACACACAACTGACCTTTTTATCTTTATTTACAGCAAGCCATATAGCCTGATGCCTGAGGAAATGTTCAGGGCCAGGAAACAGATCTTTGATGTCATCCCGGGAGAGTGAATGCAACAAATCTTCTCCAATATTGGCAGCTGGAACACATAGAATTTACAATTAGTGCCAACACACTGAATTATTTAAGAAGTGAGGTTATATTACCACCACATTTTTACACTGTCACACTTTCTTCACCAAAATAAATGAAATGAATTTAAAAACAGGAGTAGCATTAACGTTAATGCGTTAAAGCGCATAATAAAATCCACTCAACTTGATAAACTAGGCTAGCGAACATTAAAAAACTTGTTAAAACATAAGATTGATACAACATTAAACTATCTCATAAAAAATACCTCTAAATGTGGCAGTTGTAACATCATCTAGTTCATCCAAAACACAAATCTACTAAAAAGGCTCCAGAAGTTAAGTTAATATTCATTATTCTAATTTGCTGGACTCTGATTGGCTAACAAACTAGCCTATCAGAGCAAGATATACTGTTTCCTGCCCCGCTGCGCATGGCAACAGCAGACGTTCTCTCTTACTGTTTGATACATCTTATGCTAACAGCTTTTAGCCAGCAGCATGCTAGGCGTTATGCTAACAGCTTTTAGCCAGCAGCATGCTAGGCGTTATGCTAACAGCTTTTAGCCAGCAGCATGCTAGGTGTGGTTTCAACTGCAGGAGCTGATGAATACTAACGAACAAAGGAGTTGTGATGAAACAGATACAGGTCGTTAGAACTCGGGAGAACTCGGGTTTTATCACCACCTGCGTAGTTTGAGAGATTAAAACTGAAAGAGAAGTTATTGACCTGTTTTCACACCCACTATGAAGGTAAGAACACCTGTGGAGCTAAAATATTCAACAGATACCTCAGAAAACCTGTTTTTAATGGAAGAGACTCTTTAAATTCTCTAACAGATGAGAGATTCAAAAGTAAATCAAAGTTTTAAAACAGCTTTTACTTTAATTCTCCCCTGCAAACCAGTTAATTTTTTGGCTTTCTTTTTTAAGACTTCACGGGCTTTATTAAGTTCCACTAGACACATACACACAAATCAAGTCTAATAACAACGTGGCCAAGCTGCAAAATCTCAAGGTGTCTACTTTGTGTAAATGTTCTTAATGTTCTTAAAACTGTGGGGTGACAGAAATGAACCTGTTGTCTGTATTTTTGTGATTCGTGACAATAAATAACACTGAAAATGCCTATTTTTTTCTCAGATTTTAGATTAGTAGCTCTTAATAAGAGTAATAAATCATCTGCAAAGTAATGAGTGCAAGAACAATCTTGCTTTCACTACTACTACATCGGCGTGTTATTCATATGTTTCTATGGTAAATCCTTCTGTCTTTTCTTTTTTAATTGATGTTTCTAATAAACTTTAAAAACCAACATTATTTTAGCCTAAACTGAGCTGATGTGGTGGAACTAACATTTAATCCCAATCTGCATACAAAGTGATTGCAAACTGATATCAGCCTCTCACACAACTTCCTCTCAGACAGCTAAAAGTCATCCAACTTTAAACAGGAAATCAGTGATTTACTCTGTTCCACATTACTCAGATGATTGACTGTATTTTACTTTATTTTTTCAGTGATAAAAATATCCAAACAGATGAGAGATTACAATTCTCTCCTGGATTAAACAGCTCAAAGCACTGATGCTGCTGTGATAAATCAATTGGTGTGTTTGTGTTCCTTCTGAACTGATCCATTTGTTGTGAATGCTTCTCTTGAGCCCTCGTGCATCCATATTGTTCTCTCCACGCTGATGCTATCTTAAACAACAAATGCGTCTCGATGTTAAATTTTCTTTGGGGACTTTAATCTGTGCTTGCCTTTATCTAAGAGGTGGAGGATGGGGAGTGGGATGACATTTATCTCCATGTTGGTAAGTGAAGACGTGTGTGTGTACATGCAGCTCTTTCTTGTTATCTCTGTAGAATAGGTTAGATACACTTTGTGTTAGAGCAGCAGAAAGAGGAATGTTGCTATCTCATTGGATGTTTGTTGACTTCTACATCTAAACATGTCCTTACCATGAAATCATTTAAAATCTTTATCTGTCTTGATAAACACAGTTTTAGACTAAAGATTTTGTTGTAACTTATAAGCGCATGCCTAAAAAAAGCTGCGACGCGTTTGAAGAACTGACCACAAAGGCATTCAGCAGTCTTTATTAAATCCAAGGCAACAAAACAGAACTTCTGGAAGTGTTTAGGAGTTGCCAGATAAGAGTCGCTGTGGTTTGCAGAACGTGCTGTTCGGCACAGTTAACCCGTTTTGTTGACCCGTTTGCTGATGAGCAAAACTTCTACATGACGGTTTCTGTCGTTCTAACACAGACTTATCATTTGGGCTTCCTGCCCCCCCCCCCCGCCCCCCCTTCAGCAAGATACACACAGTCTAAAGGACATTTGTCTCTCTGTCAAACTCTCAAACAGAGATCACAAGCTGGTTTCAGATTATGTTGTTTAAAGGTTTTGATGTGGCTTCAAGACTTCTGAGTAAATGTGTTTTATAAAAACACTTCAATGAAAACAAAAGTGGAACAGCATGTGTTTAACTTTTTAAGATCAGAAGCTGAAAAGTGTTTAAAACTCACATCTTCCATATGATTCAAGCCTCTTTCATCTTGTTTTTTTTTTTATGGGCACTGAAACAAGATAATCAGTTGTTTTTTATGTCAAATCCTAAACAATGTGTCCTTTCAGAAAAAAAACTGCAATTCTAAACGACACAGATTGATAGAGAGAGAGAGAGAGAGAGAGAGAGAGAGAGAGAGAGACGAAGGCCCTTCTGATGTACTGTCCATGTCAAAGGAGCATTTATTACAGCTGATGTCATTGTTAATTAAATGAAAGACACAAAAAAAATTAAAGACAAGAGAAAAATACCAGCTGTCTCAGGAAAAAGCAGCCGTCTATATTGATGGACTTCACTGAAAAGTAGCTGTAATGCTGTCCACCAAAATGTAATCAGTCAAATCGGCACCTCCATTTCTTCCTCTCAGTGGCTTCAACTGGGAAAAAAAAAAGATTCCTGCATTGATTGACAGGAGAAAGATTGACAGGGATTTTCTTGTCTGTCCTGCTTCGAACAGACAAGACAAAGCCAACGGTTGTCTGTCTGTGCATCTCATCCCTCTTTTTTTAAAGCAGATAAGTGACAGTCTGTCTTAGCCCAAATGATTTAGTCTCTGCGTCACTGTTGATGTGCGCATTGCCAAGTGACTATTGATTCTAAACAACTACAACATGTAAGCTCATCAGTGTCTCCTGGGCTTGATCCTGGGACAACAGATAGCACACAGTTGGCAGAAGGGAAGTGAGGTGTAAGTGGGAGAAAGAAGCTGGATGAAGGCTTTAGTGGGAGGACATGTCTCACAGTCATGTGGGTGGATGTGATGAGAGACTGGCACCTGCTCTAGAGCCTCCAGATGGCCGGGTGGGGACCCGAGCCAGTGGGGTAAGGGGACCCTGTGTCACACTCTGCATCTGCACTTCTTGTCAGAATTTTGGCAGAGCAGTAACGTTCAGCAAGCAATCGCCGCTCGGAGACCTGCAGGATGAAAATTCAAGTTGGGCAAGAGATGAGTCAAAATGCAGCCATGCACCTGATGCTGTGTGGACATTCCAGGAACTGGTGGCGGACATCCAAATAGGATCTGAGAGTATGGAAAGAAGTCAGGGAGAGATTGGCTCTGGCATCTGGGCACACTACCTGGGCGATATAAAAGTTAGAGCACATTAGAAAGTTCAGACTAATTAAAGACTTGGCGGAGTGAGCAGCATAAAAATAAGCTATTTTTAATATCAAGCACAATGGAACAAGGCTCAAATTAGATCAGACTTTCAATCACCCTCTCAGTTCTCAGTCATTCTGAACACGAGGTATCTGTGGATTTTTTTGACACCTGGTAATTATTTCATTCAGATATAAAAAATTTGATTTCCAAAAATGTGAAAAAAACTATTTTGTTTAAAAAAATTTCTGGCACAAAAATAATTCATATGGTGTTTTTGTTTGACAACACCAATATTAACGAAAACAGAGAGAAGTAATATTTCATGTTAGCCAGAAAAGTCTGAGTTTAAAGGGTTTTAGTAACTTTCTGAAATCCAGCTGAAATGATGTCAGAAATCAGGCTGTATTTATATTTATCATATGATTTTAGATTGCTGAACATTTTGTAGTGGCAGATGTTTGATGTTGATTCCTGCCCCCCAACCGCAATTTTAAAGAGCATAATTTGTCTATTAGGTTGTTATAAGTACACCTCTTCTTATCAATGTATCCTTATTAACATTAAACATTGTTAATTCCTCTGCTTAAATTCTATATTTATAAATGTAAATTTAATCTTAAAGACACCCTTCCATTAAAAACAGTTTTTCTGAGGTTTCTGTTGAATATTTTAGCTCCACAGGTGTTCTTACCTTCATAGTGGGTGAAAACAGGTCAACAACTTCTCTTTCAGTTTTTATCTCTCAAACTACGCAGGTGGTGATAAAACCCGAGTTCTCCCGAGTTCTAACGGCCTGTATCTGTTTCATCACAACTCCTTTGTTTGTTAGTATTCATCAACTCCTGCAGTTGAAACCACGCCTAGCATGCTGCTAGCTAAAAGCTGTTAGCATAAGACGTAGCAAACAGGAAGATACTCGGTGCGCTGTTGCCATGTGCAGCAGGGCAGGAAACAGGAAGCCGTGCTCTCGTAGGCTAGTTTGTTAGCTAATCTGAGTCTAGAAAATTAGCATAATGAATATTAATGAGTTGCAACCAAAGCTGGATGAATCTACACACAGACATATTGAAAGGTCTGTTAATCCGTGTTTCTAGTGTTTTTTAGAAATGACATATTTCATATTACTAAAGAAATAACCACAAAGTCATGAAATTTGTGTGAAATGGCCTCTTTAATACACCATACTTTCCTCATTTTCTTAAAGAGAAAGAGTTATACGTACATAACTCAGTGCGGCTGTGGCTCAGTGGGTAGAGCGGTTGTCCTCCAATTTGAAGGTTGGTGTATCGATCCCGGCTTCCACCTGTCGAAGTGTCCTCGGGCAAGACACTGAACCCCATGTTGCCCCCCGATCTGCGTATCAGGTTGTGTGAGTGTTAGCCCCGCCCCTCTCCCCCCGGTTTACATATCGGGTTTTGTGAATGGGTGAATGTAAAACCTTGTAGTGTGAAAGCGCTTTGAGTGGTCTGAATGACTAGAAAGGCGCTATACAAATACAGGACATTTACCATTTACATAAAATTAATATCACACTCCTCTAACAAAAAAGCTTTCAAAACAATAAAATTTGTGCACACCTTTGTATGTATTTATATAATTAACCCACCTGGTTGTTGTTCTTGTAACTGTTATGCAGTGTGCAATTTGTGAAAAAAAGCAGAGGGGGATTTTTTTTTTCACTTTCAAAAGGTCTTGCGGCGAGGTTGGGGGGGGTTCGTATATACATGCACACCGTAAACACACGGTGCTTATTTAGTGCGCCCCACTAATTGAGAAGGACTGATTTAGGGATACTACAGAAACACTCACACTCTTTTACTTTGGTTCTGTTATTACATTGATGGTTACTGATGTGTGACCAGAGGTGAATGGGTAGAATATTTTTACCAAAACAACAGATAGTCCTTCAATATTGTTGAAATACTCTAATGATATATCAAATTATTCACAAAGTTATTTTATATGATGATGAATCTAAGCAGAATGTGTTTGTATGACCCTCACTAATCAACCATTCTCCTGCAGTTCTTCTTTGGAAACTTGTCTCCTCGCAGAGCCAAGCAGAACATCAATATACTATAAAGGTGATGTCTCCCCTTGTCTCAGAGGACTTTTGCTGGGATGCAAGCTGAAGCAGCTGCCAATGGGAAGTGGACAAGCCTTTCAGTTTTGTTCTTACTTTTTGTTGTGCAGCTTTTGCCATCCACTGCTGGCTTCCTACCAGCAAGTGACAGTCTGAAACGAAGCAGCTCACACAGCTTGACTGATCAATATGTGAGTACTGCATCCATGTCATCTGATCCAGGACTTTCAGGGATGTCCGAGGCCTGTATAAGGAGAAGATTTCTGAACATCATTTGATCAAATATAAAGTTATCACAAAAAGTAAGGATATTTATGTTGGTTGATAAATTCTTCCTGTAACAATGCTTCTTGGCAATCAATCTTTTACTGAGGGAAAGGCCTGTTTATTTTCCTTTTAAATGGTGCCACATTTGTAAAAAAAAAAAAAAAAAAGAAAAGAAAACATAACTGGGTTAAGCAGCAGAATTTAAAATGCAGGTTTGTGCTTATGAAAAACTTGCCAAACCTCCCCTGCCAAAAGCAAACCACTAATTTTGCTATTGACTGTTGTTTAGGGCTTCTGGTATACAAGTTGCTGAAAATTACAGGCTTGATTGATTCCTGATTAGCAGCACCTGTTAGTATGGATCCTGCTACAGTGGGCAGTTGGTGTTTGCCCCAAGCATGTCACACTAGACTGATCTGGATAGGGCTTGTGCCTTAGTGCAACTTTAAACTGGTGTTCCACAAAAACAAGTTGGAGTATTATTTAGAGTGAATCCTAGAACCATCTCCAAATTGAGGCCCAGTTAAACGTAATGAGGAATGAGACAGGCTGCAAAATTGGTCTTTCCAAGATGTGACACCGCAAGACGAGCCATCCCTCATCCTGTCAGCACTTGGGAACTGTAAGCAGTCTTCTACATGTTTGCACTCAAGGCTGCCAGGATTCCTGCCATGACTGCCCTTCACTTTCAGGCCTATTTTTGCTGGTGTCATCAATATGTACACCGAAACCAAAACAGGTGGAGAAACATGAAGTTCAGCAATAAATCCAGCAGCTGAACTGTAGAATCAAAAGATGGAGAAGACATATACAATGCAGTGCTGATTGCTGCATCTATAGGGTCACAGCTTTGATGATTTGGGTAGGGATCACTCTCATTGGTAAAACATCATTGGAGGCAATCCTAATACTGAGATATATATTGGGATGGGATTCTACAGCCAGTGGCAATCCCATGTCTCCACAGTCTGGGAACAGGCTATATCCTCCAAGATGACAACACTTGCCTCCACAGAGCTGTGTTTATTATCAACTACCTCCAGAATTTAGGAGTGGAGGGGATGGAACGGTCCTCACCTCAACTGCACTGAAATCCTGTGGGGTCAACCTGGGCGTGCTAATAATGCCAGAGTAACCATTGTGACCACACTTGCTGACTTTCAGCAAATGCTGGTTGAATTAATAATTGATAATAATTGATACTATATTGATACTATATTTTTCTGCATTTGACTCATCCCCGAGGAGCAGAGGGTAGCCATCTGTACAGTGCCCAGGGGCAGTTTTGGGGTTCAGTAGCTTGCACAAGATCCTTCCACATGTAATACTGAACCACTCACTTTCCTGTCAGAGGACGACCAAGCGTGACCAACATGAGGAGGTGGTATCAGGCTGCATATGGCACTTCCATGCTACTAAGGCCCCTGTTTATTGAATTATACATTGCCAAATTGTTGATATTTCTTGATTATTTAGCAATTACAAACACCAAATAAGAGTCAATAAAAAATAAATTGTTTGGGATTGCATGGTAAATGTAGCAGGTTTTTCATGGGTGCAACCTACTTAGCGCTGTTCAATCTATAAATGCATGTTCCTAGTAAATATGGCACCATGATGTACTGTTTCCAACATTATACAATTTATCATTGACCAAACAGAAATTTATTTGCTTTTTTAGAAAGTTTAGATGATCTAGAGTCACTGCCAGCAACTGTTAGCATTAATGTATGAATTGGTAACATTTGTTCACAAAGGAAAACATATGTGCTCGTCATGTGGCAAACACGCAAACTTTAAAACTGCAAAACACCCATTCCACCGTTCCAATGCTCCTCAGTGTTTGCCACAGACTGTTAACGAGGCCCTTCCATTAAAAACAGTTTTTCTGAGGTTTCTGTTGAATATTTTAGCTCCACAGGTGTTCTTACCTTCATAGTGGGTGAAAGCAGGTCAACAACTTCTCTTTCAGTTTTTATCTCTCAAACTACACAGGTGGTGATAAAACCCGAGTTCAAATGGCCGGTATCTGTTTCGTCATAACTCCTTTGCTCGTTAGTATTCAACAGCTCCCGTAGTTGAAACCACGCCTAGCATGCTGCTGGCTAAAAGCTGTTAGCATAATAGCATAAGACGTAACAAACTAGAAGACATGACGTCTGCTGTTTTGCCTTTGATTTGATTGCCTGTGATTATACCTTGCTCTCATTGGCTAGTTTGTTAGCCAATTTGAGTCCAGCAAATTTGATTAATGAATATTAATGAGTTGCTGCCCAAAGCCTGACGGAACCAGCCAAATTTTGAAGCAGAGAGATTGAAAGGTCTGTTAATCAGTGTCTCCTAATGTTTTTAGATATAAAGTGTTTCATATTACTGGTTATTACTTAAGAAATAACCATAAAGTCATGAAATTTGTGTGAAATGGCCTCTTTAAAGACTTCTAAACTGCAGTTGGTGAAGCAGTTAAAACTAATATTCTCTTCATGTTTTATTTATTCATTTTTTTAGAACAGAAGACCCTACACAAAGACTTAAATTACAAATAAGATCCAGCAGAAGTAACACTGCAGGAAAAAACAAGGCATGTGAGGAGTGTTTGATTACTGAGGGGCCTGTGGTAAATAACAGCTGATCTTAAAAAAAGAAAGAAAAGATTATCAATAGAAAATTGTTTGTGTGCAAATACTTTGATGCAACATCAGAGGCTGTTAAAGAACAAAATAAAACCTGAAAGTTTTGCCAATTCCAAATTTTAATTTTAAATGGACTTTATTACCTAGTTTCATACACATTTATTTTGCTGATACTTTGTAGACTTGTCTTTATCTTTTTCTACCTTATAGTTTGTCTAAGGATATTTTTTCAGCTTCTTTATATGTATGAGGTGCAGATTTTTTAATGCACTTTAATTAGATGAGGATCATTCTAAAATGATGCTACAAACGGTGGCTGCTTGTTGGAATAGCTCTGTGAAATTACTAGCAGTTTTTTTAGTAAGTCTTTTTGTAAACAGAGCTCTTTTTGAATTATTTTTATTTTAGTTTGGATACTGTGCTGATGAAAACATTTTTGCTTGATTTATGTTTTTTGCCACTTGTTATCATGCTTAATGGCAACTAGAGACTTGTTTACAAAATAAAACAGCTAATGGACATTTCTATGGCTCAAATAATCTAATTGAGACCCAAAATGCCTGATGAGTTAAAAAGAAGACGACTGGATGTAGAGCAAAGCAAAGAGAAAGAGGAAGTTTAAACATTCCATCAGTCATATTGATGTGAGATCTTGTATTAATGAGATAAATTAACTTGAAACACCGTTGTAAACCCAGCCACTGAGACTTGGCTAAAGGAATTGGAATTTACCTGACAAAAAGGGTGGTAGTAGCTCATGCAGTAGAGCAGGTCATCTAGTGACCGGAAGGACCACCAGTCACCGGTTCAAATTCAGTTCCTTCTAGAAAAAGATTGCTTTGCCATTGTGTCCTTAGGCAAGACACTTCACCCCCCTTGCCTTTTTGGTGGCCGGGTGATGCTGGTGTCTGGCAGCCTGTCAGTGTGTCCAGGGCAACTGTGGCTGTGGCTTTGACTTGAAAGGTACTAAACAAGTGCAGGCCACTAACAGACCACAGTCTGTGAGACTGAAGAGTTGTACGTGTCTGATCAGGTGATCAGCAGCATAGGAGCACCACAGGGAACTGTACTCTCACCATTCCTTTTCACTCTGTACACCTCAGACTTTCAGTACAGGTCAGAGTCCTGACATCTACAAAAATACTGTGATGACACTGCAGTTGTTGGTGGATCAGAGATGGACAAGAAACTGAGTCCAGAGACCTGGTGGACCACTTTGTGTCCTTGTGTGGGAACAATCATCTCATCTTGAATGTGAACAAGATAAAGGAGATGATTGTGGATTTTATGAAGAGCAGCAACAAGCCAAAACCCATTTCCATCATGGGAGAAGAAGTGGAGGTGGTGGAGGAGTATAAATACCTGGTGTTCACCTGGACAACAGACTGAACTGGAGACACAACATTGATGCTGGAAGACCCACAATATCTTAGTCCTGTCATTCTCCACTACTTTTGGTGGAGCCTTCGACTTTGATTGTGATATCTCAAGGTTGCATATGGCACACGTGCTCCTGTGCACTATTCCCGTCGATTGATTATGGTGATGTGTGTACGCTTTGTCTGCCTACATCCAGCACATCTTTTATGTGCTGGATTGTTTCAGGGGCATCCTGTGCTGCCTTTCATTCTAGTCGTCTCTCACTTCTTCAGTCTCATGATGGTTCATGCTGTGTAGGACCTTGTGCCTCCTTGATGTTTTGTCCTTCTCCTCCTTCTTTTGATTTGATTTCTACATCTGAAAGTCAAGAAATATTTTATGGCTTCATTGCGACCCATCACTTCTCTGTAAGTGAATGGATTTGCAGAACCCTAAGAATTCCAGGTTTGATGTTAGGTTCTGGTCTTCTATCTCAATTCTTTGCATTTCCTTCAACATTCTGACATGAAACTGTAGATTTATTTAATTCACTGTTTCCTTGGCAACTTTATCTGAGAGACTAGCAAGGTTTCAGCAGGAGACAGAGTGCAGTAGTGAAGTCATTATTTACTGCAAGGCTCAAGCTCTGATATTCATTGACATGCTTTTACTGCGTCACCCTCATTCTTCCATGTCTATTTCCACCCTTCACATCATGATGTACATAATTGGAGTCTCCATGGCAATGTTGTTGGTCAGGTTACTGGCTGCTTCTTTTGGAACACAGCAATTATCTTTAATGAAAAACACAGATACAGTTCGTTTATTGGTTTTCATATGCTGTAGAAAGAAAGTGCATGCAAACATCAAAAATAAATGTTTGACAAGTCTTTGAAGATATTAAAAAAAGTTAAGAATAAAGAGATTTGATTTATTTTCCTGTTAATCATTTTTTTTAGTTCAGTTGGCTGAGAACAAGGCGGGGCAGGCAGTAAGGCAACTTACATTTGAGTAGTGTGTCATTCAATAGGTAAGGTCTTTAATTACTGCTTATGCTCATATTTTCTAAAGTGCAAATTGTGGCTTCAGAGGGAAGAAAGGGAGTTCGCATTGTTCTTAATTGTTATATCATTCACTGTCCAAACCACAGTCATATTAGTTCACCTACATTAATAAACGACTTCCGAACTTTGTTTTTACACTTAGAATCTAAGAGACAAAGTATAAATTCTGGGTTGATGAGAAAATGTCACTTTTTGGGCAAATGATTAAAGGAAACTAGAGCAAGAAGATGGACAAAATAATCCGTTTCTTTTATATGTCAGTGTTGGTGCATGTTCCTGCTGTAGGATGTATGTAGTCAGTAGCCACGACACCGCACAAGAGTGATGTCAGTTTAAAATAAAATCTAAGATCTGAAAACTGGGACCACTACCCCAGTCTGGCACTCCACAGGTGTTGTCCCAGTCCTTCATGCAACAGGTGTGTCATCCATCACAGCCCCACAACATCCAGTGCCTTCAGCATCTCAGAGCGAATCTCACCAACTACTTTTTAACTACTTTGGCGACCTCTGCCAATATGATGGACTCGACTCCTCCAAGTCTTCAGGCCTTGCCTCCTCAGTGGATGACACGGTGACCAGGTTTAGGAGGTTCTCAAAGTGCTTCTTCCATTGTCCAATAATATCCCCAGACTGGGTCAGCAGTTCCCCATCCAAACCAGACATAGTCTGATTTGGGCTGTCTTCCCTTTCTGAGTCAACAAGCAGTTAGAAAGAACCTCTGTGAGGATCCTTCTCCATGGCCTCTCTGAATTCCTCCCACATTCAGGATTTAACTTTCATGACCACAGAATGTGTCATCCTTCTAGCTACATGATATCTGCCAGTCACTTCAGGAGTTCTTTGATATAGCCAAGTGTCCAAGGCTCTTTTCTTTAGCTTGAGGGCTTCCATCACAGTTGCTGCAACAACAGGCACCACTGACTTTCTGACCTCAACTTCTGAGAGCTGCATCTACAGTGGAGGCTGTGAACATGGCCCACTCAGATTCCATGTCCTCAACCTCCCTCGATATGCAGGAAAGACTCTGCCTGAGGTGTGAGGTGAAGGTTTCCTAGACATGGGTCTCTGCTAAACAGTCCCGGTTCATCCTTGTTTGGGTTTACCAAGTCTTTCCTGCATCTTCCCCTACCACCAGCAGGTGGGGATCGGTTGAGAGCTCTGTTCCTCTATTTACCCGAGTGACTAAAACATAGGGGCTTGGGTCTGATTATACAATGTATGAACTATAGGGTAAGTTTGGAAGGCACAAATGTAATGGTGAGTTCAGTTGAGGATTGACAGGAGAAGATAAACATAAACACTAACATCTACTCAAAAATAATTGAAACCTGATACTAGTGCTGTCATGAGATTAAAAATTGGATGAGATGAATTCATTTTGAGCAGTAATGAATTAATCTAATTAATCTTATTTTTAATCTAATTTAATAATAGCTAAGAAAAACACTATTGTTATCTATGGTTCTGTCGGGACGTTTTTGAAAAGCAGATTTTCCATTCATGGGACCGACAACTCTCATATGCTCCTCCATTGTCACTTCTCCGCTCTGCAACTAACCTCTTTTGCTCACCTTGTCGTCACTGGAAGTCAATCAGCAGCCAATAGACGTCCACCTAAGAGTGATTAATCCAGGGCTTAATTTGAGCCGGACCAAGATCCGGGAACTGTCTTATTTTGAAAGGGTGTGTTCCGGTAACTGTTTGCTGGGATCCGTTAACGGCGCCAATTGGGTTAAATAACAGCAGCATCAAAATACCAAAAAGGCAGTATAACTTACTTCTTCTGGGTTTATCATCACTTTCTCTAACCCTGCTGACAATTTACACCCACAGCGCTTGGTCTGGTCCAACGGTTGTGTATGTGTGTGTGTTCATACATGTCTATGTGTGTGTTCATACATGTCTATGTGTGTGTGTTCATACATGTCTATGTGTGTGTGTTCATACATGTCTATGTGTGTGTGTTCATACATGTCTATGTGTGTGTTCATACATGTCTATGTGTGCGTTCATACATGTCTATGTGTGCGTTCATACATGTCTATGTGTGTGTGTTCATACATGTCTATGTGTGTGTTCATACATGTCTATGTGTGTGTTCATACATGTCTATGTGTGTGTTCATACATGTCTATGTGTGTGTGTTCATACATGTCTATGTGTGTGTTCATACATGTCTATGTGTGCGTTCATACATGTCTATGTGTGTGTTCATACATGTCTATGTGTGTGTTCATACATGTCTATGTGTGCGTTCATACATGTCTATGTGTGTGTTCATACATGTCTATGTGTGTGTTCATACATGTCTATGTGTGTGTGTTCATACATGTCTATGTGTGTGTGTTCATACATGTCTATGTGTGTGTGTTCATACATGTCTATGTGTGTGTTCATACATGTCTATGTGTGTGTTCATACATGTCTATGTGTGTGTTCATACATGTCTATGTGTGTGTGTTCATACATGTCTATGTGTGTGTGTTCATACATGTCTATGTGTGTGTGTTCATACATGTCTATGTGTGTGTTCATACATGTCTATGTGTGTGTGTTATACATGTCTATGTGTGTGTTCATACATGTCTATGTGTGTGTGTTCATACATGTCTATGTGTGTGTGTTCATACATGTCTATGTGTGTGTGTTCATACATGTCTATGTGTGCGTTCATACATGTCTATGTGTGTTCATACATGTCTATGTGTGTGTTCATACATGTCTATGTGTGTGTGTTCATACATGTATATGTGTGTGTTCATACATGTCTATGTGTGCGTTCATACATGTCTATGTGTGCGTTCATATATGTCTATGTGTGTATGTTCATACATGTGTATGTGTGTGTTCATACATGTCTATGTGTGTGTGTTCATACATGTCTATGTGTGTGTGTTCATACATGTCTATGTGTGTGTGTTCATACATGTCTATGTGTGTGTTCATACATGTCTATGTGTGTGTTCATACATGTCTATGTGTGCGTTCATACATGTCTATGTGTGCGTTCATACATGTCTATGTGTGTGTGTTCATACATGTCTATGTGTGTGTGTTCATACATGTCTATGTGTGTGTGTTCATACATGTCTATGTGTGTGTTCATACATGTCTATGTGTGCGTTCATACATGTATATGTGTGCGTTCATACATGTCTATGTGTGTGTGTTCATACATGTCTATGTGTGTGTGTTCATACATGTCTATGTGTGTGTGCTTATATGTGTCTGTGTGTGTGTTTATACATGTCTGTGTGTGTGTGTTTATACATGTCTGTGTGTGTGTTTATACATGTCTGTGTGTGTGTTTATACATGTCTATGTGTGTGTGCTCATACATGTCTGTGTGTGTGTTCATACATGTCTGTGTGTGTGTGTTCATATATGTCTATGTGTGTGTGTTCATACATGTCTATGTGTGCGTTCATACATGTCTATGTGTGTGTGTTCATACATGTCTATGTGTGTGTGTTCATACATGTCTATGTGTGTGTGTTCATACATGTCTATGTGTGTGTTCATACATGTCTATGTGTGTGTGTTCATACATGTCTATGTGTGCGTTCATACATGTCTATTGTGTGTGTTCATACATGTCTATGTGTGTGTGTTCATACATGTCTATGTGTGTGTTCATACATGTCTATGTGTGTGTGTTCATACATGTCTATGTGTGCGTTCATACATGTCTATGTGTGTGTGTTCATACATGTCTATGTGTGTGTGTTCATACATGTCTATGTGTGTGTGTTCATACATGTCTATGTGTGTGTTCATACATGTCTATGTGTGTGTGTTCATACATGTCTATGTGTGTGTTCATACATGTCTATGTGTGCGTTCATACATGTCTATGTGTGCGTTCATACCTGTCTATGTGTGCGTTCATACATTTCTATGTGTGCGTTCATACATGTCTATGTGTGTGTGTTCATACATGTCTATGTGTGCGTTCATACATGTCTATGTGTGTGTGTTTATATATGTCTATGTGTGTGTGTTCATACATGTCTATGTGTGCGTTCATACATGTCTATGTGTGTGTTCATACATGTCTATGTGTGCGTTCATACATGTCTATGTGTGCGTTCATACATGTCTATGTGTGTGTTCATACATGTCTATGTGTGTGCGTTCATACATGTCTATGTGTGCGTTCATATATGTCTATGTGTGTGTTCATACATGTGTATGTGTGTGTGTTTATACATGTCTGTGTGTGTGTTCATACATGTCTATGTGTGCGTTCATACATGTCTATGTGTGTGTTCATACATGTCTGTGTGTGCGTTCATACATGTCTATGTGTGTGTTCATACATGTCTATGTGTGTGTGTTCATACATGTCTATGTGTGTGTTCATACATGTCTATGTGTGCGTTCATACATGTCTATGTGTGTGTTCATACATGTCTATGTGTGCGTTCATACATGTCTATGTGTGTGTGTTCATACATGTCTATGTGTGTGTGTTCATACATGTCTATGTGTGTGTTCATACATGTCTATGTGTGTGTTCATACATGTCTATGTGTGTGTTCATACATGTCTATGTGTGCGTTCATACATGTCTATGTGTGCGTTCATACATGTCTATGTGTGTGTGTTCATACATGTCTATGTGTGTGTTCATACATGTCTATGTGTGTGTGTTCATACATGTCTATGTGTGTGTGTTCATACATGTCTATGTGTGTGTGTTCATACATGTCTATGTGTGTGTTCATACATGTCTATGTGTGCGTTCTTATATGTCTTGTGTGTGTTCATACATGTCTATGTGTGCGTTCATACATGTCTATGTGTGTGTGTTCATACATGTCTATGTGTGTGTGTTCATACATGTCTATGTGTGTGTGTTCATACATGTCTATGTGTGTGTGTTCATACATGTCTATGTGTGTGTTCATACATGTCTATGTGTGTGTGTTCATACATGTCTATGTGTGTGTTCATACATGTCTATGTGTGTGTGTTCATACATGTCTATGTGTGCGTTCATACATGTCTATGTGTGTGTGTTCATACATGTCTATGTGTGTGTTCATACATGTCTATGTGTGCGTTCATACATGTCTATGTGTGCGTTCATACATGTCTATGTGTGTGTGTTCATACATGTCTATGTGTGCGTTCATACATGTCTATGTGTGTGTGTTCATACATGTCTATGTGTGTGTGTTCATACATGTCTATGTGTGTGTTCATACATGTCTATGTGTGTGTTCATACATGTCTGTGTGTGCGTTCATACATGTCTATGTGTGTGTTCATACATGTCTATGTGTGCGTTCATACATGTCTATGTGTGCGTTCATACATGTCTATGTGTGTGTGTTCATACATGTCTAGTGTGTGTGTTCATACATGTCTATGTGTGTGTTCATACATGTCTATGTGTGCGTTCATACATGTCTATGTGTGCGTTCATACATGTCTATGTGTGTGTGTTCATACATGTCTATGTGGCGTTCATACATGTCTATGTGTGTGTGTTCATACATGTCTATGTGTGCGTTCATACATGTCTATGTGTGTGCGTTCATACATGTCTATGTGTGTATGTTCATACATGTCTATGTGTGTGTTCATACATGTCTATGTGTGTGTTCATACATGTCTATGTGTGCGTTCCGGTATCAGTCAGTGAATTCTGGTCTCGTAGCGCTATTTGCGTTCCGGTAACTTTTGATTTACAAATGAAGCACTGGATTAATCCCTTTGTACAACTCCAGCACAAGAAACCGAAATACTAAAAAAGGATTTTATTTAAAAGCAACTCAAAAGCAGAAACTGTAAATATAGATTAAAAATTAGATTAATGTGATTAAGGAATATAACACACCAAATATGGCTGTAAATAATTAATCGCAACTAACGAGATAATTTGACACCCCTACCTGATACAATCCTTAAGAAGAAGGAACTGGAGCCTGCTGCTGCAAACCAGGCAGCCCCAGACGAGGCCAGGAACATCCAACTCAGAGAACTAACCTCCAGCCTAACCTGCAGAAAACAACAAAGAAAGTGCCAAAAGAAAAGAAGCAATAAAACAGTCTTCCAGAACTCTAATAGCACGTTTTCTCTTTTTAGCTGTTACTGACCCGTTATGAAGCTCTCGCCTCAACAAATGTATCACCTTGAAATAAATAACTTTGCCTGTCAAAACAATGCAATTCAAAACACCAGAGCAGCCCAGACAGAAACACAGAAGTTATTGGTGATCCTGTCCTTGACTGACCTTCAGGGTTGCCTCTCACCAAACACTGTCTTTGTCTCTGAAATGGCAGCAATTAGTGTCTGGAGCCTTCAGAGTGGTTATTTTGAAAGTGTGCAGGGGCAAACAAAGTGAATGGGGGTGGGAGGTGGGTGAGGGATGTGGGGGGGCTGAGAGAGCCACAGGGGCCCAGGGTGGGAGGCAGAAAGAGGGGGAGCCAGAAGGTCAGGGATAATTAGACGCCTTTGTGGCCTTCTCAAGAGGCTCAGGAGGAAGCCCACAGATGAGCCCCCAGCTCTCAGATGCCATGGTAAAGAGGATGCAATCACATCTTACCCCCCACAAACACCTCAGGGATGCTGCAGTCACAGGAGACAAACAAGTGACAATGGGCACAGGTGTATTTGGATGAAAGAACAATGTAACAATAAGAAAATAAAAAGGTGGAGCTTGACCAAATAATTGTTATTTGGTCTGTAAATTGATGAATTGATATGTTTTCCAACATTATTCCTTCACTAATCATACTGCAAAGCCTGTTTACCTATTCAGAATGTATAGCTGATAAAATATCACCGGGTTTTGTGCTGGATGAATTACTTTTTTCTTTATTGAACGTGTCGCTCACTAGTGCTTGACTTTTAACACCAAATGTCAGTTTTGTTATCTGCAATCATATCCACCCTTTCATCTTGAATGACCCTCTGAGGAAAAAGATCATTTAAAGTAACCACAGCTTAAACTTTCATAGCTTCAGGTTAGGAAAACAGTCAAAATAACCATCATACTGACATTTTGTTACGGATGACACATACTTTTCTTGCGAGAGTGTTTAGCAGTGAGAAAATGTTTATATAGAATAAAATACATACATAATAAAATCAGATTTGTAAATGTGAACTTTTATAGGTGGTCATCTGTTCAATAAAAAGAAAAAAAAAATTAGCAACTGGAAAAAGTAATGATCATGTAACCACAGATATTTATACATATTATATTATGTTTAATATTAATTTCTGCCACAGGTATTTTGCCACATACTATTATATTGAAATAAATTCAATAAATACGTGCGGCGTAGTCTAGCGGAAAGGGCGATCGTCCTTCGTCCAAAAGATGACGGGTTCGATCCCCAGTGCCGGCAAGCTACGTCAAAGTATCCTTGGGCAAGATACTGCCTCCCTGGGCGCTGTTCAATATGGCTGCCCTCTGCTCCTCACCTCACAGTGAGAACGGGTCAAATGCAGAGACAAATTTTCCCACTAGGGATTAATATGAAAAATAAAATAAAAATAAATAAATAAAAAATATGCATCCCTAAAAAGGTACAGTATGTAAGAATTAGACCTTGTTGTCAAATCCCAGTCCCGCTGTTCTCAGCCACTCACCCCCTCCCCTCCTTGATGTTTCTGTTGGGTTGCCAGTTTTGAAGTTGATCCTCATCTGAAGGTCTATTTGTTCAGCGTTGAGTTTTCCTAAGTGTGTTTGAACGCCCCATCATGTGCAGCTCAGCTGACCAGTTGGAAGGATGTGGTGGTTTCTTACTTTTTGCTGCTGCTCGTTGTGGAATCACAGCTGCTTGTGTTGAAGACTTGGCAGCCTTGCAGACTCACATGTGATTCGTTATGGAACCAGGAAGTCTGGACGTGTAAATAAGGATTCTGGTCTGGACCAGAAACTAGAGACCACCCAGCCAACTGAGATCCAGATCTGTTACAATGTGACTTTATTTTCAGCATCGGTGGGACATTAAACAGTTCTGTGAGTATTTCACTGTAACATTCTTACATATTGTACCTTTAAGCATTCAAACTATTCAAGTTGAGCTTCAAAATACAAATGCACAACTTACTGATTGCACCACTGGTCACACTTATTGAGCTCAATTGAAGAAACATACAAAAAAAGAACATTCTACCTGCAGTGAAACATGGAGGAGGCTCAGTTTATTTTGGGGGCTGCTTTGCTCCATCTGGCACAGAGAGTCTTAAATGTGTGCAAAGTACAAAAAGCTCAAGATTATCCAGTCATTATCAAAATGTGCTACCTGGTGTCAGAGAGCTTGGTCTGTTGCAGGTTCCTCCAACAGGATAAAGAGCCGAAACATTCAGATAAAAACACCAAAGAATGGCTCAGAACAAAACGTTGGACTATTCTGAGTACGCCTTTTATATCCCCTGATCTAAATCATTTTGAAAATCTTTGGAAGTGGTTGAAACATTCAGTCTAAAGAAGTCACCCTTCAATCCTGAAACAGCACAAGCAGTTCGTTCACTCTCACTGATAGTTACAGCTTGATTGCAGTGATTGCTTCCAAAGGTTGTATAGCAAAATGTTAGTTTTAAAGTAACATCATTTTTGAGGGGCCATCATCATTAGTTTCCTTTTGTCAATTATTCCACATAATCACAATCACAATATTAGATTTTTATCATTAATTTTGTCAGTTTACATTTATTCAGTGACCATTACTGTATGTGTTTTTTCTTTAACTGAAGGGTACTGACAGTATTGTCATTGGCATTGACTTCAGAGGGTTTCAAAAGGCTGTTTGGATGAACTCCATGCAAAAAGGTTCCAGGCTCGTTTCAGACTTTCTTGTTGCAAACACAGCTGTGACACTGTGCAGCCCCAATTCTTAAAAAAAAACAAAAACTGTAACACTTATAAAGGCAAAGCAATTAAACAAACCAAAACAAACGACAACCAAAAACAGAAATGCAATCATACACAGAGAAAGAGCACCTGGACAGGTCGTCAGTCCATTACAGGGACTCATATGCCACTTTTCCACCGACAGAACACGGTGCGGCTCGGTTCACTTTAGCCCCCTGCGGACCCTTTTCCACCGCCTTTCTCGGGTCTTAACCACGTCATTCCGCGCCAACCCGGCCTCTTTTTTCAGACCACCTCCTTGGTGGTCCGAAGCGGCCCAAAGCGGGCCCACACGCCCACCTGTCTACTGATTGGTCCAGTAAACTGCTACCATTGACACGATTACCTACGTAGTGGTAGCCCCTGATTGGCCCGGCTGTGTGTGGTGTTCATGTGGTGTGATTCAGAAACGCTTCCTCAAAAGGCTTTAAAAAAAACTCCCAGCAACCATACAAATATTTTATTTTAAAATACAATTGACTTTGGACAATGGCGACTTCCTCCACAAGAACCAAAAATCAAACCAACCAAAATGAACCACAGACAGAGTGCAAAGTACAAAAACACACGTATATCCGCCATTGTTGTTGTTGTTTCACGCGCTGTGACGTCGCGGACAAAGACTTTTGCGCGCCACTTTTCATAGCCAGATGGGCACGCCCCTATCCCCACTTACGTCCGCTTTATGTTTCCACCACCTCAAGCGAGTTGATCCGCGCTGTACTGTACCGCTCTCAAGCGCGCCGTGCTGATTTGTCGGTGGAAAAGGGGCATATCCTTCTACTGCTGGTGTCTCAACATGTTTCAGTGTTTTGGAGCTGTTGTTGTAGAAAATCTAAATGTAAACAAATGTATTATAACAGAAGGTCAGCATTTAACTGCCGTGCTGACAGGTGAGGCAGTAGGAAGAAATGACGTCTGATTGATATTTGCCTCTTGTGAGCAGACACACAGAACAGTGAATTCTCTTTGTGTTTTACTTTACTGACATGTAGATAACACGTGTGTGTAACATTTTAATGAAGGATGGGGGGAGAGCTAAGACTAAGTGGATGTTTTGGAAAAACTACAGGTCACTCAGTAAACTGTTGCATGATAGATGATGAGTAATTGCTCAGCTTTGGTTAATATGAAGCTTAATGTTTGGCATGCTAATTCAGCATCATGTCTGGTATGTAAATATCAGCTAAATGTCACGTTCATTAAGGAGTATGGAGCCATCGGAATGTGGGACAGTCCTTTATTCTGACAGTGTAGTGGATGCAGAAGACTGCACATGATGCTGCCTGGAGGCCTGGGGTGGGTGGGGGAGGGGGTGGTGGGGGAGGGGGATTCCCTATTAGAATAAGAATCAGGATATTTTTGCCAAGTTTGTTACACACAAAGAATTTGGCTCCAGTTTACATGTGCTCTTGTACTTGCAGACATACTGTATGTAAAGATAAGTAAATATTATTAGACATCATATACAGACTCAAGATACATTTAAGAACACAGTCCATCATAAATAGCTGGTGTTTGAAACCTGTATTCAGATAAAATATAATTATTTTTATGAGACAATAAGTTATTTCTTCAGTAAAGTGTTAAAAATGTTTATTGGGGGGAAGAAACTGGTTTTCTGTCATTACCCTACGACCCTGAACAGGACGAAGCAGGTTCAGAAAATGGATAGATGGGTGATGTGAAGTGCAATCTGGAGGTGAGAGCAGAGAAGAGGTGATGAACTGGCTGTGAAGGTTCCTGCTGATGCTGCTTATCCTTTTCCTCATGCTAGAGGAGTCCATGTCCTGGGTGGAGGGGTCCGGGTCCTGGGTGGAGGGGTCCGGGTCCTGGGTGGAGGGGTCCGGGTCCTGGGT
Organism: Pachypanchax playfairii; assembly: GCA_006937955.1. Taxonomy (NCBI): domain Eukaryota; kingdom Metazoa; phylum Chordata; class Actinopteri; order Cyprinodontiformes; family Aplocheilidae; genus Pachypanchax; species Pachypanchax playfairii. The sequence goes on from SSNP01000062.1 coordinate 129,390, forward strand.
GGAGGGGTCTGGGTACTGGGTGGAAGGGTCCGGGTCCTGGGTGGAGGGGTCCGGGTCCTGGATGGAGGAGTGAAGGTCTTGGATGGAGGAGAGAAGGTCCTGGATGGGGGAGAGAAGGTCTTGGGTGGAGGAGAGAAGGTCCTGGGTGGAGGAGAGAAGGTCCTGGATGGAGGATTGGAGGTCCTGGATGGAGGAGAGAAGGTCCTGGATGGAGGAGTGGAGGTCCTGGATGGAGGAGAGAAGGTCCTAGATGGAGGAGTGGAGGTCCTGGATGGGGCAGACAAGGTCCTGGGTGGAGGAGAGAAGTTCCTGGATGGAGGAGTGGAGGTCCTGGATTTAGGAGTGGAGGTCCTGGATGGAGAAGTGAAGGTCTTGGATTGAGGAGTGAAGGTCTTGGATGGAGGAGTGAAGGTCCTGGATGGAGGAGGGAAGGTCCTGGATGGAGGAGTGGAGGTCCTGGATTTAGGAGTGAAGGTCCCGCATGGAGGAGTGAAGGTCTTGGATGGAGGAGTGAAGGTCCTGGATGAAGGAGAGAAGGTCCCAGATGGAGGAGTGAAGGTCCTGGATGGAGGAGTGAAGGTCCCAGATGGAGGAGAGGAGGTCCTGGATGGAGGAGTGAAGGTCCTGGATGGAGGAGTGAAGGTCCTGGATGGAGGAGTGAAGGTCTTGGATGGAGGAGAGAAGGTCCCAGATGGAGGAGTGAAGGTCCTGGATGGAGGAGTGAAGGTCTTGGATGGAGGAGAGAAGGTCCCAGATGGAGGAGTGAAGGTCCTGGATGGAGGAGTGAAGGTCCCAGAGGGAGGAGTGAAGGTCCTGGATGGAGGAGTGAAGGTCCCAGATGGAGGAGAGGAGGTCCTGGATGGAGAAGTGAAGGTCCCAGATGGAGGAGTGAAGGTCCCAGATGGTGGAGAGAAGGTCCTGGATGGAGGAGAGAAGGTCCTGGATGGAGGAGTGAAGGTCCTGGATGGAGGAGAGAAGGTCCTGGATGGAGGAGTGGGGGATGGAGGGCATATCAGCACCAGTGATTCTCTCTGCAGATCTTTTAGTTCTCTACAGTCTGTTTCTATCTACTAGTTTGGTTGCAGAACCAAACCAAACTGTGATGGACTAGCAGATGATGGACTCAATGATGTTCTGTAGAAGTTCACCAGCAGCTCCTGTAGCAGGTTGAACTTCTTGAGCTGCTGCAGGAAGTTCAACCTGTCCTGAGCCTGAATGTGTCACGCTGGTCTGTTTGGTATGATAATGGGGGACAACCTACCGCTCCTGTTTCCTCTCTGATCCAGTTCAGGACACCACTGTGTTCTTTTTTCTTTACCTTGTACTTTTATTCAATTAGAAACTTGGTCTCAGTGTTTGGGTGTGGCCTCAAGAAGAACATGACAGAATGGATTTCTGTATTTTACATGTCTCTCTGAACGGAGTGTGTTTTCTTACTTTTTTCAGTCACCTGTCAGCTTGTTTACTTGAAACAGACTCTATGTTACAAAACAAGCTGCAAGAATCATTTAGAAAACTCACGGATCGTTTCTCCCTCCCGTGCGGTGCTGCACACATGCACATAATTTGGTTTGGATGTTCCAGCTTTCTTTAGTAAATGATTATATGCAACAAGGTTTTTTTAAAAGTCCTTTTCACAGAAAGTGACGCGAAATTAAGGTTTTGCATTTCACATCAGCTAAAATACAAACAAGATATCACTATATTAATTACTTGGGCCCTCAAAATGCAAAAAATAAAAATAAATAGAAGTCAGGTTTAACTGAAATCAATATATAAACTCAGAATCAGGCTATTTGGTTAAAGGTAAAAACATAACCAATATCGTATTACTTCCTGTTTTAAAGCCATTCAGTGAAGAAGAGCAGCGTGGGAAATCTTGGGTGGTGTGAGATGTGGTGTGAAGCAGCTGGGAGTTATCAGTGTTTTGGATGTATCCAGAGCAGCGATGAGGTGAGTGGTGAAGTTTAGCGTGCAGATGAGTGCCGCTGTGGCCAGGTGTAGCCAGCGGATGATGAGCTCAGGTGACTGGGGATGAAGGCAGGAACTCGGCTCTGCAGATTTCTGGAGGATCAGCAGTATCAGAATCGACTGATCATTGAGAGTGTCTGTTTTTTATGTGATGAGCAGGTGGATGAGCGGCCAATGGTGAACAGGAGCTCATTAGCCACAGGTGCTAGGTGAGTTCCTGACACCTGTAGGCATCATCATTCATCTTAGGGTCCTTTAATCTTCTTGCACACAGGAAAACACTCCCTGTGGTGTACTGCTGGTTCTGACTGGCAAAGCTGCAGCTCTGGCCTTTTTCTCCTCAGGGAACCACAGAGAGAGAGAGAGAAATGATGTGTTTAAGTGTGTGCGTGCATTTGTGTGTTTAACCATGATCAGGAGGTGTGGACATGGGTGCTACCCTGATAATTAGCTAAACAGCACTCTAATCATGGACTACACCATACAGTGGGGCAAAAAAGTATTTAGTCAGCCACCAATTGTGTAAGTTCTCCCACTTAAAAAGATCAGAGAGGCCTGTAATTTTCATCATAGGTATACCTCAACTATGAGAGACAAAATGAGGAAAAAAAATCCAGAAAATCACATTGTCTGATTTTTAAAGAATTTATTTGCAAATTATGGTGGAAAATAAGTATTTGGTCAATAACAAAAGTTAATCTCAATACTTTGTTATATAGCCTTTGTTGGCAATGACAGAGGTCAAACGTTTTCTGTAAGTCTTCACAAGGTTTTCACACACTGTTGCTGGTATTTTGGCCCATTCCTCCATGCAGATCTCCTCTAGAGCAGTGATGTTTTGGGGCTGACGCTGGGCAACATGGACTTTCAACTCCCTCCAGAGATTATCTATGGGGTTGAGATCTGGAGACTGGCTAGGCCACTCCAGGACCTTGAAATGCTTCTTACGAAGCCACTCCTTCGTTGCCCGGGCGGTGTGTTTGGGATCATTGTCATGCTGAAAGACCCAGCCACGTCTCATTTTCAATGCCCTTGCTGATGGAAGGAGGTTTTCACTCAAAATCTTACGATACATGGCCCCATTCATTCTTTCCTTTACACGGATCAGTCGTCCTGGTCCCCTTGCAGAAAAACAGCCGCAAAGCATGATGTTTCCACCCCCATGCTTTACAGTAGGTATGGTGTTCTTTGGATCCAACTCAGCATTCTTTCCCCTCCAAACACAACAAGTTGAGTTTCTACCAAAAAGTTCTATTTTGGTTTCATCTGACCATATGATGTTCTCCCAATCCTCTTCTGGATCATCCAAATGCTCTCTAGCAAACCGCAGACGGGCCTGGACGTGTCCTGGCTTCAGCAGGGGGACACGTCTGGCACTGCAGGATTTGAGTCCCTGGCGGCGTAGTGTGTTACTGATGGTAGCCTTTGTTACTTTGGTCCCAGCTCTCTGCAGGTCATTCACTAGGTCCCCCCGTGTGGTTCTGGGATTTTTGCTCACCGTTCTTGTGATCATTTTGACCCCACGGGGTGAGATCTTGCGTGGAGCCCCAGATCGAGGGAGATTATCAGTGGTCTTGTATGTCTTCCATTTTCTAATAATTGCTCCCACAGTTGATTTCTTCACACCAAGCTGCTTACCTATTGCAGATTCAGTCTTCCCAGCCTGGTGAAGGTCTACAATTTTGTTTCTGGTGTCCTTTGACAGCTCTTTGGTCTTGGCCATAGTGGAGTTTGGAGCGTGACTGTTTGAGGTTGTGGACAGGTGTCTTTTATACTGATAACGAGTTCACACAGGTGCCATTAATACAGGTAACGAGTGGAGGACCGAGGAGCCTCTTAAAGAAGTTACAGGTCTGTGAAAGCCAGAAATCTTACTTGTTTGTAGGTGACCAAATACTTATTTTCCACCATAATTTGCAAATAAATTCTTTAAAAATCAGACAATGTGATTTTCTGGATTTTTTTCCCTCATTTTGTCTCTCATAGTTGAGGTATACCTATGATGAAAATTACAGGCCTCTTTGATCTTTTTAAGTGGGAGAACTTACACAATTGGTGGCTGACTAAATACTTTTTTGCCCCACTGTATGTCCAAGGGGGCGGAGCACAGTAAAGGTTTTGCAGGTTTTTAAACACGCCATTTCACACAAATTTCATGACTTTAAGGTTCTTTCTGAAGTATTAATCTGTAATATGAAACATTTTATATCTAAAAAACATTAGGAAACACTGATTAACAGACCTTTCAATCTGTCTGTGTGAAGATTCTTCAGGCTTCAGGCTGCAACTCATTAATATTCATTGTGCTAATTTGCTGGACTCAGATTGGCTAACAACTTAGCCTATGAGAGCACAGCTTCCTGTACCGTCCCCCTCTGCGCATGGCAACAGTACACGTTATCTGATAATATGCCCACCGTGGTTTGACGTCAGTACGTCACAGGCGGACGAGGGATTCCACTGTTGCTGTAGTTATTTACAACATGACGGATCATGTCGAGAGAGTGGCTTGGATTTATTTAATAAATAAAGCTATACAATGTCGTCGTCGGGCACATTTATGGAGGTTATGGATACACCCCATTGAGGCAATCTGAGAGAGAGTTTCATAAAATTAAGTGTGAAACTGGCACTCCAATATCCTCCAATATGTTCCTCCAGATAAGGTCCAATCTCTTCCTGTCCTTATAAAAGACGAAGACGGGTCATATCGTTCGTGGTGGTTCCAGACTGCGATCAGTTTCTCCTCCATTTTTAAATTAATTGGAATGACTGGCCGATTGAAGCTTTGATGAAGTGATCAGAGAAAAGAGTCGCTAATTGGTTGTTTTCCCCGTCTGCTGCCCCAAAGTTCTGCTTTCCTAACTTCAGCACCTGCCTTGACGGACCGTCGAGCAGCAGCAGCGTGGACGCGCGCGATGAACTGCGTGGCAGCTTGGCGCCCACCTGCTGCTTATCACCATAGACTTTACATGTAATCTAGCTGCCCTGCTGCCTGGGCGCGTTGGGCGGTGTGAACGCACCATTAGAGACACCTTTAGATTCACTGCAACACAGATGCTACAGGACATTCCTCCTGCCCACAGCTAGAACTTCCTGTAGTGACTCTTAAGAAACTTAGACAATGTGTCTGATTTCCCCTTGTGGATTAATAAAGTTGAATTGAATTGAATTGAACTGAGGCTGCCCGGTGGAACAGTGGGTGACACAGTTGGTAGCACTGCTGTGTTGCAGTGAGAAGGTCCAAGGTTTGAAACTGAGCTGGAACCTTTCTGCATGTTCCCTCTGTGCATGAGTGGGATTTCTGGGGACTCCGGCTTCCTCCCATGGACCAAAAATATGCTTGAGGTTAATTGATGACTCTAAGTTGTCCCTCGGTGTAAGTGTGTGTCTGTCTCTATGTGTCCCTGAGATGGATTGACGACCTGTCCAGGTGCTCTTTCTCTGTGTATGATTGCATTTCTGTTTTTGGTTGTCGTTTGTTTTGGTTTGTTTAATTGCTATGCCTTTGTAAGTGTTACAGTTTTGTTTTATATTTTATTGGGGCTGCACCGTGTCACAGCTGTGTTTGCAACAAGAAAGTCTGAAACGAGCCTGGAACCTTTTTGCATGGAGTTTGCATGTTTGTGTGGTTTTTCTGTAGAGTTTTCCCACAGTCCAAAATGTGTATGATAGGTTAATTGGCAATTCTTAATTAGTCCTACGTGTGTTTCTATGTATGTGAGCGAGTAGTTGCATGTTTCTACGTGGTCCTGTGAAGTACTGGCGTTACTCAACTACAGTTAGAGATAAGCACCAGCACCCTGTGTCTGGAAGAAGAACATGGAATAGAAGTCTTCAACTTTCAAGGTCCAGGAAAGATGTTGCGAAATATATTGAGCTATAAATAAGATTGTTTACAATATTTGTGTCACGCTGCCAAAAAACAGGGAACAAGTCGGCCTGACACAGATCCTGAAAACAACGAAAAAATACTCCTTTTTTAAATATGTGACTATGTTTTTGTGCCAAAATATGCCATTTGAAATAATGAAGAAACCACTCCATCTTTCTAATAACAGTATGGAGAGTTTAAAACCATAAACTTTGTATTTGAATTTGGGTACTTTTAGAGAGGAAATTCCCAGCAGCAGCTTCTTCCTAGTATCAAATGGAGGAAATAAAATCTGATTTGCATATCAACTTTCAGTCAATCAGCAGACCATTCAAATTGAACCGCATGGCCACTTAACCAGTTTTTCAGCCAATAGGGCTACTTGAAGAAGTTTCTGTGTGTTTACGTGTCAAATGTACCAAGAAGAAAAGATTGCAAAAGAACTAAATTATGTTTTTTCCAGCACATTTTGTGAATACTTGTTAATTAAAAAGGACGCTCTTGACCATTCCAGTGATGATTCTAATTCAAATGTAGTTCTGATTCTGTTGGACTTGTGGTGACTCAGAGTGTAAGATGTCAGAATCTGTTGGTAAAGTAACATTTGAAGTCAACAAAGAACTAGAAATGGCAAAGATACGTAACTTTGACTGTAAACTCTACAGAAGAAAAGAAAATCCTCAGGACTCCGTCATTCAGCTGGAAACCTTCTCCAGAAATAATCTGTAACTTACAGATGGATCTTTAGCAGCAGAACATGAGAATAATCAGACACATTGAAGCTAACAAACGTTCTTCAGAGAGACTAAAGACTCAAAAAAATAAAAAAACCTCAAAAATAAAAGAAACTACTGAACCTTGTACATGATCTGATGCAGTTTCAATGGGGTGAGTTTCATACAGTAGCTTTACTGGTGCGTTCACACCACCCAACGCGTCCAGGCAGCAGGGCAGCTAGATTACATGTATGTCTATAGTGATAAGCAGCAGGTGGGCGCCAAGCTGCGCCGAGCTGCCACGCAGTTCATCGCCCGAGTCCACGCAGCTGCTGCTCGGATGGTCCATCAAGGCAGGTGCTGAAGTTGGGAAAATTGAACTTTGGGGCAGCAGATGCGGGGCAGCAACCAATCAGCGACTCTTTTCTCTGATCACGTCATCAACGGCTAAATCTGCCAGTCATTCCAATTCATTTCAAAATGGCGGAGAAACTGATTATCGCTGTTTGTAACCACCGCAAACTGTATGACCCGTCTTCGTATTTTTATTGTATAGCTTTATTAATTAAATAAAGGTTACTCTCTCGACATGATCCGTCATGTTGTAAATAACTATAGCCACAGAGGAATCCCCCGCCCGCATGTGATGTACTGATGTGATGCGTCAACGCGGACTGTGCAAAGTGTGCAAGCAGCAACTTTCGTCCGTTTGGGCGTTTTGCTGCCTGGACGCATTGGGCGGTGTGAAGGCACCATAACAGTATTTAATTAAAGCAATGTTAACATTAAATTGTTGTAAGCCAGCTCAGTGCTATCAGTCCCTAGATGGGGCTGGATTTGTGCTTATAATGCAAATGTGGACAGCCTTTGTTACCACCTCACACCTGGATCCACAGGAGGGTGAAAATCACTAAAAACTTTTGAGGTATGATTTCTCACAAAACTAATTTTAAAGTTTGGATTTTCATTTGTTAGACATCAAGATCAGACACCACATTTTCAGAATCTCTAAATAACTCAAAATGACCCTCGGGCAACTTGTTCCTGGTTTTTCCACGACCAGTCACATTTGACACTTGTAACAGAAAAAAATGGAAGACAGGCATTTTACCAAATACCAGCTTCAGGGTATGCTCTTTCACATCTGATGGAGTTGATTTAAATATCAGCCAGAACATGGTTGGTCTTTGCATGGTGTTGACCAGGCCTTTGGGCACATAGGAAAATGCAGTGGGTTCCCCATTATGTGGTTTATGAAGGTTTTGAGCATAAACAAGGTCATGGTGGTTTACCTTTGTGGTAAGAGCAAAGTTCCTATTTTTTTCCTTTACACAAACTTCACATCTCAACTTTACTTATTTTATTTGCTGTAACAGCTTCTTCTCGGTGTGGGTCTTCACAGTGTGATTGGTGATTGTGATTACTGGAAACTTCTGACAAGGGGGGAGCAATTGTGATCACAGCCAGGAGCAGAGGAAAATACCACCACCATATAGGCAGAAGACAGAGAAAACAACCCAAACCACTGTCTCAACAAAATCTTAAATCCATCCATTTTAGTTTATTCTAGTTTTTCCAGGAATGACTTGATTTGAGGTGTTGAAAAACAGATGACTGGCCTGTAAAGAAGAGGAAATCACTTTGGTAATGTACTGAAAGGTATTTGAAAAGAACAAATGGGTATAAAAATGGGTGGACAGGTGAAAACTAATTTATTTGGTATTTCTTCCCCATTTTCTACATACATACTTTACATAGGAACTCCTGCAAAAAAGGAAGTTCAATATAAAGTAAACCAACTCTCTGCAATTCTACTGCTAAAACAAGCTTGCTATTTGTACTGCACATAGATGGCTGCTGCACTTTCTTCGCTTGTCTCTTTTATCACACAAGGCAGCATATCGATTGAGTATACTGAGGTGGGTCATGGGCCAGCCATTAGTGAACTAGGGCTAAAGCAGAACAGGGGAAATGGGTGGGTGAATGTTAGCTACTGTCGTTTTAATAAAAGACCATGGATCTCTCATTTTTAACCACTGGTGAAGGGGTGTTGTCGATTGATTTCATTCTTCAGCTAGAAATATTGATAGGCATTGTGCTTCATGTCAAGGAAAATCGATAACTAGATGCACAAAATGATGAAAAAAATCCTAGCAAGAAAATATGAATGGTGTGGAGATAAATGGAAGGGGAAAGGATGGCAAGCATAGCAACCCTTGGTGTTAGACTGGACTTAATGAGTTCATGGTGAGAGGGCTGGAACTGCAGAGGTGGTGCCAGTTCCACTCTGAATGGATGAACGGAGCACGAAAAAGAGAAAAATGTCAGAGGAAAGAATGTATCTTAAGTTATTTCAGAAAAAATAACAAAGATGGGAAATAACAAGACAAAGAAACAGACAACATAGAAAGAGAAGGTGGACATTAGAGGAGGTGGAGGAGGAGAGAAACAAGAATAATACAAGTTTTAGAAAACTGATAAATGGATAACAAGTAAGGAAGAATTAGCCAACAACATCTTCTAAAGACCCTGTTGATTTCACCTCAAATGTTGCCACGTGCAGGAGAAAAATTCATTTGTGGGTTAAATACTGGAGTTGGATAAGTCAACTTCTCCAGAGACTGGAGTTGTGAATTAGTAAATTGATACCATACCATACCATACCATACCATACCATCTTTATTTATAAAGCACTTTTAAACACAACAAGAAGGTTGCACAAAGTGCTGAACAGCTTCATAAAATACACTAAAAAATAATAAAAATAAAAGCATAAAAAAACATACATAAATATAAATATGAATAAAATAGGAATAAAAACAATTTGAAGATCAGTGGGAATTAAAAGCGAGGGAGAAAAAGTGTGTCTTTAAACGAGTCTTAAAAATGGTGACAGTAGGGGTCTGATGGATCTGGAGGGGGAGAGCATTCAACAGCTTGATGTATGCTTTGTGCAGAACATTACATGTACTTTTGGCCCATTATGTCTAATTACCCTGATGAATAAAGACTGGGATTCAGATTAGAGAACATCACATTTATGTTCAGATTCTGGTGCATGTTGACAACACCAGCACAAATGGGCCTGATGGTGAAGGGCAGCCATGGTAGGCTTCCTAACAGCCCTGTGAGACTAGACAGTGTGCAGTCTTTTAAAGATTGTCTAGGTAAAGAGCTGACATCCATATTGTTCTGCAAATATTGACTGCATATCTGTAAAGGTATGTCTCCAGTTCTCAAATGCTGACAGACATCTCTTTGGGGCAAGACTTTGATTTCCACTGTTACACAGAGCTCAACTCTCAGTCTGGAAATTATCCTCACTCCAAATAATGCAACTTAAATTTATGGAACAGTGGCTTGAAGTTGTCATGGACCCTATCTACATCAGTTAAATGTAGCATGCTTGGAGTGGACACCAACTCACTGCAGGATTCATACTCACAGGTGCTGTTAATCAAGTGCCAATCAGCATCTGATTGTCTGCACCAGGTGTACCAAAAGCTCTAAAGAAGAATCAATAGCAAGCTGTATGATATTAGCAAGATTTGTAACGTTTGTAATAAGCATGACATTCATTCTCAGCTCTGTAGCACCATTAATAAAACATGGCATCATTTGAGGGGAAAAACACAGGATTTCAAACAGTATAAGATTCATTGCCAAGAAGCTGTGTCATAACAAATAAATAATCAACAAAATGCAAATGTTCTCATTTGTTGAGCTAGGTTTATATATACACTACCAGTCAAAAGTTTGGATACATTTTCTCATTCAACTGAATGAAAGCATGGCAGTGTATGCATGTATCTGGGATTGTTAGCACACCAAATTAAGGTCAGAAAATCTTCCATTGCCGTAAGGCCTTAAAGTACTTCTGCTTTGATATTAATCATCTTGCTTGAAAATGGGAGATCAATGTCAGACAGCTACTTGCAGTAGTAGGAGTTGGGTAGAAACCTAAGACTTCTTGAACCTAATCTGCTAGCAAGCAGGTTTAGTTCACACAGTATTTTTTACTATGGTGTTAGACTCAAAGTTCCTCTTATGCCCCTTTTCCACCAACAAATCGGCACGGCGCGCTTGAGAGCGGTACAGTATAGCGCGGATCAATTTGCTTGAGGTGGTGGAAACATAAAGTGGACGTAAGTGGGGATATGGGCGTGCCCATCTGGCTATGAAAAGTGCCGTGCAAAAGTCTTTGTCTGCGACGTCACAGCGCGTGAAACAACAACAACAATGGCGGATATACGTGTGTTTTTGTACTTTGCACTCTGTCTGTGGTTCATTTTGGTTGGTTTAATTTTTTGGTTCTTGTGGAGGAAGTCGCCATTGTCAAAAGTCAATTGTATTTTAAAATAAAATATTTGTATGGTTGCTGGGAGTTTATTTTAAAGCCTTTTGCAGGAGCGCTTCTATATCACACCACGTGAACACCACACACAGCCGGGCCAATCAGGGGCTACCACTACGGAGGTAGTCGTGTCACTGGTAGCAGTTTACTGGACCAATCAGTAGACAGGTGGGCGTGTGGGCCCGCTTTGGGCCGCTTCGGACCACCAAGGAGGTGGTCTGAAAAAAGAGGCGTGGAATGACGCGGTAAAGACCTGAGAGAGGCGGTGGAAAAGGGTCCGCAGGGGGCTAAAGTAAACCAAGCCGCACCATGTTCTGTCGGTGGAAAAGCGGCATTACTTCTCTTTCTGTATTGGAAAATCTCATGGTTAACTTGCTAAGAGTTTTCATATAAACTGCTTTCTGGAATACACCTCAGGGCTTCACAGAAAGGGGACTACTGGTCTGTTGTTCTTTCCCCAGACACAACTTTATGACTGTGATGACAATGCCAGGCGAGTCCCAAGACTGAAGTAGCCCGCAGATCAATGACAGCACAGGTTCTAGTAATTATCCCTCAGAGACACGAAGAGAATTACTCAGTTATGTTTCACACACATACACTGATAGCACAGATTAACCCTACTCCCATCTGTCTCTGGTGGCAAGGAGTTTTTAATGAATCAAAAAGGTTTTTTATAGCATCTTGTGGCTTTCATTTTCTCTCTCCAGTTTCATTTGTGAGCAAAATGCCCATTTTCTGTCAGACAATCGATGAGAAAAGCTTGTTTGGATTGACCTGAGTGATATTAGTGTATTGGTTGGATTCAAACATTTTTATGCACCAACACATCTGACAGTCTCATTTGTATGCCTTCTATGGCAATCTTTGTCTGATTTGATATTTATGGGAGAACTGAAGTGATCAGCGCAGTCACTGGTAATGACCCCTGCTTGGACTCTGCTCCATAATTGGACACTTTTCTTCTCTACAATTTGTTGAACCCTCTTTCAGACTGCAAGATGACAGATATTATACCTGATAGCTGTGACAATGTTAAATCCAGCTATAGGAACAAGACTGATATGAACTGCTACAAGAACTTTTAATAATGTTTTCAAGCAGCAGCGTCCAGTTTTCTATGTATATTTGAAAAGTTAGATTGTTTCACAAAAAAGCACTTTCATTATTATTACAACTTTAAAAAAATAATTAATATTTATAGATACTATTGGTTTATATCTATACAACTAAAAGGAACAGTACAGGCTAAATTGTCTTTTACTGACAAATATTACGAGTCTTGATGGTGAGGTATAATTTCTAAACTCACAACTATAAACTCTTTAAAACAACAGTTTGTTCTATAATCAGACACAACACTGTAAATAACTTGTTTAAAACTGCATTTGTTTCTTTGGCATCCAGAGCACAAAAAAATGAAATAACTTACAGATAGGCTGTAAAATGACCTAAAACCTGCAAATATCCTCCTGCCATTTATATTCATTTCAAAGTTGTGCCAATTCTTTACCACTTTATTAAAAACCTGTAAAATATCAGCAAAATGCCCTAAGTCCAGTATTTTATCAGGATCTCCTTTAAATGTGGCAAAGAGGATTTTGTAGCAAATTTAGATGTCAAATTTACTTTAAAATCCCCTTATCAACTTGTAGTGGTCTTGTACTTCTGGTTTCCAAAAGAAAAGGTTATAATATTTATAAATCATAGATCTGGTGGGGCTTGAAATAAAGTAGCCAATAGATAACGAACCCGTTTTGTTATCTATTGGCTACTAGATTGTCAATCACACTTGAAGTGCTAGAAGTAACAATAAACAGTCCTTTAACATTGATTATGTGCACTACTCGAAAAACAGCCGTTGAGCTTCTCATTCGGGGCAAAATCCTTTTTACTACCTTTGAAAAGTGACATTTGACAGTTTAAATTTTGTTATGAAAAGAAAAATTACATGTAGACAAGTTTAACAAATAACGGGCTGTCACAAATGTTATGAATAAACACAGCAAGAGAAATATAATTCCTGTTACAGCAGCTTACTCTGTTTTGGTTAGCAAACAGTTTGTGTTTTGACTTATTTGCTTCCTTGTTTCAATCAAATTATGCAATGTTTTACACAGCAAGGACTATTTTAATGACCAAAGACTGAGAGGTTTCATGAAGTTTAGTCAGAATTGACCTTTCGCTGGCCCCTCCTCCAAAATGGCCATTGTCGAATCACCCAACTGTTACTATGTGAGCTGGTCCGACAAACATTAACTCCAAACAAGATGGTGAAGCGTTGCGCCCACATCTACTAACTACTAACTAGATGTCAGGGGGAGCTCGGTGCTGAGGAGCGTCCCAAGAGGTGGCGCGGTCCACCCGGGGATGAGCGTGAGCCGGCTCGGGATTGCCGGCGATGAAACCACAGGTGCTGGTAGCTGGGAGTGCTCACCGGCTGCGAGGGAGTATAGCGCCAAGCAGATGGAGCTGATCTGGAGAGAGAATGGAGATCAAGGCTGGTTTGATTTAGAGGATGTCGCGAAGGTTTTGCTCCAGCAAAGGTCACTGACAGGAGTACCTCTTCTAGTCATGGTAATCTGTCGCACTGGTCGTGTTTGTCGGATGTAGCAACAGTAACTAAGGGGGATGGGACTCGGCGAAGGTCAATTGGTGCTTTGCTTGATGCAAAGATAGTGTGACTCCATCTTTTATTCTTTTTCAATGTAAATGATAGCACTCCTAACACAGCATCCATCCTCCTAACCACTGTTGCAAACTTAGTGATTTTGTCCCTGTTTCTAACGACATTTCAGACCCTCTTAGCAACTTTTTTTCTAAAAAGCGCCTAGCAACAATCAACATTTCAGAGCTGCCTTAGCTACTTTATGTAGATATTACCGGTCAACCTGGGATGGCTGAGGGTAAATCAGTTGTTATCTTCTCAACGTGTGAGACTGTGGCAGAGAAAGATGAGACACACATGTTGAGCTTCTCTGAGCATTCAACACAAAGATTTATTCTTCATCTGTGTGCCAGAGAGCACAAATGTCCCACACAATACTTCATATTCAGTACTTCAAGTATCACAACATAACTAATAGAAATACTTTTAAATTTGGTCACATTCACAAAATTGTTAATTTTACTCCTTTAAATAGAACAGAAAATCTTCAGATATGCAAAATCTTACATTGTGACTAATGACATACTAAATCTTCTCAGATGGCTTTTGTTTTATAACAGTTTTACCAATTTTACTCTTTTGAGACATATGGAATGTATTTTTTTTTACTTAACAAGTTTAATCTATTACTGTTGGTTTTAACAACACATTTATTCACAGAATTAAATCTACTTCTAAGTTACAAAACAACAGAACCTTAGAGTAGTGCTCCTTTAATGGCATGTCCTGTAGTTAACTCACACACGGCAAAAGTCCGTTAGCATTAGCATTCGCTAGCATAGTGTAACGGTTCTGTTTTCTACAAACTACTTATCAGGGACCATATCAATTGACCCCTTAGTTAACCCCTGATTAAACAACATGTTAAACTTTTGATAAATAACCACATGTACATTACAATACATCTTTACTGACCTGTGGCAGAGAAACATGAGACACACACGTTAGCATTCAACACGAAGATTCTTCATCTGTGTGCCTGGTCCTACTCTGTGCAACCAGCGTAATAAGCGCCCCCTAACGGTCGGAAGTTACACTGCGCAAAACAATTAAAACAACACTAAAGTACTAATGGCAATGACATATTATGGATAATGCTGAAAAAATAAATGTTGTGGGGGTGCCTGTATCATATCTTTGTATAATGGTTAGTGCTTAAAAGTGATTTGCTTGTTTTCCACCCCTCTACATAGAGCCTTGTTGCCTTTATTTCTTGCAGATAAGAACTGCTGAGATCTACTTCCTCCCAGATGTTTAGAAAGGGAATGATGTGCACATGTGCATGCAGCATGATCATGTGACATCACATCTTGGGCGGCTGTGGCTCAGTGGTTAGAGCAGTCGTCCTCCACTTTGAAGGTTGGTGGATCGATCCCAGCTTCCATCGCCACATGTCGAAGCGTCCTTGGGCAAGACACTGAACCCCATGTTGCCCCCCGATCTGCGTATCGGGTTGTGTGAGTGTTAGCCCCGCCCCTCTCCCCCTGGTTTACATATCGGGTTGTGTGAATGGGTGAATGTAAAACCTTGTAGTGTTAAAGCGCTTTGAGTGGTCTGAATGACTAGAAAAGCGCTATACAAATACAGGACATTTACCATTTACTGACCAATCATGAAGCTTTCTCAGCTCTCACCTACTCACAAACAAAGTTGTTTTACAAAATAAATGTTCAAAAGTAAAAATTAAATCTGCAGGTATCATAAGACTGATCATTCTTTAATAAGCCAGACACGAACTTTGTTCACGTTTCAAACCTCTCGTTTCACTTTTGTAGTGAATCAATTGACCTCAAAAAGCCTTTTGAAAAGCTAATTTACACAACTTTTGCTGAAAAAGACCAAAAAGTGATTACGCCATTAATACGCAAATTAGTGTATGACATCATCTATGTCAACTTCAGCTACTTTCTGTCAGAGACAGTTGGCAACACTGCTCCTAGCATTGAAAGTTGAATAGATCCATTCAGGAAACCACATTTACAGTAAATATATGTTCTAGATGGCTAGTCAGTGAAAAGCTGTGTGTGTGACACCAGGAAGTTATGGGCCCCTGAGACTGAACCTGAGTGATGTTGTCTCCTAACACTCCCATGGGAGTCCTTCCCCAGGAGGTGGGACCAGAACAGTAATGAGGTAGATGTGAGTTGTTACAGTAAAAGTAATCTTCTGCACAATCATATTAATTATTACCTATAAATTTAGGAATAACTTGTCATATAACACAATTTTAACCTTGCATAGTTATGTTTGCTAATGAGCTGAACTCAGATGCAAGCGGAGAAAATATGCAGTTTAAAACAGTTTATTGCAGTGGGTGTAGGTGAGAATGAACACAGAAATACAGACGATTAAACTAAAGAGTCATGGGTATGTATATGAGTAGGAACTTACAGGAAGAGCCTGCAGACTAAGGCAGAATAAGAGCCCAAACAGGGTAAAAATTTTGTAGTCTTAACAACAGAGCATAAAGGTCAACAAGGGGCAGACAGGGGCGTGGCCAGGAACGGTTCAAGGTCAGTAACACAGGTAATCCAATATAAACAGACAGACAGACTGGAAACAGGGCGGGTGTTGGTTTGAAAGCATAAAACAGTTGGACAAACTGGAAACTACTGTCTGTTTCTCTACAGCGGTTAAAGAGGAACAGACGGGTGAAGCTGGACAGGATAATTAAAGAAGAAAACTAAAGAGAAAAGTTTGTTTAGAGAAAACCAAACAAACAAAAAACTGTAGTTGACTCAAGTGCTGAACAGCTAAACATAATAACAAGGTAACAAAATATTAATATATTACATTAAAAAGAAATAGTCAAAATATAAAATACAGTTCACAAAAAAAAAAAAGCCTGGTGTCCTCTCAGATAAGTCCCGATCTGGGAACTACAAAGGGCTTAGTAATCTAATGGACTTGGAAGGTCACAAAAATACTGGGGAAAGATCATTTAAAGGAACTTAAGGCAGCTTTACAAAATCTGACTCAGTGCTGCCGCGACAGGCGCTGTGGCTAACTGCAGCCACCAGCCAAGCCGGCACGGGAGCGCGCACAGACACTTTTACAGACGGTTCGTCTTCACAGCACTGCACCGGGGAGGCTAACATACTTCACGTCAGGTCTCTCCACTCTGTTATTTGATTTGATCTCATCATTTTCATACTGTATCAGGCTCTAAACACGACCTATAATGTTTTCTCACCTGATCACAAGGAAATGAGCCATGTCAGCATCCGTTTTCACTCCCAAATGCAGCTGAAGTTCCCTCCATGAACCGAACGCATATCCAATATTTATGCGGGTGCCTGCCCAGCTTCGGTCATATTTTTTTTTGACTCACGAGATGCCGCTGATAAAGTCTTTTTTTTCTTCGTGGTGCCACTTTTTTGGGGGGTGAGAGTGGATGCAGGTCGTTTGATGGCTGCAGAAACATCCATAAGTACAGTGGGGCAAAAAAGTATTTAGTCAGCCACCAATTGTGTAAGTTCTCCCACTTAAAAAGATCAGAGAGGCCTGTAATTTTCATCATAGGTATACCTCAACTATGAGAGACAAAATGAGGAAAAAAAATCCAGAAAATCACATTGTCTGATTTTTAAAGAATTTATTTGCAAATTATGGTGGAAAATAAGTATTTGGTCAATAACAAAAGTTAATCTCAATACTTTGTTATATAGCCTTTGTTGGCAATGACAGAGGTCAAACGTTTTCTGTAAGTCTTCACAAGGTTTTCACACACTGTTGCTGGTATTTTGGCCCATTCCTCCATGCAGATCTCCTCTAGAGCAGTGATGTTTTGGGGCTGACGCTGGGCAACACGGACTTTCAACTCCCTCCAGAGATTTTCTATGGGGTTGAGATCTGGAGACTGGCTAGGCCACTCCAGGACCTTGAAATGCTTCTTACGAAGCCACTCCTTCGTTGCCCGGGCGGTGTGTTTGGGATCATTGTCATGCTGAAAGACCCAGCCACGTCTCATTTTCAATGCCCTTGCTGATGGAAGGAGGTTTTCACTCAAAATCTTACGATACATGGCCCCATTCATTCTTTCCTTTACACGGATCAGTCGTCCTGGTCCCCTTGCAGAAAAACAGCCCCAAAGCATGATGTTTCCACCCCCATGCTTTACAGTAGGTATGGTGCTCTTTGGATCCAACTCAGCATTCTTTCCCCTCCAAACACGACAAGTTGAGTTTCTACCAAAAAGTTCTATTTTGGTTTCATCTGACCATATGATGTTCTCCCAATCCTCTTCTAGATCATCCAAATGCTCTCTAGCAAACCGCAGACGGGCCTGGACGTGTCCTGGCTTCAGCAGGGGGACACGTCTGGCACTGCAGGATTTGAGTCCCTGGCGGCGTAGTGTGTTACTGATGGTAGCCTTTGTTACTTTGGTCCCAGCTCTCTGCAGGTCATTCACTAGGTCCCTCCGTGTGGTTCTGGGATTTTTGCTCACCGTTCTTGTGATCATTTTGACCCCACGGGGTGAGATCTTGCGTGGAGCCCCAGATCGAGGGAGATTATCAGTGGTCTAGTACTGTATGTCTTCCATTTTCTAATAATTGCTCCCACAGTTGATTTCTTCACACCAAGCTGCTTACCTATTGCAGATTCAGTCTTCCCAGCCTGGTGAAGGTCTACAATTTTGTTTCTGGTGTCCTTTGACAGCTCTTTGGTCTTGGCCATAGTGGAGTTTGGAGCGTGACTGTTTGAGGTTGTGGACAGGTGTCTTTTATACTGATAACGAGTTCACACAGGTGCCATTAATACAGGTAACGAGTGGAGGACCGAGGAGCCTCTTAAAGAAGTTACAGGTCTGTGAAAGTCAGAAATCTTACTTGTTTGTAGGTGACCAAATACTTATTTTCCACCATAATTTGCAAATAAATTCTTTAAAAATCAGACAATGTGATTTTCTGGATTTTTTTTCCCCTCATTTTGTCTCTCATAGTTGAGGTATACCTATGATGAAAATTACAGGCCTCTCTGATCTTTTTAAGTGGGAGAACTTACACAATTGGTGGCTGACTAAATACTTTTTTGCCCCACTGTATACCTTCAGTGTTTGAATCCAAGTCCACGGCGGCCATGTTCATCCTGTTCAAGAGCTGTCGGCAACGCGCATGCAGCGTCAATTTACGTCACATCCCTACAACTGCGCGGGAAATTCGAACGTCGAACTGCAGCGCATTATGTAGCACACAGCGTTTCCAAGGCAACAGACATATATGCATTAGCATTGAATAAACTGGAAATGCATGTGTAGTTTTTCACAAATCTTGCCTTAAGTCCCTTTAAAGATTTAAAAAGTAGATTTTAAAAAGTAAAAACTACATTTTAAACTGCTAGCAGCCACTAAAGGAGGTATGTAGGGAAGCTTATGTTCCAAGTTTTATACTTAAACAGCTGTTTTTTTTTTTTGTAGAACTGTCACAATGTGACATGTTTTGCTAAATGCAAATTCAACTTTAAACTCATTTATTGTGTTATTTGTTGATCTTGTCAGAGCTGATGAAACAGAGTATGATGAAGATGCTGAGAGGACTGGTGCTGAAGCTGGACGTGATGATAAGATGATATGAGTCAGTGCATCAGTGATCAACACTATGAAAAACAAATACTATGTAATATGAACTATAACTCAAAGGAAAAGTGTCATGATAAAGTTTGGCTGGAAGACAAACATTAATGCATGTGACACCAAGTAAATGATTTATTGTTTATTATATTAGTTAAATTATTTTACCTGATTCTAACGAATGCCGCCAGCATCTCCTGCTTAGATTTTAGTGAATACATAAAAAATGAACCTTCTACAAAACTAGCCCTGGCTAGTGTAATTACAGTTTTACAATAATAACCCAAATTAATGTTGACTTATATAAAATGAATGTCTTACCAAGAGAGAAGACACTGAAACATCTGCTGGCTCTAAACCAGGATTCTGCAACCGTTACAAATAAAAGAGCCATTTTCCATCACTCATAATAAATTTAATTTGTAAAGAGCCACAAAGTCACGTTGACCCTTAAAATTGAGATGAAGCAGCCTATACAATAAGTCGCCCACTTAGTTCCACGTTTATGTTTATAAAAAAAACAAACATAAGATTGTTATTCATGGCTGCTCGATATACAAAAAGAAAAAAAAAAAAAAATTTTGTTAACGTTCCTTAGATAGCATCTTTTATCAGAGGCAGGTTTTTCTTTGCCTCTGTTATATAAAGAATCACTGTATGTGACAACAATCTCGTATTTTAATACAGTATCTTAAGGTGTTGAAAAAAAATCCAATAAATTTACAAACTATTAGCTGCTTTTAAAGAGGCCATTTCATACAAATTTCATGACTTTGTGGTTATTTCCTAAGTATTAACCAGTAATATGAAACATTTTATTTCTAAAAAAAATGTCAGGAAACACTGATTAACAGACATTTCAATCTGTCTGCGTTAAAATTCGTCTGTTTCCAGCTCCTTCCGTCAGGCTTCTGGCAGCAGCTCGTTCATATTCATTATTCAAATTTGCTGGACTCTGATTGGCTAACAAACTAGCCTATGAGAGCAAGGTATACTGTTTCCTGCCCCGCTGTGCCAGGGAAGTGTTTCTAGCTTGCAACACCGGAAAGATGTTAGCACAAATTAGCTCATGCTAGCTTCAATTAATTAAAAAACATCAGAGAAAGTTCATTTTTTGTTTGAGTAGGTGAGACCAGGGTTGGTTTTCAAGTTAATTATTACAACCACACTGGAGAATACTGTGGTCTGAGTTTGGTTTCAAACTTATAACTTATTAATTTGCTATTTCTATTTTATTGCTATTGAGGGATCTGACGGGTCTCCCTTTGCCTACACACAAAAACAACTCCAGAATTCTAAATAATATATTACGAGTATTTCTTTATTTAGAACCAGTTCCTTTTATATTTCTCTAAACACTGGTTTAAAGGGAGGTTTAACCTGCAACCTGCACTTTAAAGACACAAACAGAAAACAAACAAACCGAAAGGCAAAGGTGCTGGCTAGGAAGCATACAAGCATTCAACTAACTGGGAATACTGTATGTTCCTCTACAGGTTTAAAGGAGCAGACAGGTGAAAATAGACAGGCTGATTGAGGTGGCAGCAGGAGAGGATGATGAGGACTGATGAGGAGGTAGAAAGTGACATGTTGCTAGAACATGACAGAAGAGCATCATTTTGAGTGTAAAAATAAACGATTTTGCTCTCAAATTACAAATGTATGCTTTCAATTGAAAACTTACAGTATATCTCCAGTTTGTTGGGAGAATATTCTGGAAGAAGATTCAAACAGAAACTGAATGAGATTTGTTTGAGTTAATGTGGGTCTGGATGTGGAAAACAATATCTTTAGAGTTTAGTTTTGAACTAATTCAAGCATCAGCACTTTAAATGGCTCTGAAAGACGTCTTCAGCAGCCCATTCAGTCTGTGTCAGTTCTTTTATCAGATTGTCAGGTCTCAACAGCATCCTTTCTGTGGTAAACAACACCTGAGTGTTCATACCTCTTCAGTCTTAGTGTATGTGTCAATTCATGTGTGTATGAGCAACTATTCCAAGCCTCAGTGGGCCATCATTGTGGCCACACAACAGAAGATAATGTGCCTTGGTCTTCTTCCCAGCTGCCCCAGTAGCACCACAGAGGTGTGAACACATTCCATTTCTGTTTCATTTAAAAGCAGTGATACATTTCTGAAGAAGGAATAACAAAGGAAGTGTCAGAAGGTGAGAATGATACTTCCTGTTCTTATCCGAGGCCAAATAAGGGCAGTGTGCAATAAATGGTTGCGCAAAATCGATTTTCCATTGGGTTTTTTTTGTGTTGTAGCATTTATTATGTCCTAGTTTTTCTCCTTCTTCCCCTTTCTTTCATTTTCCCATCCTCTAATGAAGCAGATACATGGGTGTGTGCCTCCATATTTCATTATACCTCAAATGAGGCCAAGCCTTATCCACTTTGCTAGGAGAGACACTTCATTTTACATTTGGCCTTTTTTAATAGCATACCTGAGAGTCTTGAATCTCACAAACCTAATTGGAAAACTAAAAATATGATGTAAGTGCACATTCAGAGGTTGTCCAATCACTGCTAATAAGACCCCTGTAAACCAGATAGCTTTGAGAGAGAAGCAGTGGATATCAGGTCAGCTCTCGTTACCCTTCCAACACCTGCGTGTGGTGCCTTTGTCTGCAATTAGATGCCCTGCCCAGCCATTTCTTCCTCTGAACTTTTATTGCATCTACTGCACAAGACAAACAGCAATAAAGCCAAGGTAACCATGGATACATACGGGCCAGGTCTTTTTTCCTTCTTTCCTGATATGCTAACATCCTTTTTTTCTGATTTATGTAGTATGCTTCTTATTTCTTTCTCGTTCCTCAAGATGATGCATAATGTGTAGGATGGAAACGGTGAATCTTGGGCATCAATAAATAATAAATAAATAAAGATTAGCTCCTGAAGGTGAAGTTAGAAAAGTCCCAACGATAAATAAGTTTTGTTTTGATCAAGCTGTTAGCAGTAAACTTGTTTGTTTTGGATTCTTGTACAACTTTAACATCATGAGTTACAAAATATCTCATCTCCAAATGGAATTAATAAACGTATCAGCTAATTAGAAGCAAACCAGTCAGTGTGCTTTTACAGCCATTTATACACAACAAACAAGTTTCCTGAACACAGCTATCTTTTTTGTTTTCATATGTTGTAGAGGCAGTAGACCAAGCTATAGGCTGTCATGTATTTTCTATTGTTTTTCTTGATCATAGTTATTGTAAAGATGGCAGGTTGGTGTAGTGAACGGGTCTTTCCAGTGCTCCAACCAGACAGAATTGAAATCTTTATCTAAAAAAGATGATGTTGTTGTGTTTCTACATTTCTTTTTTCTCCTGACGCCTCAAGCAAGCACTGGAATGGTGAACAAAAAAATGAGAGCAGTGACAAAAGGGAGTGAAGGGAAGCGTGTAGGCAAGGTAACAAAAGTGTACAATAAAATGTGAGCTCAGAGACGTGGAAAAGAAAAGTGAAAAGATAAAACTGAATGTATGAGTGTGAGAGGCAGAGGAACAGGAAAAAAGATGGACCAAATCTATGATGGTCCCTGAGAGGAAACGTGACAGTGTCTTTAATAGATTCTTCTCACACCTTTCCTTGAGATGACCTGCCTGCGGGAGAAGACCTCTTCACTAATGGCAGGCAAGAACACAGAGGAGGCAGCCGAGAGACTTATCTTGTTCTGCGATCCATTCTCACCACGGCCCCTGTCACGGCAGCACTGTGACCCCACTAAATCTTTTTTTTTTGTTCTTTTTCTTAACACAAATACTGGTCTTTGTCTGTCGTTGGCTTCTGAGACTATCAATTCAAAATGCCTACATGCATTAGTGTGGAAGTAACTCCTATTTCTACACATCTGTCTTTGGCTATTACTCCCTTATAGCGTTATAGAGAAAAGCTTTCACTAAGTGACTTGTAATCTAATACGCTACAAAGAACTAAAGAGTATTTCTTCCTCCACTCTGTTTGTACTGTGGCCTTGAGAGTTGGAACAGCATGAGATTTTATTATCCTATTGTATCACAAATGTGGCTTAGCAACAGAGTCACCAGGCAACACTCATCATGATCCCTGTGCTGGGACTTTGTCTAAAACAGTAACAATATTTGCTTTGCACTTTTACTGCAACAGTTTTTGTACACAAGCAAAAATACATCAGGCCAAATCCCCCCATTCAGTCCTAATCCTTCTGGGTCTGACCAAAGTCCTCCAAACAAACATAATGGGCAATAATCAGCTCTGTGGCAGCCAGTGTTCTGGCTTGCTTTCACATGCTCAGATGACCGAGCACAATATTGTTAATAAAAGAAGAAATCATTAATCTCCTGATCTTCAGTCCCCTTCTGCCAGACACAAATCCCTTCCCCATGTCTCTTTATTCTTCTTAATCTCATTTTATTTCTTTATGGAAGTGTGTGTTTGTATTAGGAGTTTATGAAGATATGATGAAAATTAAACAATTAACTGATTAATTATAAGCAAACAATCCCACTTTAACTGGGACATTATATCTGAAAATATTTAAATAAAAAAATGTAAATCTTTGATTTTATTTTTTTTTTAATGTATGCAATGCATAATGACTCCTGTTACAAATGAAAACCATGATTTTATTGCAAGGCTACCAACAATGTCTGTAAAAAAAAAGCTGAACTTGGCGTCTCAATCCTAGTTCAATTATTAAAATGTAAAGCAGCAAGGTCTGTTTAAGGAGGGACCAGAGTCTGCATATTGGAGATGTGAACACTAAACTTTTCCTCTATTTATTGCAAAATAACGATACAGATTTATAAAAACGCCATATTTGGTTTGATAGCTGGTGAGAATCAGAGGGGAGGTAACTTCTAACGAAAATGAATATATTTGGACATACAAAAAAATATTCAAGGAGTATTGTTATTTAGAGGTCAGGACAGTGGATTTTCCCAGGAGTCTCCCGAATTTCAGTGCCCCTCCCGAAAATAAACTTTCCTACTGGCTATTTATAGCAATAAAACCTGGAAGACTGTCTGACAAGCAGAAATTACATGCTGCAAACTGTCCCAACCCACTCCGACACGACTCTCCCGCCCTCACCCAAAGACTGCTGGAGATAGGCACCAGCTCCCTGCAACCCTGAACAGGAAGTAGCAGGTTCTGAGGATGGATGGATGGATGGATGGATGGATGGATGGATGGATGGATGGATGGATGGATGGATGGATGGATGGATGGATGGATGGATGGATGGATGGATGGATGGATGGATGGATGGATGGATGGATGAATGGACAGAAGGACGAATGGATATAAGTTCTGAGAGTCTCTCCAAAGATAAACTAAAGCATTTGTCATGCAAATCTGGATTTTGCTCTTTAAATGAGATGAATGGTGTGTCCAACAGTTTGTCCAAAAAAAAGGGAGAATTTTGCGCCCCCTCCAGCAGGGGGCGCCCTAGGCAATTGCCTAATCTGCCTATGCCCAGAACCGGCCCTGATGGTGTGTAGCGCTTTTCTCAAGTCCTTTAACTCCCAAAACGCTTCACACTACAGTTTGTCATTCACCCATTCACACACACACACACAAGTGTGTTTTGTTATCCTTATGGGGACCGTCCATTGACTTCCATTGATTTTAGTAACTAGATTTATACCTAACCCAAACCCTTTTACTAACCTTAACCATTACTGATCTATAACTAACCCCAAGACTAACTAAAACTCTATTCACACCATACCTATAAACCTAACCCCTAACCCTAAAAAGGGGAGTCCCCCTCATGGGGACCAGGCTTCGGTCCCCACAAGAACCCTCGGACCCCAGAAAGATAGTAAAAGTCAGGAAACTGGTCCTCAGGAGGTCAGAAATACAAACCCACACACACACACACACACACACACACACAGACACACACACTTTTAGTGGTGATAAACTACACACACAGCTGTCCTGGAACACACACTGACAGAGGCGAGGCTGTCAGGCACCACCGGACCCTCTGACCGCCACCAAACAGGCAAAGTGGGTGAAGTGTCTTGCTCAAGGACACAACAGCCTTTGTGTAAGTCCTGCTGGAGCGTAGCACAACAACACTGATGGTCCATCATGTTTGCTACTGAACAGCTGAGCTAACTTTGCAGGCGTGGTCTCAACTGCGTGAGCTGATGAATATTAATGAGTAAAATTAGTGTGACATCACACTGATAGGATCGCAGGACACCTTCAATGGAGTTAAACTTTGAAGATTTAACTTCCAGGTTCTGTTTCTGAATCAACTTTTTTATTTTGGTCAATGTGATAAAAAAAATTAAATCGAAGTCGTTATATTGTTTCATCTGTTTAAAGGCTGAGAGGTCAGATGAATGACTGGTTCTAACACTTCACGCTGCTCCTCAGTCAGAGGCAGTGCCAATAAAATACTGGTTGATTTTTACTTTATATGACATTGAAATAATAATATTTATTTAAACTGTGAGTGTTTCATTTATTTTCTGTCTTCTTGAACAAGATTAGAAGATGCCTGAAACAATGTCATTGTCATCAAAATGACATTTTAGAGAAGAAAGAGTGGAAAAAAGTTTCTGTTCAAACAGAACAAATGAAAAACCAAAAGTAATGCCTTGACAGCTTGATTAGTTAATTTCTCTGATGACTAGACTATTTATTTTGGATTTAATTGCCATCCAGCACAGAAACTCCTCTGTTTGATGTGCCTATAAATGATTGCTAACAAAGGATATTCTGCTACAGGATTATCTGAAAAAATCAATCAAGACCAAAACTTTGATGTACTGTTTTTTGCTGACCTTTGTCAGAACATGACAAGTGCAGTTGCTTTTTATTGATGTCTGACTCCTTTGTGTAGAACCCAAGAAACTCATCTGATGCTGTCAAGCTAAAGCACATTGATTATCGGGTGCCAGTGAGTGAACTGTCTCTGAACCTTTGTGTCTCATCCGAGGCACCGAGTCGTCTTTTCAGTCATCCTGATATTTCTCTTTTCGACTGGAACTCATACTGTCCTTTTAGCTGATGAGATCTTACAATCTCTGGCTCTTAGATTATTTGGTTCAGTATCTTTTTTCATACTGATGACCCTTCTGATCCAGAGATTAAAGCTGGGTACAGTACATAGCTTTAGAGCACAGACATCCAACAAAAAACATCTTTCTGTATTTTCCAAACAGAAATGTTTTAATAGATGATATTACTGCTCATTCAAAAATGATTTCTTATCTTTTCATTGATCTTTTTCAAATAATATAGTATGTATTCTCATCCTTAATGTCCAATTTTACAATCAGGGTCAACGTATCAAGGCATCTGAAGTGTGATTGTTTGCATTGAACTATTTAGGGAGCTGCTAGTTCTATTGAGACAGCTGTTGATAAATCCCTTGATATATCAATAAACCAATAAACACATTGTTTTGTTGGTACACCACAACAAATCCACTCTTACATCTGATCATTTGATGGTATAATTTGCCCTTGTTTAATAATGACGTTAAACTTTACTGCACAATGAAAACTGTGTTCACAGCCATTAGCCACAGTGCATCAAACCAACTATTTACAACTAATTTATACATTTTTGCCTCCACTTCATTTTAGTGGTGATGGAATTACCCAAGTGGTGGACACAATTGTAGATTTGGTTTGTCTATAAATAGTACTGGATACATTTTAAATCACATATCCTACAAACAGGTGCAGAGTCTCTTTTGAAGTTAGACTCTTTAGAAAATATTAATTCAGCTTACTTCACCCTTCATTACAACTTAAAGAGTCCCTTCCATTAAAAACAGTTTTTCTGAGGTTTCTGTTGAATATTTTAGCTCTACAGGTGTTCTTACCTTCATAGTGGGTGAAAACAGGTCAACAACTTCTCTTTCAGTTTTTATTTCTCAAACTACGCAGGTTGTGATAACACCCGAGTTATTTACTTACTTTTCAAGAATTTAGTTTTACTGTCCCACCCCCTCATGAGCCGTGACTTGCATCAAAACTGAGTATTCCATTGGTAAAACATCCCAAATGTTGTACTTGGTCTTGTGACATGATTCATGTCAGATAAGATCATGTTCTGTTTTGTTTCTGTCACTGTCAAGCAGCACATTGCAATCAGCTTTATGATGCTCACTTGATCCAGCCCATCCCATTTCCCCTATCTGCTTCCTGTTAAAAGCGCGTGCTTGTCAGTACATCAATGCCAAACTGTTAGCCTTAGTTGTTTCAGTCCAGCTACACTTGTCACAATCATTGTTCTTGTTAATCTTATAGTTTGTGCTGTTCTTAGTTTGACTTCTGCCTCCATTGGATTCTATTCTATTCTATATCTCCTGCCTGCCTTCATTGCAACTATATATCTTTGTTTCCTGTTGTCATTTACTCACAAAGATACTGACCCTGTCCTGCCTTTTCATTTTTTGATCCTTATTTGGATTTATAAATTCTCTGTAGGATTCTGGATGGCCTTTAACTAACCTCTTTCTGTTCACATTCCAGCTGGATGATATCTATCCATCCATTTTCTGAACCTGCTTCTTCCTGGGGTCGCAGGGAGCAGTTGCATTTCTCCAGTGGTGCTAGATGATGTCATCATTAACAAAGTCTCTGTTAACTCCTACAGTACATCTTCTCAGTCCCTCTGCTAAGGTCTCCTCATCTCCATCCATATCAAGAGAATTGTTTTTTCCCAAAGAAACAGAAGAGGAAGATTACAAAAACCTCTGAGATTCTCGCTGATGTCCTCTCTCCACCAGACACTTCTGGTCCTCTGTCCACTCGCTACAATTCCTCGAGAGATGATAAAAAGCGATTGCCCTTCCGCTAGACTACCCTGCCCACCCATATATATATATATACAGTATATATATGTAAACATACGATTTTTTATGTAAGTCTTTTATCTAAGCCTTAAATGGGCTTAGATATTCAGTCACTTCTTCAGCTCCTCTCACTTGTGGAGTTCACCAGGGCTCTGTTCCTGGACCTATTTTCTTTTGGATTTGCATGCTCCCCTACATCTAAATAGTCTGGCGTTGCGTGTTAAATAATATCTTTAAGATTTGAATGTAAAATTGGATTCTAATGTTAGCTCTGAAAAACATATAATTTTAGTGACAAATACATTGTTTTAAGGCTTTTATCTCAAGTCAGATGTTTTGAACCATTGGCTTCCTGTCAGGATTGATTTTAAAATTTTCCTTTGGACCTCTCAACCCTGCTTTCCACTGAACGCGCAACGTTATAGCCGCCATTAAAGTCATCGAGACCCTTTCTACTGCGCGTGCAGCATTGCGCATGAGACGCGTCCCAGAGGCGGATGGTGTAGTAGGTGGTGTGAAAGTAAGCCACATACCTTCTGGATATATGTTGTCATCTTTCTCCCTGCTTATTGTTGTGTGTACTGATGAAATCACACACGTTTTCACTATTCTCATTAAATTTTGTGATCTTCCAGAGCCAGCTGGATGTGACGCTGTGCGAGTGATTTACGCGTGTGAAGCGCTCTCGGTAGGAAGGGAGGCACTGCTGATTGCGTGAGCAAAACATTGAGCACTGCTGACACCCAGTGGAAAGGAGGGGTAAGACTGGGCTCACACTGCATCCAGATCCGGTCCGGTGCGGCCCCCCGCAGGTATTCCGTAAGATTAAAATCCCCTTTGAAGGCTCACAATAGCTCCGCACGGTGCAGGGCCGGTTACGGGGGCCGTACGGCACAACGGAAAGAATCCGCAAGGTTCTTATTTTTGCCGGACGCCGGAGAGGATCTGCGTCAATTTTGATGAAATCTGACGAGCTATACAGGAAGTGTGGCTTGAATATCCGGTGTTTTTTCAAAATTAAACGAGTGTACAAACAATTGTAACTTGACTCTTCTTTTTAGACAGCACACACGCTAATAGGAAATGTAAACATTACATCACAAACAAGAGAAAGCAGTCGTATAGCCCACACAACCGAATACGGCTATTGTTTACTAGGAACTACGTGTTCTTGCGTGAAGTCCCGACAAAACGATAACCCACGTAAACGTCTGTTCTCGTGAGTGCCGTTTCCGCACCCAGCACCGGAGCTGGCCGCATTCCCTATCTGGAGCAGATGTGAGTGGTAGCTTGCGGAAAAACCGCACCGAATCCGGACCGAAGCCGTTCCGTAGGCAGTGTGAGCCCGCCGTTACTCTGGTGTAAGGTGTCAAGAGGGCAGGCGACCATTTTTAATGTCCTGAGGTCCAGAATGGTTCACACACTGTAATTGATTGAACATCTACAGTTGCTAGTTCCACAGATAAAACTGTGAAACTAGCTCCCCCATATTAGACAGGGACCCAGCTCTTTTTTTTTATCTTGTCTTAAAACTTTTTTTATATTTTATTATACTTTAGGATTTTATTCAGCAAGTTAGTTTTAGCTATTTAAATATTAATCTCATATAAGATATTTCTTATCAATATTATTTTTCCTTATTAGCCAAATGTTTAATTTATCATTTGACAGTTTTATTTTATGTTGTCATGTTTTTTTAATCCTAATTTCTATTGTTATCTGTTTATCCTTATATAGACCTACCACATTTTGACCAACAGCAGATTTTTTAATGTTTTAAAAATATATTGGTTTGGATTTAATAACAGGTTGAAAAATGTGAGTTATAATCAAATGCAACAGAGAAGCTGCAATATGAGTTGTGAGAAAAAACTGCAAGCAGACATTAGGTGAAGGGGGCATGCTCCTGATGACAGAAATCAGCATAATAAGGCTAATGGTTATTGGCCATTTATAGTAAATAGTCTGAATGATGATTGGCTGTTTGACCTGACTAAATAATAGGCAACAACAAGCCAAGGAGCAGAAATACCTCTTCCTGCACCACAACACAGCATTAGCACTGAGTGATCTCATCATCTGGGGTGTTTCTGTGTGATGTTCTTTGTAGAGTTTTTGTACATGGGTTTTCTCCCCACATGAAAACATCCATGTTAGTTACTGACTCATGATTGACGGAGGAGTGAGTATGTGCATGCTTGTTGTATCATCCCTGATTTAGCTCTGTGACTTGGCAAAGATGTTCCCTACTTACATTTTCTTTGTGCTAGTAAAATTAACTCATTCAGTCAGCCACCAATTGTGTAAGTTCTCCCACTTAAAAAGATCAGAGAGGCCTGTAATTTTCATCATAGGTATACCTCAACTATGAGAGACAAAATGAGGAAAAAAATCCAGAAAATCACATTGTCTGATTTTTAAAGAATTTATTTGCAAATTATGGAGGAAAATAAGTATTTGGTCAATAACAAAAGTTAATCTCAATACTTTGTTATATAGCCTTTGTTGGCAATGACAGAGGTCAAACGTTTTCTGTAAGTCTTCACAAGGTTTTCACACACTGTTGCTGGTATTTTGGCCCATTCCTCCATGCAGATCGCCTCTAGAGCAGTGATGTTTTGGGGCTGACGCTGGGCAACACGGACTTTCAACTCCCTCCAGAGATTTTCTATGGGGTTGAGATCTGGAGACTGGCTAGGCCACTCCAGGACCTTGAAATGCTTCTTACGAAGCCACTCCTTCGTTGCCCGGGCGGTGTGTTTGGGATCATTGTCATGCTGAAAGACCCAGCCACGTCTCATTTTCAATGCCCTTGCTGATGGAAGGAGGTTTTCACTCAAAATCTTACGATACATGGCCCCATTCATTCTTTCCTTTACACGGATCAGTCGTCCTGGTCCCCTTGCAGAAAAACAGCCCCAAAGCATGATGTTTCCACCCCCATGCTTTACAGAGGTATGGTGTTCTTTGGATCCAACTCAGCATTCTTTCCCCTCCAAACACGACAAGTTGAGTTTCTACCAAAAAGTTCTATTTTGGTTTCATCTGACCATATGATGTTCTCCCAATCCTCTTCTGGATCATCCAAATGCTCTCTAGCAAACCGCAGACGGGCCTGGACGTGTCCTGGCTTCAGCAGGGGGACACGTCTGGCACTGCAGGATTTGAGTCCCTGGCGGCGTAGTGTGTTACTGATGGTAGCCTTTGTTACTTTGGTCCCAGCTCTCTGCAGGTCATTCACTAGGTCCCTCCGTGTGGTTCTGGGATTTTTGCTCACCGTTCTTGTGATCATTTTGACCCCACGGGGTGAGATCTTGCGTGGAGCCCCAGATCGAGGGAGATTATCAGTGGTCTTGTATGTCTTCCATTTTCTAATAATTGCTCCCACAGTTGATTTCTTCACACCAAGCTGCTTACCTATTGCAGATCCAGTCTTCCCAGCCTGGTGAAGGTCTACAATTTTGTTTCTGGTGTCCTTTGACAGCTCTTTGGTCTTGGCCATAGTGGAGTTTGGAGCGTGACTGTTTGAGGTTGTGGACAGGTGTCTTTTATACTGATAACGAGTTCACACAGGTGCCATTAATACAGGTAACGAGTGGAGGACCGAGGAGCCTCTTAAAGAAGTTACAGGTCTGTGAAAGCCAGAAATCTTACTTGTTTGTAGGTGACCTAATACTTATTTTCCACCATAATTTGCAAATAAATTCTTTAAAAATCAGACAATGTGATTTTCTGGATTTTTTTTCCTCATTTTGTCTCTCATAGTTGAGGTATACCTATGATGAAAATTACAGGCCTCTCTGATCTTTTTAAGTGGGAGAACTTACACAATTGGTGGCTGACTAAATACTTTTTTGCCCCACTGTATTTAGCACTTTTACTGATTTCTGAAGGCTCACAGAATATTTTCTCATATGACTGTGAATTCTGAAACCATCAGCACAAAGTTTAGTCTTTCTTCTTTCAAAAGCAAAAAAAAATGTTTCTACCTCTTTCTGTTATTTAGTAATCTGCAGTACAAAAGAGGAACTTTGATGAAAATCCACACGTTTCAGGACTAAAAGCTGAGATAAAGAGCGTTTTGTGTTAAGAGGTTTTTCAAGCAGATCAGTGACTTTGATGTAAATATTTCATGTTTCAATGATTCATGCACCATCTCAACTATGTTTTACTACTATTAAAGTAAAAAAACAGCAGTAAAAAAGTACTTTTGATTGTTTATTTTATGTCTAAAAAGAGTCATTTATAGACAATTTCAACATTTGAATAAAATATAAGAAAAAAAGCAGCAAATTTCTGATTCAGATACTGTGTGTGTGTGTGTGTGTGTGTAGGTGTGTGCATGCACGTGTACGTGACACGTCAGTTCGCCCCCCCCAGCCATCGGTTTGTTTATGAAAACTTACCGTGTGTTTCATGGGGTGAATCCTTCTTTATTTTGGTCCCTGCTGCCTTTAGAAGATCCTAACAGCAGATACTGGTCGGATAAGTCCACCTCAGTTTCACTAGAATCACCAGAAGAACCTCAACGTCAGGCTGAAGACATCACAAGTCTGAAAATAACGAGCTGAAGCACAAACCGTGCCACCGTCGACACAAAACTCGTTCCCGGTAGATCCGGTAGACACGCTGGAGGGATTTTATCCATGTAATAAACTCCACCACCTTCTCCATTCCATAAACTACAAGTTAGTACTAGAGTTAGTACAAACTATACTAGTTTGTACTAACTCTGAACAACAAGATTGCTTCCCAGCCACTTCACGAGCTCTGATTCTCCCTTCTGCCTTCACCGTCTGTCTCGTCCTGAGTGCCTGGCTCCTCCCCCGATCCACACGGCTTTATTACACGGTAAATAATAAAGATCTCACCTAGAGAAGTGCACCACTGCCCCCTCCTGGATCATATGACTAAATACAGCCTGTAATGAGTTCATATTCAGCGAGCAGCTGCCCCAGAATGCTTTGCGGGATTTAAGCCAATAAAAGCTGTAGAGACGTCAAGACGTCTATGGCACTGAGCGTTCGGATTCAGTTTGACGTCTATCGACGTCAGTGGCACTGAATGGGTTAAAGATGGTAAAGAGGATTTTGCCCCAAATGAGAAGCTCAACGGCTGTTTGTCGTTTTTCGCGTAGAGCACTTCCATTGTATCCCCCCTTTCCCCAACGCCAGAAATACCTCAGTGAATCGTGAATTTGCAAAGGAGTCTCCCCTTGTTTGTTTACTATCAGCATCGCGGGAGTTTTTTCTGGAACTACTACAACTTTGTTTCTTCAAACGTCTCAGAGTCATCAATGGTAAAAGGCTCTTTATTGTTACTAAGTACAAGTGCTGCTAGTAGCAGCAGTGCTGGCACGTGGATAATCATTGTGAAGTATGACGCCACTGCACACCACTCAGCTATTCCCCTGTTCACACCAGACGCGTCTTTCTCTGCTCCGGTCCGTAAGAGTTTCTGCTCCTCTCTTTATTCAGAGTTGTTTTTTCACCATGGGTAAGTAAATAACATAAAAAAATAATTGAAGAGAGCTTGTTTCATCTTGACTTGTCTCCAACTCCTCTCTCTCACTCTTTCCCCGTTTGTGTTTAGACACCCAAATACCCCACCCCCCTCACCGAAGTCAGCACTCTATTGAGCTGTGTGTGTTGTGTTTATTTTCATCTCTTTAGTCTGTTTAGATACACAAATATGATTGCATTTGTCAATTTTATTTTGAAGAATTGCTTTTATTTTCAAAATTGACCCGATTGTCTCGTGTGTCTTGGTGTGACTTCCTGCCAGAATTGATGCAGAATGCTCGTGGCTCACACAAAAAATAGACCAGACACCGAAATGATCGCTTCATGGTGCGGGAAGGCCGTGCCACTTCGTAGTACTCCATATAGGTTAACAAGGGTGCCAAATGGAAGTGGTCTCTGTTCCGCATGCATCGTGAACCCACCCTGAGGCCTACGCAAACTACGTAGTATGTAGCAGTACGTAAGAAGTACATACGTAAGAAGTGTGGTTGACAATCTAGTAGCCAATAGATAACGAAATGGGTTTTTTATCTATTGGCTATTTTATTTCAAGACCCACCAGGTCTATGATTTATGAATATTATAACTCTTTCTTTTGAAAAGCAGAAGTATAAGACCACTACAAGTTGATAAAATGATTTAAAAGTTAATTTGACATCTAAATTTGCTACAAAATTCTATTTAATGGAAAGTAAATGAATAAATATGATGGACTGATTCTGCATATGAAAATGTCAAATATATCTAAATACAATGAAACCGCCCCCTGAGGACACCCCTCGGGAGTGGACACCCCTTCCCAGCAGACAGGTTTTGGGCCAACCAAGCATTTTTACGACTGGAGTTGTTCAAGACAACAGACACTTTTTGTCCACCCAAAAAATAGAATCAATGAAAATTCACTCTGCTAACGGACAGTGATCACAGGTCCCTCGTCCTTGTCACGCTTATATTGTTTTATTCAAAGTTGAGACATATTCAGAATGGGATTTGACCATGCGCTAGTTCCTTAAATAAGCTGATGTACTGAGGAAATGTCTGTGAAAATGGTTTACAGACATTCCTAGATGACTAGACACCCAGACACCCTACCCCTCTGGGGCGGACACCCCACCATAACGGTCAAAACATCTGGTCCCGTCAGTGTCCGCTAAAGTGAGATTTCATTGTATCTTAATGCAGATCTGTAAATGTGTCTTGATCAAATAAAACTGGTCTAAAGGATGAACATAAGTTTGGGGTCGGTAGTTTATTTAACTATAATAACACACACTTCTTATTAGAAAGTATGTCCAAACCTTTGACTGGTAATGTAGGTCTGTTCATGGATTCTGTCCGGCCCTTGTGGAATAAATCTTAACAAGTCTGTCTCTTTTATACATTGTCTTCTTCCTATAATTTGCTATTGGGTGCAAACTTTTGACTGGTAGTGCACATCTCTGATGAGTGGTTGAAAGTGAGCAGTGGGTGAAGGGGAGAGACGATGAGCTGAGGGATGTGATGGACACTTTTGCTGAATGTCCACATTATTGTCCTGGCAGAGCAATCTTTTCCAATCTTGGCAGTGTGTAATGGAGGCACAAGAGATACCAGGTGCTGTTTGTTTTTCCATTCAGATAGGCAGAACTGCATGCCAGACTAAATTAGATGAGCTTTTTATTGTTTGGACTGCACACGACTGGGGTACTGCTTAAGGGCCCCAGTGTATGCAACGACCCCCAAGGACATACAGGAGGAAGAAAAAAAAAACATAAATAAAGAGTAAGTGTATACAAAAATAAATGGAATTCCAAGAATATATAATTTATTTATCTTTTATTTGACCAGGATAAACCATTTTGAGATTAAAAATCTCATTTCCTGGAGTGTCCTGGCCAAAACAGGAAAAACAACAGGTTTCTACACACATTCATACTTCTAGGAAGAAATGTACATTTAAAGAACATAAAATGCAGTGGCAGTAATTACATTAAAATCAGTATAAAATACCAATATCAAATAATATGAACAGAACATTGACAGCCAGATAATTCTTTGTGTAGGCTGTCCAAGATTATTTAAAAAATGTCCAGTGAGACCCGTTTATTGATATTTAAGGTGCTTC
The DNA here is from genome assembly GCA_006937955.1 of Pachypanchax playfairii. Classification (NCBI taxonomy): domain Eukaryota; kingdom Metazoa; phylum Chordata; class Actinopteri; order Cyprinodontiformes; family Aplocheilidae; genus Pachypanchax; species Pachypanchax playfairii. The sequence goes on from SSNP01000062.1 coordinate 164,974, forward strand.
CTCACCTGTGCTGTTCGGTCCACTTAAAACAGACCATAGTTTATTCTCTTGGATAGTAAACATTCTTTGGACATGTGTAAAGCTCATACAAACCAAACAAAAGCTGTAGTCTACCTGAAAACGTGAAGTTTTGTATACTATGATTACAGTGTGCGTATTTAAGCTGGATTCATACTAATGCAGCTCCGACATGACGGAGACACGCACTGCCATGATACGACGTCGTATGGGCTCTCCAACTGCCTCGGATGGTCGGTTGGAGTCAAGCTCTATTTTCTACCTTTCCGACGGCCGCGTCGGATGATGCACGTCATTTCCGGCACGACATACGTAGCTTCCCTTTAGTAAACAGCGTGAGTGTTGACAGTCTTGAAGACATGGAGCAGATCATGGAACGTCTTGCAGAAGAAGTGAGGAAGTACGATCATTTAGCTTCGACTCCTGGAAGGAGATCGCATGGAACTTTGGAATTGGAGGTTGAGGAATGCACGAAGTGATGGAGGAAAATGAGGGACAAATTTGTCCATATTAAAAAAAGTCTGAAGGGCAGCAGTGGCAATGCCGGTGGCTGTAAAGTCCCTGCTTTTTAGTTGTTTCTTTTGTGGTTGGAACCACACATAAAGCACCGGGAGACCTCTTCAAACTTCACGCTTGAATGCGCCTCCTGCCGCCTCCAGAATCTCTTTGCAACAGGGTCAGGGTAGTATGAACAGAAACTGGCTCCATCAGTACGCCGCCGTGTGGGAGCACATTTGCCTTTGCGTAAGCATAAATCCAGCTTTACAGTCTACCCAGCAACCAAAGACAGGAAGTGAACCAAATGCAGGAAATGAATGGTGAAAGGAATACCTTGCTCACCATTTGTGTAACCACAGCAATACATGTCTCGCTCGCTACCATTATTTCTGGTACTACTACCTTCATCTCATGTACAGAGCTTGTTGCCTTACCAGTTGCTCACACTGGTCAGTGCTGCAATCAGGTTAGAACACCAGAGTTAAACAGAAACCCCAAGTCTGCATAAATGTGATGTTGATTCATTATTAGTTCATGTTAAAGGGATTGGATTTCTGTTTTTGCTCCTGGCTTGTCAATAAGCTGGTTTGATTTTTCTTCATCTTATCCTTGTTTTTAGCAATATACTCCAAGCTAGCAGTTTTTGCTGTGGTCCAGGCAGTTTGATCTGCTGATCTGATTTACCAGACAGCATACCAGAGAAAATGGGCTGTTTCACACAAGGATAAATCAAGGGTCTTGATTTGATTTAGCATGGCACGCTTCAAGTTGCTTCTGGAGTTTATTCCATGCCATAGGAGAAGCAAATGTCAAAAAACTTTCTTCACAATTTGGTTCTGACGTCTTGGGACACCAAGTAAATACAAATCACATGGTTGTAATATTCAGTCATTTCTCATTTGATCTGGAGAATTGAAAGAAGGAGGAATGAGATTCCAACAGGAAAATAGAGACGGACAGAAAGAAAACAGAGAAACACAGAGAGGTGCTGCCATCCTGTTTTTGATGAATGAGACAAAGGTGGAAATGAAGAGGGGAGACCTTCCATCTGTCAGTGTTATGTTTCATTAAAGAAAATAACGTCAATATGATCACTGAAATAACTTGAAATAAATAAAAAAAACAGTTAAAGATTGGAAATCAACTAATGAAAATCCAACACTGATTCTGAATTATAGTCAAAGAAAATAATAAAAAAAAACACTTGTGAAAATGGCATCATCAAAAAGAGAATGGTACCCCTTTATTATAATTATTATTTTTATTACTAGATTTATCAGTGTTGATGTTTTATCTTTATTTAAAGGGAATATGTCAACAATATGTAAACACTTATCAGTTTGTAGAAATCAATCCTAATGGAAGTGACGATTGTAACCTAAAGGATAATCTCAATCTCAGATGTTCCATTATGGATCAGTTCACCCATGCGTAATCTTTCTCACACACATTGCAGGAACTAATGTATATTTTAATACAGCTGATTGACCTTGGGTTTTTATGTGAGACAGTGTATATCCACGCTGACAGTGCTTCCTGTTGAGCTGTTTTTACAGACCTCACAGATTTATATGCTCAGCAGTTGGGAGACTTAAAGACAAGGGGGTGGAAGGGGGTGAGGGGGGGGAGGTTTGAGGAAAAGGGGGTGCGAGTTACCTATCATTTGATGCTGTGTCTCTTGCATAATCCTTTGCTTTCAAATGAAGAGAAAATGCTGATGAAGCCTTGAAACAGAACAATAGAAGACAGAGAGAGAAAAATATCAAGAGGAGAGAATGCCCTCATTTTTAGTGTATCAATACGAGTTCCTGACAAGGCGAGCGTCTCCGTCTTCACAAGGTTTGTGTTTTTCAGGTTTGCATTTTGACTGGATCAGCGTTCTAATGAAAGACAGCAACGCCCAAAAGCTCAGTGTAAATCCATAAAAAAAACGAGTCAGCAATTGTATTTTTGTTAATATGAAACTTTTGCTTTGCACCCGTGGAAAGGAAAAAATTTAAATAAGAAGGATACTTTCGTCCTTATGGCACAAAAAGATCCTGCACATCTGTAGGTAGCATGAATAACTACTAGGATTTCCACTCTGAATCCATTGGATCAGGTGCAGAACCATCCAGAGCATGTAATGCACTCCAGGCATTGCTACATCTACAAACAACCTGGAAATTATTAACATCTCAAATCTGCATAACTTAAAAATGGTTCATCTTGGATGGATGCAGTGAAACAGCCTTGGGTTCTTTTGCATAGTACTTCTGTTGGGTGTGTGTGTGTGTGTGTGTGTGTGTGTGTGTGTGTGTGTGTGTGTGTGTGTGTGTGTGTGTGTGTGTGTGTGTGTGTGTGTGTCCATGCATTTCAATTACTGAGATGAAAGTATTTACCATTTCAAAATTACTTCTGTGGAAATGAGTTCTGACCAGCTGGTGCTGCATGTTTGTCAGGACTTTGGCTTTTTACACAATGAGCAGCAGGAAACTGGCAAGTGTTTACGCAAGTAAATTAGCAAGTAACAGTATTACGCCAAATTCTTGTCTATGTTTCATGCAAGCTTTTTATACGCTGCACAGCATGGATGAGACTGAGAAAGAGGTGTCATGGTGCGTAAATTAAGTGGTGTTTTATTAGCATTGTTGTTTCCATCAAAATTGCAAACTCTAACCAGATCAAAATGTAAAATTAAACATCATGGTATCAGCTGTGTTACAGACGGGAAAGCTGCAACTTACATTCAGTCAACACTGGAAATCCTAAAGGAAACAAACTTTATTGGGTAAACTCATACTTATCAATATGTTGTAATACAGATTTTAACTAGTTAAACTAGTTAACTAATTAGAACTACAAACAATATTGTGTTTTGCATAATTATTCAACAGAAATCATTTTTATTTGATGTTGTATACGTCGTACAATCATCCATACAGTCAGTCCTCTATATATAAAACCAACTGAAAAGCTTGAGCTTCTCAAATAAGAGACACTGAAACATAAAAAACATTTTGAATGAATGCAGAATATTTTCTCTTTCTGTTGTGGCCAAACATGCTTATTGTCATGTATCGTCACTCCCCGTTCCACCAGTCAGTCTTGCCCCATTTCCACCGACAAATCGGCACGGCGCGCTTGAGAGCGGTACAGTATAGCACGAATCAACTCGCTTGAGGTGGTGGAAACATAAAGCGGACGTAAGTGGGGATATGGGCGTGCCCATCTGGCTATGAAAAGTGGCGTGCAAAAGTCTTTGTCTGCGACGTCACAGCGCGTGAAACAACAACAACAATGGCGGATATACGTGTGTTTTTGTACTTTGCACTCTGTCTGTGGTTCATTTTGGTTGGTTTGATTTTTGGTTCTTGTGGAGGAAGTCGCCATTGTCCAAAGTCAATTGTATTTTAAAATGAAATATCTGTATGGTTGCTGGGAGTTTTTTGTAAAGTCTTTTGCGGGAGCGCTTCTATATCACACCACGTGAACGCCACACACAGCCGGGCCAATCAGGGGCTACTACTACGTAGGTAGTCGTGTCACTGGTAGCAGTTTACTGGACCAATCAGTAGACAGGTGGGCGTGTGGGCCCGCTTTGGGCCGCTTCGGACCACCGAGGAGGTGGTCTGAAAAAAGAGGCCAGGTTGGCGCGGAATGACGCGGTTAAGACCCGAGAAAGGCGGTGGAAAAGGGTCCACAGGGGGCTAAAGTGAACCGAGCCGCACCGTGTTCTGTCGGTGGAAAAGCGGCCTCTGTGTTCAGTGTCTCCCATGTCTTTTAGTTTGATTAGTTCTGTGTTTTTGTGTCTGTCTAGGACGGTTAAGTTAGTTTCATACCTTGGGTTTTGTTTTAGCAACACTTAGTCCTGTTTATTTAATGTCCTGCACCTGTTCTCTGTCATCACACACATTCTACACACCTGTCTGTCTCCCTTTTTGTTGAATGCTCTCATGCTTTCATACCCACATTAGCTTCTGTCTGTCTGTTGTCATCATCACTTGAATGTTTGACCCTGGACCATTCCAGACCTGGTCTCTGTCTGCCCCCGTTAGGAACTGTGGATTACCCAGACTGGACCTGTTTTGGGACTACCACTCTGCCTCCGCCTGCCCCGGTTATCCATCTAGTAACTTCCACTGATCTACATGCATTTGACTTTATGTGGCTGTGGGTTTCTTCCTGTCACATCTACACCCTCAACAATAAACACTGTTCAACCTGTTATCTTGTTCGTCTCTGATTGCATCTGAGTTCAGCTGCTGAAACAAACAGATTTTATCTTTTTAACTCAGTTACTTTCAGTCAATTAAAAGAAACCTGCATTTACATTAATTCTGTTACAATTGAAAGACCTACCAACCCCCCCCTTTGTCCTAAAGAGAAGTTATTGAGGTGTATTATTATTTTTGTTTGGTGTGGCTGTGGCTCAGTGGTTAGAGCAGTCGTCTTCCAATCGGAAGGTTAGCAGATTGATCCCAGCTTCCACCACCACATGTCGAAGTGTCCTTGGGCAAGACACTGGGGGGTCGGGTTGTGTGTGTCTCCTCCCGGTTTACATATCGGGTTGTGTGAATGTGTAAATGTAAAAAAAAAAAACTTGTATTGGGAAAGCGCTTTGAGTGGTCTGAATGACTAGAAAACACTATACAAATACAGGATATTTACCATTTACTTTGAACTTGTGCTTCATCAGAAATTTTTGGACTGCTTCAGCCTTTGTTCCTCAAGTTTTGTTTCTTGTTCTATTTTTTCTAAAAATGTTGGTGGTTTAGTCCTTTATCCTGCATTTTCCTCCAGATGAAAGTCGAGTTCCTGTTTAACTACAAACTACAAAACGTTCAGACTTAAGATATATGGTAAAAATGTCTCCTCTGTACTATAATTCCTTGTACATGACATACCTGCTTAATTTTATTTTCTTTTTTTTCCCTCATAATTTCTTTCCTGGAGGTGGAGAATTGAAATCAACAAATTCAAAATGTTCTTAAATTATTCATTATTTATGGATTCTCTAAACCAGAGAAGTCAGGTGTAAAGTGACTTTTATAGAACTCTTATGTGGAGTCAGTGAATACAGCTGCAACATCACACAATACTACATTTGTTCCTTTTTATGTCTAAACTCACCTCATGTAGATGGGATTTTTAACATGTTTGTATGTAATGTTTTAACATCCATAAAAAAAAATCTATTTTTTGGTTTCACTTTGCTTCATACAGTTTCTTCTATAGATCTAGGTTAAACTATTGAATGAAGTAATCAGCACTTGATATGTTAATTACAGTTGTGAAGAAAGCAAACAGCTTCTTTATAATGACCTCCCCTGGGTCTCTGCATGATTATCATGTAGTGGTTTAATGGGTTCCTCCCAGTCCTCTGTGGATTTCCACCCACCACGAAACCAAATACGCTTTATCAGAGTAAACAGGAAATATTTACATATTCATTTTATGAACATGACCTAATATGTGTCTAATAAAGCAAAAATAAAAGTATTAAGATTTTCAAAAAATCTGAGAAACTACAAAGATAAAACTTTGTTCAGCGGTTGATGACATTCTGTTACACAGGTGAAAAATCAGCTGATGTTCTGTTATTAAAGTAGATTTTTAGTTTGGTACTTGGGTCATGGTTTAAGTACTTTGGCAGCTATAACTCATCACTCATTTCTGCGAAGGCCACCTTCACGCAGGGTGACATTCCTATCTGAATGTTGCTGAATCACAACGAATTTAGAAAACCTCCTTCCATGTGAAAGTAATCATGATGTTGTCAGGCTCCACTAAACCGTCCTGTCACACTCTATCACACAGGAAGGGGAGCCCACCGCATTCTTAAGACTCGGCCAATTTTCAAAAAGCTTTTTTACATTCTGAACTGTTTATCTTGACCTCTTAAGGTAAATTGACAGTGCAGAGGTGGGACAGCAAAGCATTGGTCATAATGAAGGACATGTCCAACACATAACCTAAATGTTACGACGCAGGTGGTGCTTTTGAGCCAGCCCAGTTTGAGATTCTTTAAAAATAAATTCTGCTTCTGATCAGCAGTTACGTCACTGTCCATGAACAATGGTTTCCATGTGTACAGAGATGGATGTACAGCAGTTTCACAGTAAATGGTACAGATCACTGAATCAGGTCTCCTCGGTAACATACTGTTCATTTCAGAGATGTGTATTCATGCAGTTGTTTATAACCAGGGGTGCACATAATATTTTTGTCCTGGTTCTCAGAAGAGAACCTAGGGTTGTTTCTTGGTCCCCATATTTTTAAATGTGTCTCGCTGTGTCTCTTCCGAGCTCCTCTGCTTTGTTTTTGGTTTCATCAAGCTTCAAATTCAGTCTGTTTACTTTACCTGGCTCTATATTTGTTTCAATAAAAATCCTTTAATTGTTGAAAAAATCAAGAGAAACCAGTAAAATATAAAAATACTGGTAAAAAAAACCCTTCAGAGTTCAGGTTGGATTGTTTACAGGTTTGATTGTTCACTTTAATCTACATTTAACAGTTTGGTGTTGAAATTTATTAGTCAGCTGTTGGAGCTTCTGTCATTTACTGTAACTGTTTTTTGTTTTGAAATGATGAGGATGTTTGTAATGTGATGCAGTCAGATAAAAAGATACACTGGACAGTTATGGGGCATTGACTGCATATCCCATAGTGCTTTGCGTGCATTCAAAATGACGCGGATCACAGACAAATACGCTGATACTGTTGATTAAAACAGGTGGTTTTCTGTATTTTATAGCACAAAAAGGTAGTTATACACGTCTGTACCACGATGGTCTATTTGTCTTATTCAGTGAATTTTTTCAGTTTTGACGCGATGCAGAATCCTGCAGTCAGCTGCACTGATCTGACTGACTGAAAATCCGTCACACTGACAAACTGATACACAGAGACAGAGAGAGACGCAGCATCAGCTGATCAGCTGGAACTTCGGCGCTCTGGCTGAGAAACATATCAGTCAAACAAAAGAAGTCAACGGGATTCTTCATTTATTTAACAATGAACCGCCTCTGATTAACCTAAAAATTCACGCAGCTCAGCCAAACCAATGTTAAGTACGCAAACGCGTGTTGCAACTTTTCATCTGGTGCATTTTATATTTTGACAGTGTGTGCAGACCTGCGGACCACTTATGTGCACCCCTGGATATAACGTTGATTGTCATTAATAAACACCTGCTTCTGATGTTACATCATTGAATGTCTGCAAACTGTGCAGGTCAATGCTGTTAAATGTTGTGCAATGTTGTAGAATTCAAACAATTTATTCATTTCAAGACATAAACTTCATTTTGTTATATAAACCAGTAAAAACCAGCAAAAAGTTGCTCATTCTCAGAAAATGAATCATTAGGTTGAACACAGGTTGCACTGGATCTGCCTTGTGTATAGATAGATACGTTACTCTGACCCCTTATCACACTTATATTATTTATTGTTCTTGTCAGAATATTTAACACTTTCAGATCTTCCTCTCTGCCCTTTCTGCATTCCAGTCGACATATTTGCTCTCCTCTTTGTCCTCTATGCTTGGGGGAAGCTATCTTGTCAGTAGGAGATAAGCATCGACCAGATGCTCAGAAGCTGAAAAAAGAAAAAGAGAGGAAGAGTTGTTACAACGCATACTCTTCCCTAGCAGCCATGTCTTGTTTATACACTGGGGATGTGACAGGATCTTATGTTTCACCAGCTCTTGTCACGTAGCTGCACCACTACACTGTCTGCTGCTGTCATCCCTGCATACCCAGTTGTTAAGAACAGCATGCAGTGTGTTGTTGGACTGCTTTGCATCTTTCAGGTGGTGCCACAAACAAGGGGCAAAGGGGAATAAATCAGACTGCAGGAGGCAGGCGTGGGATCTACATGTCTCTGATGGTTTCATGCAACATTCTTTGTGTCAGGCCTTTCTCATTCTCTCAGCCTTTCAAGTGATGCAACTTGATGCTGCTGTGTTGTCTATCACGATCCTCATTACACCTCTGTTGTCCCTTTTCAAGCCACACAGAAGATCGTCTGTCTCAGGTCGTCCATTTTCCAGCCCCTCACCCCACCCATTCTTTAAAAAAAAAAAAGAGTATTCTGTGAAGAAATGAGACTGTTTATAAGAATTTACAAAGCTCAACCTCCAACATTTGGGAAGGAAGACTTTACATTGGACCTGAAATGATGAGGAAAAGAAATGTGGATACCAAACTACTTGTAAAAAAATAAATAAAGCTACAGTAGGATCTAAATTTAGAAGTGATGTCTCTGACATGCAACACATAAACACTTCAGTGGTGAAATCTTGAGATGTTTAACAAGGCATGAGTGCCACTTTAATCAAATGACCCCGAGGAAACTGAATACACAAATTCATATGCATGATACTTTAAACGTATTTGTGCAAACATAAAAACAAGCTCAAATCACAACTCTCATACTATTCAGTTCTCAAACAACTTCTTCAGACTCTATGGGCTGCAGCTACAACTGATAGGGAACTTTCCACGGTAATCAAAGTCCCCTCCATGAAGTTTGAATGGTTGATTAGTTGACCATGTTGCGAGGAGCTGAGGAGTGAAGAGTGGATGCAGATGCAACTAATTCCAGTGGCTGATGGAATGCTGATTGTGTGGCACAAAGTGCTAATAGCTAATCAATACAATCAGCATTGCCAGCCCTTAAATCTTAATTTGAGGGTTTAGCACCTGTGACCGTAGTCTTGTGCTAATTTCTGCTTGATTACCATTAAGCTAATCTGTTTCCTTTTATACAAAAACAGACTTTGGGTGCTATTTAATCAAAGTAAGCAAAAGTAGTTTTTTCCCTCCTGGAATATAGTTGAATAAACAACACATCACACTGTAAACAGAGTGCATGTATAAAAGATATGACGGTGGAATTTTATTTAAAAAGTTTGAAACTGATTGTTAAATTCCTGGAAATCTCTTGACAGCGACACTGTTAACATGATATACATGTTGGTTTATTACTGCATGCTTATGATTACTATAAATAGCTCAGTTATGAAAAACATCATGTTTTAAACAGCGAAACAAGTACCTCTACAGCTCTGTATGGTTGTACTGTACAGCTGTTTACATGCTGCCCATGCAAAGAAAGAAAAAACATCTGGTGACTATTATTCCCCCGTCTTTGTTTTTCTTTTGAAACAAGCCTCAGAAAGATGCTGAACCCATTTCTACCAAATCAAAAAACACCCTACCCAACATAATGATATCCTTATCACTGCTTGTCTCTGGTCACTCTCATTTACTCACTGCAGGAAACGAGGTCAGGATGGTAGAAACGTTGGTAGAGGGTTAGGCAGGCATCAATATGCCTCTATGTTTGTTTTTAAATAAAACTGCAACTGAGTAAAGCTTACTTACTTCATTACATCACCACCAAAAATGATAAAATCCTAATATTTGTTGCTGCTGTTGACACGTTTTGCACTGCAGATCACATCGGTGATCAAGCTGTGAAGTTTCTTTATCGAGAAAATACGAGCACTATTATCTTTTATGTTCTGTTATATAAAATGTTTATTGTAAACACTTTCTCCCATCATACACTGCTGTCTTGCTTGTTACATTCAAATGGGTTCATAAATGGTTATTCAAACGAGTTTGCTTGATATCAAACCTGAAGGACATCGATCTTTATTCAGACTCTCTTCTACTTTACGAGATGATTTTCAGCTTATATAATAGAAAGGTGGATGGATGGATGGATGGATGGATGGATGGATGGATGGATGGATGGATGGATGGATGGATGGATGGATGGGATGATGGATGGATGGATGGATGGATGGATGGATGGATGGATGGATGGATGGATGGATGGATGGGATGGATGGATGGATGGATGGAACATTTATTTATTTGAACTAATAGACGAGTCATGGTCCCTCTGCTGTTTTAGACATTTCCCTGCTTTGACACACCTGATGTAAATGTAAATGTCCCTAACACATTATATATTCTATATCAGTATGGATACCCAGAGGGAATTTTTTCACATTTGAGATCTGCTGTTTTCAAAATGTTCCTTTAATTATTTTGAGCAATGTTTTATTAATGCTGAGCTGAATTACAGTGTGGTATTATGTTTGTTTCTACTAGAACAGAAGAGGAGATGAGAGAAAAAACTAGTTTTGTGGAGCAGGGTGTGTATATGTTGGGGGTTGCCTTTCATATTCCCAGCATGAATCTCACAGAAAGTCATTACCCACTACAATAGAATTTCTGCTCTATTTGCCTGGCATATTTTTCCATCTGGCCTCTGAAGTGTCCCCCCCCCACCCCTCCTTTAGTCCAGAGTCTAAAGAGGTTGCCCAGACAAACAACTCTTTCCACCACCAACACAAGGTGTGTTAGGAATATTTATTTTCTTTTTTCTCATGACAAAAATTCTTGTTTAATAAGGCCGCTGAAGATGTGAAGTGTATGTCTGCTGCACATGTGATTTCACAATAAAAGCCTCCCAGTGACACATCCTTTCCAGCAAAACCTGGAAAATTGGTGTTCAGGTGCATAAGGTCAGAAACTTATGGAGACATTGGGTCTGTAGTACAGTGCAGATTGCCATTGAGGATGAACACAGCAGTCAATCCATCACATGGAAAAAATTAAACCAGCTGAAAACTGAAAATCATTTTCCAAATGTGTCGCTATGAAATCTATAATCATATCTAATTTGTATATGACAGTAAAACAGCCATGGGAAAACTGAGAACCAAACCAGATAAAGCACTGTGTAAACCAGAGTAACGCGAGGCTCACACTGCCTACGGAACGGCTTCGGTGCGGTTTTTCCGCAAGCTACCACTCACATCTGCTCCAGATAGGGAGTGCAGCCAGCTCCGGTGCTGGGTGCAGAAACGGCACTCGCGAGAACAGAAGTTCACGTGGGTTATCGTTTTGTTGGGACTTCAGATGAGAACACGTCCATTATTTAGCAAATGTGTGAAAATGTGTTGTGCTGCAGGCTTTCGGGACCCTGTGTCACCGGGTGTGATGTAATGTTTACATTTCCTATTAGCGCGTGTGCTGTCTAAAAAGAAGAGTCAAGTTACAATTGTTTGTACACTCGTTTATTTTGAAAAAACACCGGATATTCAAGCCACACTTCCTGTATAGCTCGTCAGATTTCATCAAACTTGACGCGGATCTTCTCCGGCGTCCGGAAAAAATAGAACTGTGCGGATTCTTTCCATTGTGCCGTACGGCCCCCGTAACCGGACCCACACCGGGTTCATCTGGCCTTCTACATCCACTTCTTTATGTCCATTTGAAAAGTTAATGTACAAACTTGTTTGTAGTTATTGAACTAAAACCATTGTTTAAAATGCAGCTGCGACACCTGCTTTTTGTTGTTGTTTTTCTTAAGGTTTTTGTATTTTCATACATTTTAAATTGATGTTCCTGCAGATTTAAGGTGTAATAGATTCTAGAACTAAAGCTATCCAAACTGTGGGCTCCAGGCAATCAGAGACTACCTCTAGAATTTGGAAGTTGAGATGAACGAGTTCTGATCTAAACCCCATTGAACACTTGTGAGAGCAGTTTGGGTGTGCTGACTATGCCACAGTAACCAACACCACCACAGTGACTGAGTCACAACAAATATTGGTTGAAGAATCAGATACCATCCTATAGCATTGTGTAACCAAGCTGGTAACCAGAGTGAAGAGGAGATGCCAGGCTGTTGTGGCTGTGTTTGGTTCATCCATATGGTAATGAGGTCCCTTTTTGCTAAATTAATGAATTGTTAAATCATCAGTAGCTACGTTTACATTGACACATTTAATCGGAATAAACGCCCAATCGGAAAAAAAATTCATCATGTAAACATGTCAATCAGAATGTTTTGATCCGATGCAGCCTGATCAGAATGAAATTTACTTCCGATCGAGAGGGGTGGTTTTGTCCGATCTTCATTCGGATAGACGTGCATGTATACACCCATTCGGAAAGAAAGGGTGATAAAAGCCCACTGCGCATGCGTACAACTTCAGCGTGACGTCTTTCCACTTTCGCAGACCCAAGTAGAAAACATGGCGGGAGGTAAACAGAAGTGGTCTGCTGGTGCAGTCATCCTGTCATCCTGCTCTCCTCTCCTGTGTTGGAGGAGCAGTAGTAATATGTATTCAGCCTCTAGCTTGGTTAATGCGACCAGTAAAAACCCAAACATAAAGGTAATCACCCGCAGAAGGTCCATATTGGGGATAACGTGAGTCAGCTCGAGCACACGATGGGGCGGGAAAGACGTCCAGAAAGGACGGAGTTTGTTTATTTTCTTTCTTCCCCCGGAAAGACAACTCGCTGTGCGCATGCTTAACTCATTTAACCTGATCGAGTGCTTGGTGCATGTGTACTCATGACATGATCAGATCATTTCAGTTAGTGTCCATGTAAACAGGGATTTGGGAATTCAGATCGACCAAGATTTTAATCAGATTGGGGAAATTTGGCGCATGTGGCGTAGCTATTGTGTCAGGGCTGCACGGTGGTGCAGTTGGTAGAGCTGTTGCCTTGCAGATAGAGTGTCCTGGGTTTGAAATCGGACCGGGACCTTTCTGCATGGAGTTTGCATGTTCTCCCTGTGCATGTGTGGGTTTTCTCCGGCATCCTACCACAGACCAAAAATCTGCTAATTGGTAACTCTATATTGTCTCTAGGTGTGAGTGTGTATGAATGGTTGTCCATCTATATATGTCCCTGTGATGGATAAACACCAACTTCCCGTGATCCTGAACAGGAATAAGCAGGTATAGATAGTGACTGATTGACTGAGCAATGTGTTAGACTTCAATAATTAAATCCTGTAAATGACAACAAATATTATTTAGTTGCAGAATGTGCTATTTGGCATTAGCATTTGGAAAAACATTGATGGATGCAACCCACATACTCAATGCTGCTTCTCATCACACAGTTTCATTCTCTTAAAGAATGTAGCAGCATTTGAAGTAGAAATAAATCAGCTTTCCACTGGTATCAGATTTGTTGACAAGAAGCATTATTACCATAAAGAAAGATTTGACCAAACATGTTTCCTTCCTTTTGGCTATGTTCAGACAAACTCAAGTAGATTTCATAGAACAGTGATTCAGAGAAGCACAAGACAAACATTGTAATAAGTTTCAAATAAACATTCTTTAATTTATAGAATGTATTTTCCTCCTCTCCCTGGGATATACTATACAAGCTGTTATTGTATTAAGTGGGAGAGTTTTGTTTTTTTCATCAGGATTCTTGTAATTTTTGCTAGAACTATAAACTAAGACACATTCACATGTATGCATGTGAGACGCAGACACCAAACACTCACACATAGTTCCTCTGTCTTTATGAAACATTTCCCAGGAGGCTCGGGAGGTGTCACGTAGATCATTTTCTCATTTTTCCTTCTGATGAAAGCAAGCTTGTTTACCCCCCCCCCACACACACACACACACACACTACCACAACTCTGTTTGAAAGCACAACGTAAAGTGACTGCAGTGAATGAAGATGCTCAACAGGATATCATAGCTGTCAAGGCAATATTACATTCCAGGAATTGTTCTCCAGACCATTGTTAAATTTAATTACACAGCAGCTGAATAGTCAACATCATCTGCATACAAATATGGTGTAAGATTATGCAGAGATTTTATGAAAAAAAAAAAAAAAACATTTCCGCTAGTTAAAGTTTAGCAGTGAATGGCTGCATTTGGTGTGATTGAAGCTGTTTATCACTATTTAACCAAGCGTGAACAATATTCAAAGCCAAAGTATCAAAATAATCTTCTTTACTGTGAGGTGACCTATTCATGATAGCACGGGGAGACCAATTCCGTCCTGCTTCCCAGATATGTGACGTGACTCCTGTCTGGCGGCGGTGGACAGGGAGTGAATGGAGCGATAAGAAAGTCCAGACCAAGCTGCCCACTGCCCGTCACAGGAAGGCAGACGTGTGACAGATCATAAAATTAACAGACTGCTCTTTTTTTGACATACAGAGACATTGCACAAACAGAACTGCTGCCCAGAGATAGCAGGAAAGGCAATCACTGGAAGAGACAGGGGGTCGGGAAGGGGGCGTGTGGGGATTCGAATTTATTGTGTTCAACAAGTAGTACAGCTTCCTGAAACATTCCTGAAATAATTTCCCCAAGGGGATCAAAAAATGTTGTTAGAATCTTTATGATTATTATTATTATTATTATTATTATCACATTACATAGAAGCTGAAGGGAAATGATGGGTTTTATTATTTGATGGTAATAATTATATATATCTATTGAAACATTTGCTGAAAATAAGAGTAATTATTTTTACACAAAAACAGATGAACAGCAGAACTTATACACATTGCAGCAGATGTTTAATTTATATCATAATCAAGATTTTGGCTTTATTCTTTACACCAACTTTCAGTTCTTGATGCTGATCGCACATATAATTAGAAATTTAAAATTAAATTATTTAAAGTGCACATATTAAGTTTTTTTTTTTTATATAAGAAAACAATAATTTAAATTTTCATGTTAACAAGGGTAAGAATTAGATAGTTTTAAAAACACTGGCGAGATAATAAAATTGCTTCGAGCTAAATTTTACAGACTTTCCAAAACGCACCTTGTTCCAGACAGGTGTTGTGTGAGCAGGTACCTAACTTTAAGACATTTTTTAAGACATTCTTTGTGGAGGTTGTGCCAACTCCAATTTGTCTGGACATTAAGTTCACAGATTTCCCTCAAACATGAATGAGATTTGTAGTGGTAAAAATGCAGGATTACACAAGCAGAGGAGTGATTGTCAGTTCAGTAATGTGCAGAGCTCACGTTAGTGAGGAGGGACTATAACATGATGCAATATGTGTATCACTTCCACCTCTTCTTTTGTCAATAAAGAGTTCATTTTACTGATGCATGAAGTTCACTTTAATGAGCTGTAACATCTTGCAGTTGTTACAGCATCTCCTTGATTAATACAATGAACTAAAACACAATATAAATGAAATGAGGTAGCAAAACGGTTAAAATGCTAACAATAAAATGATACAAAGCATATATAAACAGATACCTCGCTATAGCTAACCAATCCTTAGAGGTAGAAATGAAGATCTTTTAAGTAGTTAGATCAAACTTAAACTTTTTCTTACTTGAACTGGCCTTTCACATGCACACGCTTCATCATGCATGTGTGTCTCTCTAATAAGCATCAGCAGAACCAACAACAGTTCCTACTTGGGATTTTCACAATAAATCTCAATCACGTAATAATATGCACAAAATGAATTACATAAACTAAAATTCTGGCAGTTAAAGTGTGTGTATGTGCATAGCAACAGATTCTGACTTGCGTTAACCAGCATCTCATCTTGCTCATTCAGTATCAACATGTCTTACTGTGTAAAGTATGTTAGAAAGTCAGAAATATATAAAAATAACCACATGTGTGTTCTACTCTGTTGATTTTCACATCATGTTGGAGGTTCTGAAATGTAACTGAGAAGGGATCACTGTATTATAGAACCCCATTTTATTCAAAGAGGCCCTTCCATTAAAAACGGTTTTTCTGAGGTTTCTGTTGAATATTTTAGCTCCACAGGTGTTCTTACCTTCATAGTGGGTGAAAACAGGTCAACAACTTCTCTTTCAGTTTTTATCTCTCAAACTACGCAGGTGGTGATAAAACCCGAGTTCTCCTGAGTTCTAACGGCCCGTATCTGTTTCATCACAACTCCTTTGTTCGTTAGTATTCATCAGCTCCTGCAGTTGAAACCACGCCTAGCATGCTGCTGGCTAAAAGCAGTTAGCATAAACATGTATCTATTGGAATATACTCTGTGCGCTGCTGCCATGCACAGCGGGGAAGGAAACAGGAAGCCGTGCTCTCATAGGCTAGTTTGTTAGCCAATCAGAGTCCAGCAAATTTGAACAATGAATATTAATGAGTTGCAGCCCGAAGCCTGACGAAGCTTCGCACAGATAAATTGAAAGGTCTGTTAATCAGTGTTTCCTAATGTTTTTTTAGATATGAAATGTTTCATATTACAGGTTAATACTTCAGAAAAAACCACAAAGTAATTTCACCCAATGAAATGCAAATCAGTTTCTATCTTTTATTTACAGGCCTTTTTCCAATCTGTCACTGTTACAATAAACCTACCATTAAAATTATACTGTTCTGAGACTTGTCATTTCTTTGTCATTAGACAAACTTACAAAATCAGCGAGGGGTCAAATAATTATTTCCACCACTGTATGTATACGTATATACATATATATAAGAATAGATCAAAATTTTTGATATATATATATATATATATATATATATATATATATATATACTTACAATATATATTTTAATTGGATGTTTTTTATGAGTCTTTATCTTAAAAATGCACAAATGTGTTTAACAAGCTGCACTTGAAACAAACATTGAGACCGTGATGTCTAAACTAGCCAAACATTTAGTGGGAATCAGTCATGGAGCTCTAAAATGTTGTTTTAAATGGAGTTGATAATGAACTGGCTTCAAGAGGACAAACATTGCTTTTCTGCATGAGAGTCATGTATCTAACTTCACTGCCAAACACCTTGAACTCTTAACGTTTTGTCTTTTAACAATATTTACTGTGTGACTTAACAAATTCACACATTTCAGTGAAATATTGTCTCAAAAATTTAGTCATTTTATTTTGAACAAACTTCCAGACTTACCATCAAAAACATCTTCTAAACATCCATGTACTGTAGTTATACGTATGTACTCTGTAAAGAAAAACTAAAACTATAGAGAAGTAAACTTTTTGTCAGTGGAGAGCAGCAAGGATGTTTCAATATTCACCAAGGCTTTTCCCCCAGTAATAATTTAAAGTTATCTATCACCCTTGTTCTCTTTCAGGGCTGTCCGAGCTGCTTTGTAGGATGACCAATGGGCCTCAGCTCTGGCCATCTCTGCTCCAGCTGATAACCTGTTACCAAAGCAGATCCCCAGAATCACTGCAGGCCAAACAACAGCACAGCATTAAGAGCACATTTTCTGCTTGAATGGAGGTATTGTTTCTTGGAATTCTATTGACTCTACTGCTGGTCTGAGAGGGATAAAAAATGAGAAAGGTGAAGGAGGGAAAGCAAATGAACCTGCTTGCAGTGATGGAAGGTGAGATTATGGGAGGCTGAAGAAGTGGGCGGCCTCTTGGGTGTACAACTAGTTTATGTGCCTTTGCTACTTACATGGCTGAAAATCTCAAATCTGCAATTAAATACAGTATAGTATTTATAATCCGCCTATTGCTGTACTTACTAAAATCCTTTTCACATCTTCTACTGTCTGTTTACAGGATATGCTTTCTATACATAGAGACTTTAAAAAGACTCTAAAAGATTATCAGCTCACATCTGAAGACTTGGGTTAACATTTAGTCTTAGACTAAAGATCTTATAAACACTGAATCTTGTAGGCCACTATTTACAAGACTACAAAGCTAGATTTCTTCATTCTCATTTACAGTCTTTAATTAGTGCACTTGTATGGTAACATAAATATCAAACATTAGCACGTAACACCGTTCAATAGAGTGGTAGCGTTAGCATGTTAGCTGAAACGCCACAAGCGCCAAATAGGTGAAAATGGACGTCGGAGACAGAAGAGGGCTTTGTCGAGCTGTGGGCAGAGCAGCCATGTCTTTCTGACGTAAAATGCCATTCATACCACGACACAGTGGAAAGAGAGAAGAAGTGAAGACCGATATTGTGGATGCTATCAACATGGCTGGTATGTGCTTCAACGTCTAGAGACTTGTTTGTTTTGTTATGAGCGATGGCTTCCTGCTTCCACTTTTGTGAGAACGGCTTATAGGTTGTTTTACGTCACTATGACTAGACTAAGACTTCTGATAATACCAAACATCTTTGATATAAAAGACTAGAGAAAGACTGGCATAAATCAAGTCATCAACCTTTCCACTGAACGCGCAACAGATGCGCAACGTTAGTGACGCATAATACGCAGCTGATAGCCACCATTAAAGTCAATGAGACCATTTCCACAAAGCGCATGAGACGCGTCTCAGAAGCATAGCGTCACGGGAATTACATTGGAGTTCTATGTTTTACGCCGTACGCTTCTAAAACGCGTCAAGTTCAGCAGCTCAGTTTGGACCAGACAGAAAATCGGGTGTTCGTGAAACATAAAATAACTGGAGGTTTCATAATAAAAGGACACGTGCAGATTTCCGTTTGCGAGACTACAAAAACATACAGTACCTGCGACGGGTCTGAAGTCCATAGGTGGTGTGAAAATATGGCACATACCTTCTAGATACATGATGTCGTCTTTCTCCCTGCTCTTTGTTGTGTGTAAAATCACATCTCCTGGGACCAGCTGGATTTACACGAGTGATATGAGTTTGAAGTGCTCTCAGTGGGAAAGGATGCTCGGTTGCTTGCATGAGCAAAACGCTACGTGCTGCCGACGCGTTCAGTGGAACCCCTCCTACATTTATTGATCAAGACGACGAGTGTGTGCCGAGACTCCAGCAAAGATTTCTAAAGACTTCCAGTCTTTAGTCTGGAAAACAGAAAAACAAAATCAGCAAAATAAATTCACTCTACACGTTACTCTTTTATGATGGTCAAATGAACAAGGAACTAAATGCTCAGCCAAACATATCAAATCACAAAACCAAGTGACACAATTAACTTCATCTGCATGTCTTCATTAAGTTGTTGGTGCTATAAACTCAGTAATGAATGAATTGCAAACTTGCCTATATAAAGTGTGTATCTTTGCTGTGCACCAGTCAGGAATGAAAATGAGATTTTAACTTTTTTCTCCCTTAGAGAAAAACACAATCTGTGTTGAAATATCCCAGTAAAAACCTCATTTCTAGTTTAATCAGAGGAAGATGAATAAAGGTTTTAAAGGGCATTGCTTTGAAGCAGCGCTTAGGTTTTAAAACATTTACTTATGCAAAATATTGAGTCAGAATAGGTCAAGATGGACTGAAAGTTACAGGCCAAGCAATAAAACTTGTTCTGTACCATCCAGGATGAGCTGGAGATTTGCTGTTGTTGAAACTGTCTGTTAGCTTGCTCTCCCACACACAAAACAGTCATTTTGTCAATTAATATCACATATTATTGAAATCAGGTCCAAATTTGTTCATTTTAAGAGTTATTTTTGGATTGTGATGTGTGGAAAAAGTCATTTCACTTTTACGCTAAATGGTTGTAAGAATATTTTAGCCATCATGCTTTTTGGGTGTTTTTACGCTAAAACCTGACAAAGAACAATGTGTTCTTTTACTATGAATTTTTAATTGTGTGTGTTTTGTGTGTCAATTGTGCTGAACATACAAAGAATCTCACCCCATTTTGGGTTTAAGTTGTATTCCTATTCATGTCATGAGCAATTTAAATCCTTAATATTCAGCAGATTGCTTTCAGGTAGTTCCATGAGATGGTGTTTGCTAAGTTAGGGTATGCTGTCTTAATCTCTCATGCAGATTGTGGTTGTTGTTACTAGATTAATGTATTTGAGGATGAGGACACAAGTGGTTCTAAACTATCTAGGTTACTTGTCATGTTAATAAAATCATACCTTAAAAAGGCATCCTCTCCGGGGTCAGTTTTGACAGAACAGTTAGCCAGTGGGTATCTGTGCAACTTTTTTGTGATGATTTGTCAAAGATTTATATGGTTTTACTTTGCTGTCATGAGTAAATAGCCCAATCAACAGAAATGAATTGCTTTTTCAGTAAAATATCTGTTTTGAACAGCTTTCATTTCCTCCTCATTGCCATTTTAGCAGAAAATGAGGTCATAATATGACAACAGTAATACTAACCATCCCCAAAAATCACCACTTTCAATGTCCATGGTGAATTACTTGCATATTATTCAGAAAACTTTAAGCACTGATTAATATGTATAACTGGTCACCCTTAGGATGGAGAGAGCGACTCTGGTCACATCCAGCTACAGTACCGTGAAGAAAGCCTAGTTATGAAATGCCACATTGAATTTGGGCATTATGGCCAGACATTGAAGTTGCTGCTCTCTGAGCTTCCTAACATAATGGAAAAAATGGCCCTCGCCATGACCTGTCTTATTTGGCCCCCGTGTTTGTTTCTTATAATACTGGACTACAGGGAGTCAAGTGCTCTGATTGGTTCTCTCCCTTTGATATAAAGCATACCCCTCACTGTTGTCAGAATGACTTAGTGGTTACCTGCTGAGAGGTGCCAAATGTCACTTGGGCTCTTTCACAACAAAAAATGAATAATCTAATGCAGGAAGCTGCTTCCCAGAGAAACATCCCAGTATTGAAAAACAAGACTTTCAAAAAGCGATGCTCTTGTATGTAAAAATAATCAAATACAGATGCATGAGCCCAGCTCATCCTTCCTCATATATATCTGTGTTAGCTACCTCCTACTTCCAGACATGCTCTCATGAATACATGGTTTGATTATCAAAGCTCAGTGCCCAAGTTCACTTAATCCATGCAACATCCTGAATGATGGCTCCATCATCAGCAGTCTAAACGACTGTGCCCATAACCATTAGAAAATATGGAACATGAGCTCTTTGCTAGCATTTAGATACATACATTACAGATTAATCAGAGACGAAGCCTTGATGTGAGTTTCTGTAGTACATTGGCACAAGGGACGAGTGAGTGCTGACGAGTCCAATAAAACTGGATATTCTCTCAAGGGAACCAAATGCTGCTGGGCTATCACCCATTGCTGGAGCCTGGTGATATACTGGGTCATTAGAACTCAGTGACACCCGATACCAAATGGCTGCATGGGGCTGAAAGTCTGTTCTCCTCTCAGTTTTTACAATCTGGCTAATTTCTTTGGTGGAATCTATGTACAGGGCTCAATCGTAATCAAGTCATAAACATGTGGGCAGATAGGCAGGAGAATTGTAACTCCATATCCATATGGGTGCTCAATGCTGCAAGATAACCAGAGAAGGCAAAATGGCATCAATACAAATTACTTCAAAGAACGCTTTACAGCTTTTACTGTGAATTATTATGCAAAGTCATTACCTGTTTGAGCAATACCAATACCAATTTATTTGTAGAGCACATTTTATAGGGAATACACCGTCCAAAGTGCTGTACATTGAGTACAAAATAGGTCATCATTAAAAACAATTAAGAAATAAAACAATAAAAACAGTAGAAGCAATAATAACAATAAAATCAGAATAGAATATAAAAGGTTAAGATGTATTAAAAGCTAGTGAATAGAAATGCGTCTTTAACCGAGATTTGAACACTGTAACAGAAGGGGCGAGTTTGACATCCAGGGGCAGTTGCTTCCACAACTTAGGAGCACAAACAGAAAAAGCTCGTTCCCCCCATGCTCCTACACGACCTCGAGGGACACACAAAAGATGTTGGTCCGACGAGCGGAGGGAGCGAGCCGGGACATACCAACTAAGCAACTGGGAATGGTAGAGTGGGGCAAGATAATTAAGTGTCTTAAATTTAATCCGATATCGGACTGGAAGCCAGTGTAGGCAGGCTAAGACTGGAGAGATATGTTCACGGCGTCCGGTTCCAGTAATGAACCGGGCGGCAGCATTCTGAGTCACCTGAAGGCGGGCTAAAGACGTTGAGGCAGCACCATAAAGTATGGAATTAGCATAGTCCAATCGAGAGGTGCAGAACGGGAGCTCTTGTCAAGGATGACATTTTTTTTCCTCTGAATCTTTTACTGCAAAAGAATAAAAGAAATTAAAGTAACACGACTGCGTTTAAGTTAAAAGAGTGGAATGATGAACAAGGTGCAGGGGAGAACATATTTAGTGGCGTTTAGCTGGAGCTGGGTGCAATTATTGCCCAGATTAGCCAGACACAAAATGTTTGCTGTAGCCGACACTTGAAAGCCTGGCTCCATTTCAAAGTTTCCAAAGAGAGCGCAGTCTGCAAAACACCTGTGAGATAACACTAAGAGAGGATTAAACAACCATTTGATTCTCACTATCCGTTCCTGGTTCTATATCTCTCTGCCTCAGAGATGCGTTTGAGTCTGAAGTAAAAATTTGCGGCTGTGGCATTCCTCCTGCTTCCAAAGACCAGCCAGCTTATATCATTCAGATGTGAGCCCCTCGGATTTGTTTATTTAATCTAATATTTATGCTCTGCATACGTTGGTGAATGCAAAACAGCTTGTGCCTAACACTGTCCCCAAGATAAATCCAATGGAAAAATTGAAAAACACAAGTAATAGAAACAAAAAACCTACAATATTGTGGGGGGGAAATCTGTAAGGAATGAAAGCAAAAAAGGTAGCCTGAGTTAACCCTGCACGACTTATCAAGGTAAACTCTGTCTCTGTTTATTTACACCATTGCTTTTTGCAAAAATAATGAATGTCTCTGACCTGTGCTTAATTAAATGGTAATAAAGATATGAAAAACAACATTAACCCTGTTATAATGTCAGCAAATATCATGTAATTTTATTTATTTTTTTAAATACATGAAATAATACATTATCCATTTTAATACAATCACCACAGACTTCTAACCTCTTCCTTATTTAAAATAAATTGAATAGAGCTCTGGCAGTTAATGTGAGAGTGTTTCTATGTCTCCTATAGGAAAACATTTGAAATATTCTTCCCTTCTTTGATCTCCTTAGATCTCCAGAGTAGCTGTGCGTCTGTCTGCACTTGCCAAATTCAAGCCAAGCCATGAGTTTTCCCAGATGGGAATGTTGGAATCTGTTCTGCTTCTTTCTGCTTGTTCAGATAAATTGGTCAAAGGTCTCTTCTGTCGCTGATCTCCCCAAACTCATGCCTTCAGCACATTTGTTGTTGTGCTGCTTTGAGGGAGATCTCTCAAATGGCTCCAGAGAGAGAACTGCACCTTATTGGTGATTCACCAACTAAATACTACATTTAGTTATGATTATTTTGGTGGATCATGCCAGATTGTGAAAAACATCTTCTTGTAAGGTCGTAATTCATTTCTCATGAGCTAAAGTGATCAGCAAATGTTTGGTTCTAAGATTTGGCTTTTTAATGCCCTCAAGCTTTTACTAACATACCTTGTTGCACAATAACATGCATTTGAACACCTAAACAAAACATTACAATTAATATGCAGCATAATATGCTCCTGTAACACGCTTAAATGAATGAATGAACGAACGAACAAATGACAAAAACACCATTTCATCTAATAAGCTAATAACAGAACAGATTCAGTGACCCTTGAAATGCTCGGCTTGTCACACCGGTTGAGATTAATTAGGAATTAAAAGCAGGGAGGAGATCCAGGGGTTTCAGGTTGAGGAGCACACAGTTTATGTCCAATAAGACTTTGACAGCAGTCGCTTACTTGAGTTCTTTTTGTTGCAGGTCTCTGTAGGGAAATAGGAAACAGATTCTGGGGGTACCAAGTAACGGAGGACAGCAGGTGATTCAGAGGCTGAAGGTGAGACAACGAGACGAGGAAGGCTGGTGAATGAGCTGAAGATGATTACGGTGAAGCATCAGTCAGCAGGGAGATGGAGGTGTCTTCCCAGGCAAGCTGAAGGTAAATGATCCTTCATTCACATACAAAGATTGATGAAAAATAAACTCCACAGGTGAGGATTGAGGTGGTTCAGTCAGCAGAAGCACAAAGAAATTTGAGGGGGTTCCACACTTGATCATATCACACAGGTTAGAAAGGCTGAGGAGAAGCACAGGAAAGAAACACAGGAAATAATAACTGCCAGTAGATCCTGGTCTGCTTGGGACTGCTGTGCTCAATGGCGCTCAGACCAGGTGCATCATGGTACCCATGGGACGGAGCTGGTGGTTGGTTAAAACCACATTCTGGCTATATTATACCTTCGCCATGCAGTCATTCTACATATATATTTGGTCCTGTTTATTTTGTATCAGTTTTGTTTATTTTTGTTGTCTTTGTGTTGTTTACCAACCTCTACTTCTTTGTATCTCTCTCTGACTGTCCACTCTACCATCGAAACCAGTTACAGTCAGTCATGCCTTAAACTCAAATTTAGTGCACTATGCAACGAAAGGAGTGAATTAAACTACACCTGTTGTAGAGTAAATCTGTTCTGACACAATAAGGCATCCAGACCCATAAATCTATCTGCCAAACATATCAGGACAGGCACAAAAAATTGTTCCTTGTTAATACTCTCCTAGTGAAGTATTTTTATTATTATTATTATTACTAATAGATTGGCCAACAGCTATCACCATGAGTGACTTCTTAGTCTGGTGTCAAAGAATGGTTAGCCTGGGTAGACATACTCTCAGAAGATTGTAATTGATTGATTAGGGTCTGAGGTGCAACCAATCAAGCAGTAGCAGCTGAGTAAAAGATCAGGAGAAAAAAGCTAGAAAAGGACACAAGATAACAAGAGAGAAAATTAGGGAAATAAAGAAAAAAGAGACAAGAGAAAGAAACTCCCTAGAATGCTAAAATTGGGAGAGGTTAAAGGCTACAATCTAGAATGGGGATTGTCCCTAATGGAGGAGGCTTGAAGCTAGGATTGCAGCAACACACAGAATGACCGTAACCAGCTATCATAGCAACAAAAAAGTCAATGTAAAAGAAGCTGCTAAAGAAATATTTCAATTTGTCTAAATTTGAGGATGTAGAGACTCCCAAACAATGTCTGACGTTGCCTCATAACCATATAGAACACGAATGACATAAGCTTATTGTGAGTGATACTAAATTAGAAATCTACCCATGACAAAGTTGCTCTGCAGAGGCAATTATAAAAATAATTACAATATTAATTAGAGTGTCTCATTAGTGCACCCTGTTGTTTTAGGAAACAGGTTTAATGATAGGGAGGCCTCTGGTCATCATCTTTCACAGCAGGTGCACTGTGTGCCCTGAGAGCTTCATGCTCTGAGGAAACACAGTATGGTCAGAATTTCATCAAGGAAGAAGAAGGAGAGAATTTAAAGAGCTGTTAATACCGAAGAGGTGCGTGTCATAGGGAGCTTTCGTGGTACTTTCGCCACAAACATTTACTTTTGTCTTACAAAAGCTTCTCTTGTTTTTGTTTACTTTTGTCCAACTCTTGTTTACAAAACGCTGTTTTCAGTTATTGTAGATAAGATCTTTCATCAAGCCTCCTTTTTGTCATTTTTTCTCTTCTGTGTTGTCTTTCCTCCAAAAGCAGACAAGCAAACAGGCATTGTACAGACTTAGCAGACCATCCTTTTCTTTTTTTTGATAAGGGGTTAATGAATAATCAACACAGGCTCACCAGGATACTGGGTCACCCTTGGGACTGTGTCAGGTGCTTTGGGTCACAAAGTTATTTATTAACTGAGCTCATCATTTAAATTTATTCTGTCACCACAGCTGCCATTCCCACGGTCATCTCACAGTCGCTGCATGGGCACCCTATGTGTTTATCATCTTTTGGTTGCTAAGTCTTTATCTCTCTCTACCTCACTTGTTCTCCTTTGTGATTTTTCCTCCCCAACCTCCAACCTCTTATCCACCCTGCTCCCTTGTTTATATTTGCACAGATTTCACACCATTCAAAAAACTAAATTAAAAGTGTCTAGAATTTACACAACCATTCCAACAGTAAATAAGTTCACATGATTCCATGTGTATTCAAATATTGTGCTGACAGTACTAATACTATACATGGAACACAAGGCCCTAAATATATGGTGAGTGTGATCGCATCTGCAGAGGCTGAACAAAATGATAAAGAAGGCTGGTTCTGTTTTTGGGACTGATCTGGATGCTCTTGAGCTGATTTTTCAAAAAGAAAGATTCTTCACAAAATGAAAAACAGCATGGAAAACCTTCAACAACAGTTTGTCTTCAGTCAGACACTTCTTCAGATCCGCTGCAACAAAGACTACTCAAAGATTAAGTTACACAGATAGGACATTTGCGGCGCTTTTGGTAACTGGGTCATGTGTGCCTTGCAATGCACAACTTGACCAATGGGCAAATGTGGTCTGCCATTGGAGGGCCCCTTTCATGCCCCTGACCGGACAAGTGTCTGCCACTCGGTTGGATGATACCTCTGCACTGCAGGCTCACCACTTGGGCCCAGCATTTGCCCCGGGCTCCAAACCATGGGTAGTGAGACCGATCTGCCCCGCCTGTCCCTGCCGACCAAACCAGAGGAGCACTGCCCCTCTGCCCACAGTCTGGAGGGGGAAGCGGTCCACAGCTCTGCCGGGGTTCCATCGAAGATCAAGATGTTTCCCACGTCCTGCGCACCAACAAGTCCAATTGCTGAGGAACGAGCAGCAACTGCAGCAGTTCCACGGAGAGTGTGAGGTGTGCGGCTGGCCCAGCCCGCACCTGTCCCTATCCGGTCTCCCAGGACCCGGAGGGATAACAGATTGTTCATGCCAGTAACATTTGCTTGTCTCAAAGTCGTACAAGTCTAAATACACGAGCTGTGCAGTGAAACTGTGAAATGCTGGTTCCTTTGATCTCTCAACCTTGACAATTCTAGAGGTAATACATGCAAATGAGCGCAGATCTCCGGGAATGCACCATTTATCGGACTCAGAACCCACACGAGGTCCCTTGGGGTGGTGGACTTTAGTCATTGTAGGGCCCCTTTGTTTATCTGTTATGTGTAGCCGAAGCTTGGGTGCTGATCCCCAACAGTCATTGGATGTCTGGCGCTAGAATTTAAGGGACCATGTGGGACAGGGTCTATTGTTGATAATAAGTGGCACTAACCCCTGGAACAAGGTTCAGCTATAGGATCCAGACCCACACAAGGCACCCGCAAGTGTGGGGGACTAAGGCTTAGATACAAAGTTACCCACAATGCATTGCGCCAGGCCAGTTACCATTGTTTTCAATTGGAGTGTCCTATCTATGTAACTTAGGCTGTATTCACACCTGATAGTTTGGTGGACTCGGTTCGACTGGGGACCAAAACTGCAACATTGTTGCTGTTTTTAGTTTCACACTGTACTCTATGAACCAAACCAAATAACCTTTGGAGCATGTTACACCCCCACCTGTGGTGGCGCTGTAGAGTTTCTGCACTACTTTTTTATTTGTCGTTACTGCACGTCTTGGGAGAGTGAAACATAAACTAACTTGGAAAACTTGGAGTAGCAGCAGATTCTGGTGGTTTTAAGATCTTTTGTGTTTGGTGAATGTGCCAGATCAATATTCTGCAGCAATGAGCTCAGGATGAGAAAATAACAAGGCAGGACTACACAAGGCAGCTGAGACGGCTGCATAATATAGTCCACTTCCTGCTTTTAGTGCAGTCTTGGTCTGGTTGTGCTCACACATGCAATTGAACCGCTCCAGAGTTTGTTTCAATCGAACCGAGACCCACGTTTTTAGGCGAACTAGAGTTCGATTGTTTGGTCCAAATCCAAGTTCAGTTGACCGTTCACACCTCCCCAAACAAACCGGACTTGCTGTGCAAACGAACTAGAGTTTGATTCAATCGGACTAAACAGGCCTGGTGTGAATGCACCCTTAATCTGTGGACTGCTACAGGAGATCCTTCTTTCCCATAGATAAAACCATCTATAATAATTATCTGAAGACAATGTCTAATTTACCTTCAGGGATTAATAACATATGTCTTCATTCTACAAATAATTTTGGGGCAGCTGTGGTTCAGTGGTTAGAGCGGTGGTCATCCAATTGGAAGGTTGGTGGATCAATCCCGGCTTTCACCACCACATATCAAAGTGTCCTTGGTCAAGACTAAACCCCATGTAGCCCCCTGATTTGCATATTGAGCTGTATGTATGTTAACCCCCTCCCCTCTCCCCCCTGCCCCCACATCAGGCTGTGTGAATGGGTGAATGTAAAAGTGGTCTGAATGACTAGAAAAGCACTATATAAATACAGGACATTTACCATTTTGTCAGTGAAGTTTAAATTCTACTGTTAGTTTAGTCAAATCTCTAAAAACGTATACAGAAACTGTCAGTCCAAGCAATATTCCCACTTTCACATGGAACAAGGCCGATTTTGGATTATTGGTTCGCTCATTCTTAAAAAGAAATGCATTTTTTTTATTGTATATAGGTTTAAACAGAAAAAGAAAAGATTCAACAGAAGAACGTCTTAAGCTTGTAAAGCATAAGAGCAATCCCACTGGTTTCTAAAGAAACCCACTTCATTTTTACTAAACCTGTATACAATAATTTACAAACCCTTCCACTCAACTCTCTTTGAAAATTATATTTTGACAAGTACAAACAAAACCCATCTATTTTGAGTGAAAACAGAACCAAAGCAGCATGACTTGAGGTGTCTAAGCAGTGAAAAATTAAAGTGCCACTGAGCCACTGATGTCACTGCCTCGTGCGCCTCCAATGAGCTAATAAAATGTATTTCATTCTTTGCAAAGTTGCAAAATACCACTTGCATTTTGTGAGAAGAAAGCTGTTTTAGTTCAAGTTTTCAAATGTAGCTGACGCATAACAACACAAGACTACTACTACGACTACTACTACTGTCATTTAGCAGACGCTTTTATCCAAAGCGACTTACATTGAGAGAACATACAAGCAAGAAATCAAAGAGAAGGAAACAATATAAGGAGGCGGACTGTTTGGAGTCCAGTTTAATTCCGACGCTGATACATCAAGTGTATCAATTTTTTTTTTTTTTTTTTGTGAGAGATAAATTCTCAAATCGCTATCATAAATCATAAATTAATCCTACATTAAGACTGAAAGTGTTCTTTAAAGAGGTGAGTCTTAAGTCTGCTCTTAAAAGTAGCTGCAGACTCTGAGGATCGGACCGAGTTTGGTAGGTCTTTCCACCATCGGGGGACAACAGAGGAGAAGAGTTTGGAACATGATCTCATGCCACGTTGTGGTGGAAGCGCTAGGCGTCTTTCAGCGGCTGAGCGTAGCTGACGCGTGGGAATGTAGGTTTGGATGAAGGAGTGAAGGTAAGTAGGAGCTGTGTGTGTTAGAGTCTGGTAAGCCAGAAGCAGAGCTTTGTATTTGATGCGTGCTGCAACTGGAAGCCAGTGCAGGGAAATGAGCAGCGGAGTGACCTGAGCCCTCTTGGGCTGGTTGAAGACCAGACGTGCTGCTGCGTTCTGAATC
Organism: Pachypanchax playfairii; assembly: GCA_006937955.1. Lineage (NCBI taxonomy): Eukaryota > Metazoa > Chordata > Actinopteri > Cyprinodontiformes > Aplocheilidae > Pachypanchax > Pachypanchax playfairii. Next base: position 194,556 of record SSNP01000062.1, read on the forward strand.
ATCTGCAGAGGTTTAACCGAGGACGCCGGAAGACCGGCCAGCAATGAGTTGCAGTAGTCGATCCGGGACAAGACCAGGGCCTGGACCAGAAGCTGTGTGGTGTGGTCTGTGAGGAAGGCTCTGATTTTCCTGATGTTGTAAAGCGCGAATCGACATGAGCAAGCTACGGAGTTAACCTGCTCTTTGAAGGACAGCTGGTTGTCCAGTATGACACCAAGGTTTCTGGTGGAGGTTTTGGGGAACAGCGTGATGGAGTCAAGCTGCACGCTTATCTGAGGAGGTAAGGAGTTACTGGCAGGACAGACAATGAGGTCAGTTTTGGACAGATTAAGCTGAAGGTGGCGATCCCTCATCCACGCCGAGATATCTGAGAGGCAAGCAGATATCCGCACTGAGACGGATGTATCGTCTGGAGGGAACGAGAGGAGGAGCTGAGTGTCGTCAGCGTAGCAATGGTATGAGAAGCCATGGGAGCGAATGATCTCGCCTAATGAGGTGGTGTATAAAGAGAAGAGGAGAGGACCAAGGACCGAGCCTTGCGGGACACCCGTCGCCAGCTCATGCAGACTGGACATCTGTCCATGCCACGAGACTCTGAAAGATCTTTCCGCAAGGTACGAGGTGAACCACGAGAGGACCGGTCCCAAGATGCCAAGCTTAGATAGCGTCGAGAGGAGAATGAGGTGGTTGACGGTGTCAAAAGCAGCAGACAGGTCAAGGAGTACGAGTACTGAGGAGAGACCAGCCGATCTGGCAACCCGTAGTGACTCTGCAACTGAGAGAAGAGCGGTTTCAGTGGAATGGCCTCGCTTAAAGCCTGATTGATAAGGATCAAGTAGGTCGTTGTCGTGGAGGAACTGTGAGACTTGAGTGAAAACGGCTCGCTCTAGGATCTTGGACATGAACGGTAGGAGCGAGACTGGCCGGTAGTTTCCTACCTGGGCCGGGTCGAGCGACGGTTTTTTCAGCAGCGGAGTGACAGTGGCTTGCTTGAAAACTGAAGGAAAGATGCCAGTTTTCATGGAAGAGTTTATAATGTGGGTTATTGCAGGTTTGACAGCAGGAAGAATGCTCAGCAGGATATCTGTAGGAATCGGATCCAGAGGACACGTGGTTGGGTTAGATTCCACTACGAGTCGGGAGACTTCGTCCTCATTCAGTAAGCGGTACCGTCAAGAGCAAAGGCGATTCTCTTGGCATGGCAATTCGTGTTTTTATGTGTTTTGGAAATCCACTGTTGCCAAAATAAATTATGTCAAGAGTTAATGTGCTCTTCAGTTTCACACTGCATATCACAAACTAATGAATTATACTTGAGATTAGGAAACAAAAGAACTACAGACTAAGAAAGGAGTGATATAGTGATGACACACAATGTATATAAGAACAGAAGATGGATGAGTCCAGATAAGTTGCCAGTTACATAAATAAACTACCGAATATACTCGAGTAGTCGATTCGTGTGTAAGTCGGACCTCTTTCTCTGCAGAAAATTGAGGAATTTAGCATTGAACCGCGTATAAGTCCGTGTCAGAATCAGTTTGTGTCAGGAATATATATTTGTTTTTTTTTATGCTGGTTCATATCGTCATTTTCCTCTGAAAATAAAAATACTTCTTCCCGATATCTCGCGTATAGGTCGGAACCCCTCTTCAGACCTGAAATTTACTCCTCAAAAAACCGACTTATACACGGGTATATATGGTAAATTTTTTGGCTATAACTGACCCTTAATTTATATAGACATATACACTACTATAGAATTGGACCCCCTTTTGAATCTTTATGTTCATGTTCAGCAGGATTATATGTCATGTCCAGTCAGTTCTAAGGAAATTTCAATTATTTAAACTTTTTTCCACCAAAGTTACATAGATAAAGCATTTAAACATATTTTATTCATAAAGAAAGCCTATAAATTGTGCATTTAAGAGGAAGAAAATTTTTTAATACAAATTATGACAATGTGGTAAAATCGAGTAACTTAAAAACTATGCAAACACTCCACACTTCTCCCTTTCTTTCTTTACTGCTAGTGACTAATTCAATAACAGAGACATTGAGAGTCTTCTGTCCTTTTTTTGTTGAGAAATTTTACATGCAGAAGACAATAATAACACAGTTTGCTTATTTTTTAAATAAATGTTTTTTTTTCATTGGTTTTAGAATAAACGTAAGATAAAATATACATTGAGTAGGTCAGTTATATTTCTGAATACTGTTGTTTTGTTTTAAATAATATAAAAATAAAGCATTAACAAATTACATTTGGTAATCATTTTCTAATTTGAACAAGTTTCATCACTTCAAAATTCAAGTGTAAGTAAATTCAATTTTTCCTTTTTTCAATTTTCAAAACTTGGCAAACCCGATAGATATAAGTTAGTTTAGGTTAGACAACAAATTCTCATGCTCAATGGATTTTAGTTGACTGTAGACCATTGGTAGTGAAAAGGGGGTGTAAAAAGTGAAATGATTATTTAGTTACAAAGCCTCTTATCCTGCACTCACACTCAGCTGGGCAGGTAGCTAACCATCACATAAAAACCCCACCGTTGTTTCCTTCTTCTTTTTTTATTTGGTGGAGTGGCATTAGGGTTGCCAACTCCCTGTAAAAAAAAATAAGGAACACCCCCCACACACATGCACGCTACCCCCGCACACATCCGCATCAACCCACTCGGTGTTTTTTTTTCCCCAACTCAGGATGTTTAATCAACTTAAATTTAATGCATGTGTAAAACAAATGCACATAAAACAAATTTTTCCACAATTTATTCAGTGGAAAAAAAAAATCAAAATCTTTCCTCAACAAATACTGGTTGTGCTTAGCCTCACAGGCAGAAAAGTTTGTCTTTGAGTTTGTCTTTCTTTTCATTAAGAGTCCCGTTTAACTTAAAACAGTTAGAAATAAAACTGTGAATGCAAACAGTGCAGTTCGCCTTAAAGACGTTGTCGTGCACTTTCGCCAACCACGTGTGGTCTTTTTCCCACTCTTGTCTGTATTTTTGTAATCGTCTTTTCTTCTTTTTGGGGGGTGTCGTAGCATTACTGCTTGTGGGAGCCTCATTGTCATCAAATAAGTGCTCGGAGTCTAAGCCCATTGACTTGTATAGAAAGCTTTCTATACAAGTCAATGGTCTAAGCCAGCAACATCCGTGTGCTGCTTTGTTGACGCTGTCCTGTGTTTCCGGTAACAGTGGCCCACCTTGACAAATGAGCTGATACGACACGTTTATTGATCCATCCCCTTCGAGTGTATTGTTAGCTCATTGGTGACCAAAACGAAAAAAAAGAAAAATAATAAACAGAGTGACAAGATTGCCGTCCATTTACATGACATTAATTTATTTTGTGAGGAATATTTAATTCTCATTTTTTAGAAATAAAGGACGATTCAGTTTTTTAAGGGACGGTTGGCAACCCTAAGTGGCATGGAGTTTCAATTGTGAATGGTAAAACTGTAAACAGACAGCACAAAGACATATATGAACTGACAATGTCATTATAACAATTTTTAGAATAAAAATAAAACACCATGATGTAAGGACCCCTTACTAAACACAAACAACACGACAGAAATGGCTAGCAAGCTAATGCTAAGCGCTAGCTAGCAGCTAATTTGCGAGTAAGCTAACGCTTATAAACTTACATTTTCTCACCTCAAATGACTGTAAAACTTTGTGAAACAACTTAAAGTAGTCAGTACTAGGCATAGACAATGACTACACAACACAAACACACTTACAGGCTGTGCTGGCTCAAAGATCATAAGTTACAGGAGCAGGAGTGAACAGCACCATCTCCTTAGCAACAGACAGGAAGTAGCAAGAGGCGCCACTTCCTTTCTTATCAAAATAAGACAAACCCTTACAAAAACGCAAATAAAGGCTGTACTAACATATTAATTGACAAAATAACACCCAAGACAGCTCTTAAGGAGCCAGAACACCTCTAATTAAAGAGATTAAATCACTTCTAGCCACTGTAATAAATTTAAACATGTTTTTAGACTGTAGGAAAAATCACAGAAAAAATCTAGATTCATTTTAAAATTATGCAAACTCCATCCAGAAAGGACACACTGGGAGGCGAGCATGGGACCTTCTTGCTGCAAAATAACAAAACTAATTGTGTCCCAGTGAAGGAGAAACTCTTTCAGAGAAGAACAATAACTGCTCCCAGGAGAGTGATAAAATAAGATTCCTTTTGAATGTTTCTTACAGATTCTGTTTGATTTTAGTTATTGTATAAAGATGCTCTCAGTTTAGTTAAATCATCTTGTAGTATGTGTGTGTATTTTTTTTCTTTTTTTCTTTTCTCAGGTTGCTGGTTTGTAGATGATCTCCTCACACATGTTCTTCGTTTTCCAACAACATCATGACAGTCACTTACTTTCTTAAGTATATACAATCCAAAGTTTTTAGTTGCTTTCTGACAGATTTTTGTTGTTATTCTCATGCATGTTTAAAAAAACATTTCAAAATTTTCTGTCTGTACACATCTGTTTAAAAGAAATATTATTTTGTGTTTTTATATGCCTCTATTATTATCACCAGCGGTAGGCCATCAAGGCCTGCAAGGCTTTCACTGCTGGAATAAAGAAAATGTTTGAATCACAGACTGTTGTTAATTATATTTTGTCCATGAATACTTGTTAAATAATTCCAAATGGTCTGTCTGCTTCCTTTTTGTAGCGTTTCTCCTGGCTGTGCTGCTTCCAGACATGTAATTGAATATTAAAGAATTTAACCAATTGACCTTTCGCTGGCCCCGCCCTCAAAATGGCCATTGTCCAATCACACAACCGTTACTATGTAAGCAGGTCTGACAATCATTAACTCCAAAGCAGATGGTGAAGCTGTGCGCCCACATTATACTAACTACTAACTAGATGTCAGGAGGAGTTTGGTGCTGAGGAGCGTCCTGAGAGGTGGCGGGTTCCATCCGCGGATGAGCGTGAGCTGGCTCGGGATTGCTGCTGGCTCTCTGCGATGCAGGGGCCGAGCTTTGGAGGTGCTGGCAGCTGCGAAGGAGTCTGGCTGCGAGCGGACGGACGAAACTCGGCAGAGCTGATCTGGAGCAAGAAAGGAAATAAAGGCTGGTTCGATTTGGAGGATGTTGTGAAGGTGTTGCTCCAAAAAAGGTCACTGACACGCAATGGAATACCTCCTCCAGTCATGCTGGTCATGTTTGTCAGATGTAGCAACAGTAACTAAGGGGGGTGGGACTCGTGAAAAGACAATTACATTTCAGCCATTACTTGTTGCCAGGCAGAGTTAAAGGAGAATGCCCGTTTTTTGCAATTGGGGCCTTATTTATTCTGTGAGATGTGTTTTACTCGTCATCAGTGGTACTTCTTTGCGATTCGGATTCGTCTCGGAGATTTTTGATTCACACGGCAAACACCTAAACGCCAATAAACGAGAGTCGGTTGGGCCTGCGTTCGCCAACCCTAAATTGGTTTAAAATCAGTTCAAATCCGTTATTTTTTTAATCTGGCCATTTAGATACTCTATTGTTTATTCCGTTCCAGTGCCATCTTGAATCCTGCGCTCATAGAAATGATATTTTTTACAGTGACGGGAGAGTGACGTCATCTCTCCGTGCGCCCATTCTATTGGTGCAGTGGCTTAGCTTCCTAAAAAATATCATTTCTATGAGCGCAGGATTCAAAATGGCACTGGAACGGAATAAACAATAGAGTATCTAAATGGCCAGATTAAAAAAATAACGGATTTGAACTGATTTTAAACCGATTTAGGGTCGGCGAACGCAGGCCCAACTGACTCTCGTTTATTGGCGTTTAGGTGTTTGCCGTGTGAATCAAAAATCTCCGAGACGAATCCGAATCGCAAAAAAGTACCACTGATGACGAGTAAAACACATCTCACAGAATAAATAAGGCCCCAATTGCAAAAAACGGGCGTTCTCCTTTAAAGTAAATGAAATCTGCATGGAGGCGTTCACAAACAGTTCAGAAGGCTCTTTAGCAGAAAATAAGCATCAATGAAACTGTTTCTTCAACCAATCAGATTTGAAATTATTGACACCAAAGCCATCTAGCAGGTGTCCGATGACGTCAGTATATTTACACTGTTTGATTGGATAGTTAGAGAACTGCAAAACAAGAAATATAGTAGTGTTACTTTAATAGCTATCTAGTCCAGTGTTGCCAACTTAGCAGGTTTGTCGCTATTTCTAATGACTTTTCAGACCCCCTTACCGATTTTATTTTCCAAAATGGAGCTAGCGACAGATGTATCGACATTTCTAAACTGCCCTATCTACTTTATCAGGAGTTGATAGCGTTGATATTTCTTGCAGATTGGAGCTGCTCAGATTGTACTTCATCCCACGCGTTTAGAAAGGGAATGATGTGCACATGTGCACGCAGCACGATACACTCTGATCATCTTTTGAACTATTTTAAAACATTCTCAGTGGTCTTTAAATTGTGACTATGGTGTTTTTACCCAAAATCACAACACCAGTGCCATTTCTAGGAAGTAGTTTCTTTATAGCGGCAGTAACTCCTTAGCAATTTGCTTCTGCGCTGTGGGCGGAACCGTTGGCGATCCCCGCCCCTCCCCATTGCTGAGAGCTCTCTGTTTAAAAGAAGCTAGCTGTAAGCTAGCTCCACCGCTAGCTTGCAGCCCCTGACACCCCCAACCCGGCATTACCGGTGCTATCAAAAGGGTGAGCAATATTGGAGCCATCCAGTTGTATAGTTTTGAGCCAGATACCAGCTTGAATGAGACACAGAACAGGCGGGGGTGAAGCAGGAGCTTTGGGTTTGTCCAGTGAAGTTTTTATATCATAAATCCAGTCTGTTTTAGATGCATTTTAGCATCTGTTACTAAATCACAGTGAATCTCAGAAATTCAATTTTGAGCTTAATTTCCTTAAGAATTGTCCTCTAGCATCAGAAAAATGCCACAAGAACATATTAACAACACAAAAACATGATTTTCATGGGAGTGGCTCTTTAACTCATTCAGTGCCAACCATTTTCCGATTTCTATCCCCTCAATGCCACAGATATTTAGCATTTGTACTGATTTTTGAAGGCCCATCGAATATTTTGTCCTATGATTATGTGAATCTGAAATCACGGTCAGAAAGATCACAACGCTAATTACCAGTTTGAAATCAGTGCACAATTATGTAAAGCTCCACAACAATTAATCTGCTCAAACTGCTATTTATGATATTTTTTCCTCCATGAATTAAAATCCTAGAAATCAAATAATTCATTCCAGAATCAGGTTAGAATCCTGGGACTCTGCTGTTTGAACAATACAATATGAGACCAATCTTATCATGTCTCTGCACTGTGACCCTGCACATAAAGGTGGTAATAGGTGAAGTGGAGGCTGTTAGAGCCCCATCCTCCACTGCTGACCCTCACCCAGTTGCTCATAAACCATTGTTGCCAGTTAGTAACTGGAAGTAGCTGTCTACATGCTGACCTTGTCATGCACCATGAGTACTTGAGTCTCAGATGGTCTGCATTTATTAACAATGGAAGTGAAATGTTGAGGAGCTGATGGAGCTGACACTAGATACCAGGTACCTTCCCCCACTGCTCTCAGGTCTCCAGTAATAACACTAATAGACACTGACAGGCTGTCTAAATGCAAAATGTTAATGACCATCTATGTTAGAGAGATGTTCCACACTCTAGTTTGGGGGTAGTGCAAGTTTCTAAAATGTTACCGAATATTCCAGATTCATGTTAAGTGAAGGTGTGAGATGGACCTCCAGAAACTTCTCTTAAAAGGTCATCTTCTATCAAGTAAAAGTAGTCATTTCCCTTTTGGACTCAGTGAGGAGTCAACTCTGATACTCGAAATGAAGAGGCAGTAAAAGTCTGTGATATTTAAAAAGCCACGACAAAATGAAAACCAGATATTGCAATGTCTGATTGTTTTGTCAAAACCCAACTGCACATGCACAAGAAGGAAGACCTCCTGGTACAGGTGTGGATTGGACCCTCGGCACACCTCTCGAGACAGAAGAACAAGGTAAGTGACTGAAGGATGGTAAGTATTTCTAATAAGGCTCAAACACTTTACCTTGTTTTAGCAGAATAAATAGTCCGAAATGGTGACAACTTGAGCCGAGTGTCATCACATGTTATGAGAGGATCACCAGAGCTGAACCAATTCAATGGTGCACAGAGAAGGTGAGTAGATTGTTTTGCAGGTAATTCATTTGCAGATGAAACAGTGCTGAGAAGGTAAGTGGGTAAATGTACAAACAGGATGAATGATGTAGCAGCTAGTGCTAGTTGTAAACAGACAGGGGCTGAAAAGGGAGATTGGTCAGACAGTCCAAGTTCATCAACAACATCCAAACAAACAAATCCAAAGTGTAAGTCAGGGGAAAAGCCAGTAAACAGAAAGAGAAGGTTGGAAACTTACAGAGCGTTGGCAGGCTGACAGACAGAGTAGGATGAGACAAGAGATTAAATGGATCAGGATGGGTGATTGCACGGAATTAACAATTCAACCCAATTGGCTGGTTCCTTAGATAGGCAATGTTTTATTATTAATTGGTTAATTTTTCTGTAAAGTGCCTTGAAATGACTTTGCTATGAACTGGCATTTGAACTTGAAATCCAACTCCAAAAAAGGTCAGAGTCCAACAGGTTCAAATCAACTTCAAGAGTCCATTTCATACAGATTTCAGGACTTTGTGGTTATTTCTTAAGTATTAACCAGTAATATGAAAAATTTTATATCTAAAAAACATCAGGAAACACTGATTAACAGACCTTTAAATCTGTTGGCATCAAAATTTGTCAAGCTTTGGGTTGCAACTCATTAATATTCCTTATTTAAATTTGCTGGACTCTGATTGGCTAACAAACAGCCTATGAGAGCAAGGTATACTGTTTCCTGCCCCGCTGCACATGGCAACAGTAGACGTTCTCTCTTCCTGTTTGTTACATCTTATGCTAACAGCTTTTAGCTAGCAGCATGCTAGGCGTGGTTTCAACTGCAGGAGCTGATGAATACTAACGAACAAAGGAATTGTGATGAAACAGATACAGGCCGTTAGAACTCGGGAGAACTCGGGTTTTATCACCACCTGCGTAGTTTGAGAGATAAAAACTGAAAGAGAAGTTGTTGACCTGTTTTCACCCACTATGAAGGTAAGAACACCTGTGGAGCTAAAATATTCAACAGAAACCTCAGAAAAAAACGTTTTTAATGGAAGGGTGTCTTTCAGGCTCTGGCAGGGGTGAAAGGCAAAAGCAGGTCAGGTCTGGTCCAGGTCAAAAAACACATACATAGAGGTAACAAGCAGACTGAAACAACAAACTAAACACTGGTGAGTGCAGTAAGCCATAGCAAGCTGAGTGGTGCACAGGTGAGACAAAGAATGAAAAACACACACTCAGCTTACACACATGACAGATACAGCTGGGGTGGTTTTTATTCTAAAAGTGAAAGCTCTGGCAAACACGGCTAGTGAAATATAAAAATATATTTAAAAATGATGAATTATAAAAAAAAAACCTACTTTGCAAAAATGTTCTTGAAAATGCTGAACAACTAATCATACACAAGAGTTGCCTAGTTACATGCACTCATGTTATTTCAGGCATCAAGTGTCTTTTTATCCTTCTACATCCTAATAACTAAGCTCTATTGATTTTCCCTTCAAACATTGGCCCTATGAGTATATTCTCATCAAACCTCTGATGATGAAGATGAGGCCAAGCAAGCTGTACAGCCATAACAACAGATCCCCATTAATGTGACCTTGATAAGAAATGTACAAGTATGGTAGAGGGCTAGGGAAGCAAACAGGACACAGAACATAATGAAATACTTAAGAAAATAGGGGCTTAAATCAGTGCTTTTGAGTGGATTTTGAGTATTTTATTTATTAAGGTTATAATTTGTTATTTTGTCTGCTCATACTGTAAATATTTTCCATTATTCTAACTTACAAAATAAAAAGGTAAAAGATTGAAATGATGGTCTTAAAATCAGAAGTCACAACCGAAATTTCTACCAGGAATTCATAATAATAATAATTAAATTAAAAATATAGAACATCATTTACAATACAAAACAATAAATATATGTTCCTGCAATAAAATTCCTACAATGGTCATCTGGTGTGAAGAAAGACAGTACTTATCTTTCTACATTGGGGCTGACAAAATACAGATACAAATAATAATACCATCATGAAAACCAAATTCAGACACCACAGATTTAAATTCAAATTGTACTTTTGTTTTATCCACGACCAAATACAAGTGAATTTGAACTTTTTACTCAAATATTTGAAAGAGAGGTTGTAACAGCCAGAGAAAAAAATCCATAACTTCTTCTCTGTTCTTTTTTCACTTATCTACTGCAGGTTTAGAATGTCATGTAAAACCTTGGCTACACATATAGAGCATGAATTGAGACTGCTGTCTACATTCAGGTTTATTGGTGAAAGAAAAGGTCAGTCAGTGTTGGATCTCCATTTGATTGCCATGCAGCTCTGTTGGTAGTAGAGAGTAAAGGAGATGTCTAGGAAGACGTTAAATGAGGGAAAAGATATAAATCACATGGAAAATGTTTGTCTGTTTGAAACAGGTGATCCCTTAGAGGAAAATATCTCACCTCCAAATAGTTAGATAGTTAAAAGGTTACAGTCATAGTAACAATGAAAACAGAACTGTGATCCTGTGGTTGTATAAGCATTATTAGCTGCTCACATGCACATGTAAGTAGTTTACACTTACTCATTTCACACGCTGAGGACAAGTCAGGCTCACGTGCCAACATGTAGACACCACTGACTCACAGACAGGGAGTGTCCAGTCGTCTGCAAAGAGACTGAGCTTTTAAATAACATTGATACATGCACTTAGGTCTTCTCACTGCACTGATCTGGTAAAAGTCTGTATTATTTCTTTGCTAAACTTAAGCCTGGTTCACACGGCAGGATGTTAACAGTGTTGCAAGAGTTTCAGACCACACACACTGAAAAAAATCAGGCATATTCCTGTTCTGCTCCTACCGTGTGTGGTGTCTCATTATGTCATGTGGCCACACGTCACACACGGAGCGATTTTACTTGCCACAGAGACGGGTTTTCCCCCAAAAAAACTCCTAAACTTTGTGAAATCTGAGGGATTTCTGACTGAAATCTGTGTGCCACTGGTTGACAAACACCACAAAACCTCAGAAGAAGAAGAAGAAGCGTCACCTCACTTTGTGATTGGCTATACGTTGCACTGAACTAGCTGCATGATCAGTTCTCATCACACCACACCACATACTGACAGATATCGGGCCAAGACAATCCAACATATTGGATATCTCTGATTTACAATCGAACGTCCTTGTAAGTGAATCTGATCGCTCTTAACACACCACACACGGCAAGATTATCTTAAGAGCCGTCCTGATTATCAGGGCTTGTCTGAATGGGAAAATTGGGTCAAAATTGTCATGAAAATCTTCCTATGTGAATCTGCAATAAGATAAATTGGATTTTAACAAAAGTTTAGATCTCAGTTGAAGTCATTAATTAGACAGAAAGCACCTCAGCCACAAAATGAGAATCTGGGGAGGACGTGGACCTGTGGCATCTTAACCAACTGCGGAGGTCCTGTTTCATGCAACCCTGTAAAAAATGTTTGGTTCATATCAACTGACCCTACGTCTTTTAACATGATTTACTAAAGCACATCATTTAAACAAAAAATGGAGGAGACATGACTTTGAATGTCTGGGTTCATCCTTTATTTGGGGGTAAGGATTGGGAGAATCAGTGATGCAATAAAACTGGCCTGTATATTAAATGCTGAAATGTTAACAGCTCTTCAATCAAACTGATGCAATTGCAGTTTTTAGTGCACTGGGCCCCTGACCCTGGTGCCCGATCCCCCACTTTTTAAATAAACTGATTTCATTGTGAAATGGGAAAGCATGGACAGGAAGTGCTCCACTGGTAAGAGTTGTTTTCTTCCTGCTTTTTATTCCAGATCTGCATTTTTCTTCTCAAATTGCACATTTTTCACAATAAACTAATTAGACAGAAACATTCATAAGCATCATTGTCATTTCAAATTGACACTTATTGTGTACATTTTATTTATTATTTGTATAATATAATGTAATGTAATATAATATAATTATTAATTGCCAGAAAAGATATGTCTCCATAAAAACAAATATAATTGAAGAAAACAAACCTTCTTGGAATGCCTCGAACCTTCCTGTTCACATTTTTTTAAATTTTCAAATACCAGAAAATACTATGATACAAAATCTAAATGTATAAATAATCTGAAAAGTCCACAAGGACCAAAATGAAGGTGCTGATTTCTTCCAAACAACACAGACAAGTTGCAGACTTTTACTTTTAACTTGTAATGAATTTTTATTTGTGACTGGCTTGTGGAAATGAGTTAGAATGTAGGCTAGAAATTGAGCTGCTTCAGGATATATTTACCAGAGTGTTTGATTTTATTGCCCACAAAAACAACAATAAACAATTGACCCTTTGTACATTTCTGTATTCTTTCATTCAACACAAACAGACTTGTGAAGTTCTGGTAACACTGTGGAAGATTGTATGAGTCAAACAAGAAGAGAAGAGAAGGCTTAACAAACACTTTAAACAAGAGGAAATACTGCAGTGGGCTCTGATTGTACACAAGAAAACATACAAAGACTAAAAGTTCACAAATATTTACATTCTATTGTAGTTTTTTTAGTTTTAAATACCGTCTTTCTGCATGATACATTACAGCTTGTTAAAATACTGACTGATTATCTCTAGAAAGTAATTTTACAAACATGTTTCAACAAGTTACATGTTAATTTAGATATTTAAACCATATTTTTGTGCATCTTCAGTAAATGCAAACACGGTGTATCAAGGTAAATTTGTGCAAATACTGAAGAAAACTTGCAATGGTGCTCTCTGTCGACCAGAATTTACAACATTACACAACGTAACATTAAACTAAAGTAAACACTGAACTAACAAACAATAGCTAAAACATCCTGAATCTAACGTTCACTAAGATTCTACAGTATGTTACAATGACAAGCTAAGAAACAATAGTTACAGCACACTCACAATCATAAGATCAGCTGGGATCGTCACCCTGGGTTGAGGTTAGCAGGTTGGTACATGACAAATATATCCTGCCCATGATGTTATTTCTGTCTGGGCACCTGCTCTGACACGGGTTGGAGTGGCGAACAAGTGCAGACTGTCACCCAACACTTCAGAGCACCTGCAATGGCGTGCTGCAGTGTCTTTTTTTATGGAGAGTGCCGACGTGCCCTTTGCTTGCCCTGATATATTTGGCTGATTTGGAATCCTGAAGACAAGGGCCACCGCGGTATACAGACAAAGACACAAATAGAAAATATGTTATAAATTCATAACTTTTTAAAACACTTAAAGTATTTCTGACAGCTACAATAACAGATACAAATAATGTGGTGAACAGAAGAACTTTTAGTTTACAGATTTATATGAATTCAAACCTGAATGACAGTGTAAGACACTATATTATAAACATAAACGCTGTATTATGTTTTCATCCTTGTCTTAGTGACACTTTCTTTATGCTACATGATTTAAAGCTCTCTCTATTTCAAAAAATTAATCTGTGTATCTAATGAATACTGGTACTTTGGGGAAATTCTACAGTTGGCATCAACCACTAAACCTCATAATTTACATAATTTAATCAACTGAAATATATTTTGTGGTCCCACAGTTCAGCTTATTGTGTCAGTCCAAATTCCATTCTGGTATTTTCTTATTTTCCTGTCAGTATTGTTGCTTTCTGGGCCTATCTTCTTTAATGTGATAACATGATGGATGGTGTGATCACAAAGTGACCCTGGAATTCAGCTTGAATGATTTTGGATAGTTTCCTACCATCTTGTCAACCCATCTGATCATTTTGGGGTTGAATTTCCTGAGAATTCTCTGAGAAGTCAGATAAATACCCAGAAACTTTATTCTTATTCCTAATAATATTAGCCACGTTGTTCACAGGGACATGAAGCTGCCTGGAGATGATCTAGTGGTCTTCACATTTGACATGAATATTTAAAATATTGTCTGAGATGATTTATTTTCACTTTTTTTTTTGGTTTACATGACTACATACCAAAAACCTGCAGGTAAACAACAACTTTTAAATAAATGACTTTTCAAGAGAAATAAAAGACTGTTTCATCAATCTAGAATGATGCTAACAAGTCTGACTGAGCTCATTGGTGGAACTGTTAGGTTCTTCTGCCCTTAGAGGGGAGCAGCTATGTTCTAAAAATGTTTCTGGATGAATAAAACACATTTAAAGACCGTGTAAAGGGAATTCTTCTATTTTCTTCTAACCACATTATAAACATAATAAATGTTCTAAACATGTGAAAAACCTCCCAACAATTAAAAACTGAATTGTGGAGCTAGCCTTCAAATTGCGTTTCAAGAGTTTTCTGTTTCAGGATTTTATGGGCGGGTCTAAAAGGGTTCAGGATAACCCCGCCCCCTGCTGCTCTCGTCATATAAAACCGTACAGTGCGGTAGCTTCAGTGGTTTTCCCGCTCCTTCATCCGAGGGATGACCGTCTGAAAAAGCTTTGGGTTGATTTTGTGCAGAGGAGCCGCACAGTAGACAGTAACTAAACCAGCATGATAGGTAGGAGCTACTTCTGCCACCTGCTGCCTTCATATGCTAAACAAAGCTCAGAATGGCGTAGCAGCACATTCCGCTCCTTCACTGATCAACAAGTCTGAAGCATTGCGGTTGTGTGGAAATATTTCAACTCCTCAAAAAGCAGCGATGCAAAAGCAGTTTTACATGTGTGTAGAACCTCAAACTTAACGAACCAGCCGGAACTCAGAAACGGAGGAAATGCAGTGATGTGGGGAAGAGAAGGAGGTGCTGCTAGAGGATGAGACAGACAGGTTTCAGCGCCTGCAGCGGACACGCCCCCAGCGTCTCAGAGCAGAGAAAACTCATCCTTTTTTCATTATTTTGTAACCAAATTTCATATGCTTCACAGTGTTTTTAATCATTCAAATTTGGCTGGATGACTAATAACTAATATTCCTGTGCAGTGACAAACTCAGAACACACATTTGTTGTTACTTTACACGGGCTTTAAAATGTATACAAAGTTTGAGTTTCATTAGAACATATAACATTATTTATATAACCAGAATAATTTCTGGAGAGGACACAGTCAACTCTGTGATTTGATCTGATGATGAACTGTGACATGTGTTAGACTTTCCATACAGAGGAAATGGTTGAGGGATGATTAATTAATGATTAATTATAGGTTGCCATCATCATCATTTATTCAAAATGAGCTGATGATAGACTCCAATATTAAATAAAACAATAAAATGGCTGCTGTACTTTTTATTCTGGTTTCAATGTGCCAACGTGATCCATTTACTCAGTTCCTGGTCACATTGTGGTGTATTTATCTTAAACCTGACTGGCTGATCAAATAGAACTAAACATCATTATTCCAATTACTGATCATTAAAATCAGGTTCTAATGTACTGAGTGTTTGACTCGTATGTTCTCATTGTCTCACGTTTGTAGTCATTTAGTTGGTTTTGTATGTTTTATGGTTCTGGTTTGTTCTTGTACATGTCATGATATTATGCCTGAGGGATTGTTGGTCAGAGATATTTGTGTTTTACCTCAGACATTAACTGTTGCTTGGGTTTGTAAAAACTTATGCTCTAGACTAGACCGACGGCTCCAAGACGGAGTGAATAAAATAAGATGAGATTTAATAATGATCTGAAAACAAAAAGAGTTTGATCGAAACGGAGAACAGTGCAAGTAATCAAGAGGATCTGACAAGGAGACAAACAGCACGTGCACAGTAGGTTTGGCAAAAGCCACTGTTCTATTGGATTAGGAAGCTAATGAGAGGGAAAGGCGTTACCTCATAATCATGTGTTATGGCTGCCTGAGAAGGCATGGCCTGTGATAAATCGGAAGGTTGGCTCCATAAATTATAATTATTTCGTGCCAACATGGTTTGAGCAAGCTAGTTACTGTTGCAGCATCTATCAGTCCACCCATATGGCACTGAGATTAACTGTGGACATTTTTTTCACATCAGAAAAATGTAATTATAGAGTGGGAAGGGGAAAAAAGAGTGATGTGGTTCAAGGAGAACGAAGGCTGCAGTCCATATTTAAAGTCTTTGGACAGCCGTCTTCAAGTCTTAAAACTGTCAACAGATTAATTTATAGGTAGATAATGTTGAATATCCCAAAAGAGGATACTGTGATACTTTGTTACAGGCAGTGACAAGCTCAATAATTACAATTACAATAATTAAATATTGAAGATTTTCTCTACCTAAAAGGTTAACAAAACACAAAACCATGGACAAAATTTTGATTTCAGAGGTGGGGGGGACAGAAGTGTTTTTCATAAAACTAATCTTTCAGCTTACTGTGTCCTCCATTGTTTCTTTTAGTTTTCTATTGCTACTTTTAAGCTCAATTTTCCTTGGTTTGACTGGTTGTAAAGCATGTAGCCAAACATTATCACCCAATTGATAATAATAATACATTTTATTTATCAGCACTTACACTAAAGGAATACATGTTTCAAGATTATTGTGAGCTTTTTTACACGATGAGGCTATAAAGGTGGACATGCTGCTTTATGGACCCAGTGAAGGTGTTGAAGGACGGCTGGAAGACATTTCTTTGAGTAACTTACAGTTTGACTTCTAAAAAAGTCTCTTATGTCGCCTTTTTTTCTCTTTGACATCATAAACCCAAACGCCGGCCAAACGACAGTTGCACAGCACTCCTGACCGCAGGTTAGCTCGCCACCACACCGGTCTGTCTGTCTGCAGTGTGCAAACAGGCAAGGGGGAGTGACAGCAGAAACAGCCAATCACACAAGAGGAACTGGTAGGCGGGCTAAACTAGGGGAGACGGGCTTCAGCTTGAGCGGCCGTTTTCTGCTTGGTCCTAGTGCTCAACCCATCTCTGTTTAATGTAGCGAAACATTGTTTTTGGACAGTTGCAGAGTACAGGGGACCAAAACGGCCTTTTGAAAAAGTGCAGGGGACATGTCCCCTGTGTCGCCCCCTAAAACTACGTCCATGCACAAAACCCAATTCAACATTCAGAAAGGTTCATTTCTTGAAAGTTTAACATTTAGTTTTCAGACATGTTTCAGAAATACTTGTATTTTCAAATATTATATTGGGTGAATTTAAGACCTGAGTTCTTAAATGTTTTATAGTTTAGTTAATGTTTCCTTTAAGGCTTTTTGATGCTTTCTGTAATGATTTCCTGACTGCAATGTTTGTTTAAATAATGTTTTTTTTTTAATGTTTTCTTAAAAAAGTATTTGGAATATATATAGATTTTGTGAAATAAAATGATTGTAGTTTTTATATATATAATTAACCTGTACTTTTCAGAAATCCTTTATTTTTTAAAAAAAAAGAAGTATTTATGTATGATGTCAGCTTTTCAGAAACCAAACAAAAGTTAAAAAGCACAAAAAAACTGAGAAGTTATTTAATTTTACTAATAGCACAGGAATAACATTTCATGGCATTTTTGCATGTGATTCACTTTAAATAGCAGCGTATTGTGCAAGCGTGTGGTTACTCCCCTCACACAGAATTAAAAATGAGAAAGACTGAAATCCCTCCTGAGCAGAGCAACACATGCTCAGACAGGCTACTGGAGCCAACACTTGTTCTGGGTTTTGTAATTTCTAATTGGCATGCAATTCCAAACTCTAACTCAGTCCCAGCCAAACCTGTTAGCTAAAGCATGTGACAGGACATGCATAATCTAAAAGATAAAGGTGACTGGACATGGAATTATTGACAACACCTAATGCACAAACATCTGTAAAAAAGGATAATTGTACTAAAATATACAAACTTCTTACATATCAGAACATAGAAGAATTACTGTGATAAAGCAAACCCTCCACAGCTGATAGGTTATGATCTTAAGTGATCATACCTTCATCCTGGTCTCCTGTCCTGAGGCTTCCATGATGTATGAGACTGGAATGCAGGGCACAAGCAGCCCTCATGGCAGGTTTTAACATCTCGGTGTTTCCCAGCAGGCAGCCAGTACTATGAAAAGACTCACTGTTTGATGCAAAAGGGGTTTTTGGTCTTGAAGTAATCCATCTTCATGGGGTTTCCCCCTATTTTTAAGAACATTTTGAAACTTTGAAAAAATTGTGCTTTTTATTTTTCTGGGAAAAAATAATATAATTGAAAGGAAAGGGAAAGTTTACCAATGTACTAGAGGTAGTTGATAATACATGCAGTGAGAGAATTAACCAGTAATTATTGGTAAATTAAAACTGATTGAGAATATTTTTTGCTTGGACTGAACATTTTTTTCTGCAGGAAAGACAAAGACCACCCGTCTTACATCTTCCTCACATCCTGAAACAATAACCCAATCAAACATCCTGTAACCTTTTCTGGTTAATTTTTTGCCGCTCATTTGACCTTTTGGTGCATTGCATGCACAGTACCATCAAGCACATGCTTTAGCTACATGAAAGGTTATCTTTAACTGGTAGTGTTAAACTTGGAAATTAAAAACAGAAAGCAAAAGGAAGAAGCTAGTCTTTTCCTGTAAGTGAAAAGGGATGTGACCTGACCGTTCACATCTTACTAAACCTCAGTTAAAAAAAAAATCCACTGAGTTCTACTGATACACTAAAAGCTCTTGTTTTCTTGTTTCCTGACACACAAGACTAGGAACTGCCCACTTTTTTTGTTCTAGAATGACATTCATAAAAGTGTCAGAAAATACACTCTGCTGAAGAAATCCATGGTTTAAAAAGTCTTCAAGTTTTTAACAACTAGTCCCTTACAGAGTATGTATAAATCTGTCATCTCTAATTGAGGAACTAGTTTTAAATGGTGCAGATGTGACTCCCTGAAAATCAAACAGTTTGCAATGAGTTTCCTTTTCTCTAGCCCAGTGCTTTTACTGGGAGTATTTGTTACAGGAAGGAATAATAATCAAACTGCTGTATCAGTTTCAGTTACTACTGGGATATAAAATTAACACAACAAACAGTTCATCCAGAACATCTTCTTCCTGCACAGCCTCTCCATGGGATTGGATGGAAAAAAACAACCAAAGTAGATTTTTTTTTTCACCTGTGGGTTGTATTGGAATTTAAATGAACTAGTGTTCAGTTTTGAAGGTGTCTGCTGAAAGTGCAGTGAATACAGAAGAGCCACAGTTCACAGATGATGTGAGAATGAGTACATGACAGACCAACCTTACGTGGGCCGTCATTGTCATAAGCCATATGCCTTCAGAAGTCTGCGGTGTGGCTCCAAGGTAAGTAAAGCTGAAGACAAATAACTTTCCACATCACTGCCAATCCTGCCACCTTACTCACCTCTGTCTGCTAAAATAACAACAAGTTTAAAAAACAAAATTATTTACAATAAAATTCACATTCAAAATAAAAAAGTAAAAACAAGAAACATAAAAATAAAACAATTTAAAACAAGTGATATGTTGTTGTTGTGAACTGAACTCCAATGCAAAAAGATGGGCAAAAGGCCACGATCTGTATATTTGGGTGGCAGTACCTATGGAGGTTGAGCAGATCGTCTAGTAACTGGAGAGCCATCGGTCTCCGGTTCGAATCCCGCTCCCTTCAGAAAAACATTGCTTTGCCATTCTGTCTTTGGGCAAGACACTTCCCCCATCCACTGTGTGTTGGTCAAAGGGTCCAGTGGTGCCTGGCACCCTGACCTCAGGACAGCTGTGGCTGCAATATGTGTGTAGTTTATCACCACCAAACGTGTGTGTGTATGAATGGGTGAATGACATACTGAAGTGTAAAGTGCTTTGCATCCTTTGACTCGAAAGGAACTTTACAAGTGCAAGACATTTACCATTTACTTAAATTGGTTTATTGAAACAGAGGAGGCATGAGTCAGAGCTGTGGGAGCAATGGTTAAACAGAAACAGTAGTTGAATGTTCTTGGATAATTGTTCACTTATGGGTAGATGAAGGAATAGACATGAACAGGGTCAGAATCCAGAAATGGGTTGAGAGCTGCGTAATTCACTCAAAGTCAAGCTAGCAATTCCAAAGGGGAGCAGTCAGAAGCCCAATCAGAATCCATAAATGGGTTGAGTACCAGTTAATCCAAAACCAGTCAGGCAAATAAGCCCATCACAGAAGAGGCAGAATCCAAGGACAGTCTGGAAAGTCCAAAACCAAAAAATAAAAAACAACAACCAACAAACAGGTTGCAGATGGACAGGAGAAGGCCTATTGGTGAAGAAACATACATTCAATCAATTTGCATGGGACAGGAGACACAAGGAAGCTTGGAAGGTGGCATAACAAGTGTGGGTAGTGAGTGTAATTACAGTGACCAGGGTCAAGACATGAACTAAATCACCAGGTACACAAACAAAAACAAGAATGAAACTAAACTCTAAACTGATAACAACAAAAACCAACTTCACAGAAGAAAACTACAATAAAAGGTGTGGGGAACACCGAGCATGGGCAGACAAGCCGCATGGGGAGTGATGATACTGTACATGAGAACAAGAGTAAAAAATGAAACGTAAGTCTCAGAATGTCAAGTGTTTTCCCTGACTGTGAGGTGCCTACACTTGAAAAGGACCACTTTGATTTCAGTCAGCAGGATTTATTCTGACCAGGACCAGGAACAGTTCAGAATCACAGGGGCAGGTGAAAAACCGATAGCCTGTCCAGATCAAAGTCCTCCTCACAGTAAAAGTGTTTGTGCCTGTGTTTTTCATGTCCTCCCAGACTGCTGCACATCAGTCAAATTATTTCTCAGCTTGCTCTAGATCACCTCATTTTGTCTCACCTGGCGGAGCATGCACCAGGGCACACACGCCCTCGTACGAGTGGCTGAGTAGAGCCCGTGCAGCTGTCTTCTGCGGTCGTGCGCAGCAGAGGCGCAAACAAGAGGTGAATGCGGGAGGATGAACTGACAAACACAGGGGACAGTCCTACCTCTGCCAGTTCAACACGACACAGAAAAAAAAACAAAAGTCAGGGTATTATAATGATGTGGGTCAGAAGGGGCTGGGGAGGACACCTAGGTGTTGTTGCAGTAGTTAAACGTTCCCAGTCAGAAGGTCATTGTTGAAGGTTGGGAGAATAGAAGGATGCTGGTGAGGGGCTGGGACCATTTTTACTGATGGGAACATGGGTACTGGTGGGTCTGGTGCACCAGTCTGCTTCTGCCCTGGGCAGAGTTGTTACCTCTATGGTGGGATCTCCCTGGCAAGCTGCCCAAGCCCCAAGGCGGGGCTGTTGCTTTGTTTCTAGGGGCTATGGAGGAGCCTTGGATACCCTCTGGGAGTTGGCTACAGGGCCAGGAAGTGTTCTAAGAGAGTAATTGTCCTAATAGAGTGTTGCATGGGTTGGTTTTAGAACTCCCTTACTGGGCCTTTGACTGGGTGCTCCATGCACCAGACTGGGTACCACTGGTCTATGATAGTGGTGATAGTACTCCTACTGGGGGGACTGGTAGGGGCTACTGTGGAGTTCTAGGTTTACTGGTTAGTGCTGGATTACTGGTGATGGTAGAAGATGCTTGGTGAGGACCAGTTGCCAAGAGGACTTGGCAACATGATGTTCCTTTCCTCCAACCCAATTTTTGCTTCATTTTACTTACGATATAGACATGTAGACCTCTTTGGTGACATGGGAGATTTGGGATGTGGGGGTTGATCTCTCTTCTGAGGCATACACACATATTCAGTCACTGTGAGAAGTAATGGTGGATGGGTGGTTGATTGTGTGGGGCCCTGCTGTTGCATCTGCCTTCTGCCCTGCTCCCCCATCTTAAGGGTTTTGTGGCTGCAGGCTGTCTCTGGGGATTCTGGAGAATATTTCTGATGGCTCTGGTGGGGGGATAGTCTTTCTCTTAGTAGTTCAGGCTGTGTGGTGGCCAAGATTTCATTGTGGCAAACTAGATCCTGTCTATTGTGTTATAAACTTCCATAAAGTCAATTATACAACAGAAGGAAAGTATTAACCTTTTGGGCTCTCATTCCTTGAGTCTATTATGAGACTTCTACCTATGCAAATATTTGCTAATAACTGGTATAAAAGGTTTATTCCAGCCCTTTTGATCTTCATTCCCAACATCCCTTGAGTATGTAGGGACACACCTCCTATGGCCAGCTGATCACCTAGGCTCCTGTTCCTTTATTAACATCACTCTGCATCTGAATCATCTAATTTGTGTTTTACTTCACTGTCACAGTAATCTTCAGCATTGTCTAATACCTATAAATCATCCAATGTGTCAAGTATTTATAAGCCCCTACGGGGTCGTGAGTGAAAAAAAGTACTTTCTCTTGTCCACCAGATACTTTTCCGGTCTACCTGTACCGTACAAGAATGACATTAGTATATGGAGGACTTTGAAGTCTTAGAAGTCAATAGTCAATAGTGCTTAGAATGTGCTAAAGAGGGAGCATATAAAGTATAGCACAAACAGTAGAGACCCTGAAACAGAACCTTGGGGTACACCATAGGAAAGATAAGTGGAAGATGCCCTAAATTAGAAAGCAGCTATGGAAAATTATCAGTTAAACATTCATCCATTGATTTTTTTTATACCTGCTTTATGATTCCAAAAACATACACATCAAAAATTACCTCTCATAAAGTACCCCATCCCCCCCCCAAAAAAAATAAAAGAAAATCTACATGGGCAATTTTTTTCAGACAAACTGTAATAACGGTGAAATGGACTGAGTGTAGACAAATAAATGGGTAAAATACAGTTGTGCCAGTAAGTATGGATTAAAACACAAAAACTTTTTTTTTTTCAATTCATGGTCAGTGATGTTCTGAGGCTATATCTTGTGAAAAAATGTGTTTACACATTTCAAATGACCATAACAGCAAAAATTACCAAAATTAACTTGTTAAAAAGTTTACAAAGTATATTTTCTTTTCCCAAGGACATGTGCAGCATTGAATGTGTACAAAGAAGAGAACAAGGATAGTTGTTAGCTAGAAGATTTTTTTGTGTTGAATCTGTTTGATGACAAAGCTTACTTTGTGTTATTGTCGTTTGCAGGTTCAGGACAGAACTGATGATTCAGAGGTTCGAGGAGAGTGCACAGGCAGGTAAGTGCTTGGGCACAGTGTGTATGGTGCTAGATGAGGAAAATTGTCTGAGTGGTGTTTTATAGGGAAACATCATGGACAGTGATGTTCCCAGGGGAGCATCAAACCACCATCACTAGGATGAAAGACATCGGTAAAGTCACAGGTAAGTTCGACAAATACTTTCACAAAAGGAAAAGAAAAAATAACACATTAACTTCTCCATTTGATCATGTTTTTTTGTGGAGACTAGTGACAAGTGGAACAGCTGCAACTCAGGCAAAGGTCAATCCACCATTTCAAAGCTCATCATATGTATATAAAGGGCCCTGAAGTGACTGAACAAAACAGACATGGAGGGAGGAGAAAATGTTCTCTGCAACTGGAATTTTCAATTATCCATTATCTTTGCTCACCTTTACAATCAAAGAACTTTGTATGACTTTACAGAGATTTATTATTTTCATTATTAAAGATAATATTAAAACTGTTACATCACAATTGGAAGGTCTACTCATGTTAGGCCTATTGTGAATTGCAAATTAACGTTATAAATCAGTGGGTGTTTGTCAATGTCAAGGAACCTCGCCTTGATGCCTTAATCCCGCCCCGGTTGCCTAGGAGATGTGTCATCAGGAACGGCCAAGGTGCGTTCCAATGTTCATGTACTACCGAGGCATCTGTCCTCTGTTTGTCTGTCGTATAGCTAGCTTACTAAGGATAAATGGGATGTGACTTGATGCCTTAACCCAGTCAAAAATTTCCCAGAATACATTGCAGTATTTTCAAAAAAATGTAAGTTAACTAATTAACTAAAATGTTTTTTAGATTCGAAGCAGCTTCGGTGGCTAGAAGGTACTAACTCTCATAAACATTTTTTAAAATTTTATTTTATTTACATTTTCAGTTCCATGGCTGAAGGAATGCTGCTACGCTACTATGCCACTATGTTGGGTAGGACGTAAATAGTTCATGTAAGCGGGCAGCCGCGGTCACCTGAGTAAAATCTGTTCCAGTGTCCTCATAAGCAAGGCACCTACTCTACCAAGGCACTGCCTCTGTAAGCAAGACGCCTCGCCAACCAAGGCACTGTCTCGGTAGGCGAGAAACACCCAGTGTGTTAGAGTACAGTTGTCCATATTGTTCATCTCTCTGCCTGCCCGTCCCCTGACAGCAGCTGAGATAGGTTACAGCTGTTATTTCATTCTGAAGGACTAGAATTAATATCAACTTGTTTTACCTGTTACCAAAACTAAAACATGTTTCAATTTTGATTTCCTTTTCAAGGTAAACTTTATATTTTGAAAATACATTTGACATGTTCAGACAGATGTCAAACATCTTTGAGGAATAGTTTAGTTTTGATATTTTATTTTAACTTTCTTCTGTTCTAAGCTTACACAGTTCAGTGTTGAAAAACGTTTTTTTTTAACCATTCATTGCTTTAGCACCTACCATCCACCTCTCTACGAAACATGTTTTACTGGCTGTTTCTTTAAAAGAGCAATAAGCGATTTTTCACCGCTAGGTGTGCTGTTGAGTACAGGATTGAGACCAAAACAAAGTCTGTCATGATTGACGTTCAGATGTGAAAAAATGTTCCGGATAATTCAACACAACCACAGTCTCCATTCAGCTTGGCTGAAAGCCACAACGACGTGCCGCCACTATTCCTCTCTCATGACATGGCGGACATTTAGCCACTACAGCTACAAGGTAAAAGAGCAGAACTGAATGCAAGCAGTATAAAGGACAAAGTCGACAACTTTATGGCTTTCCAGAGCGAGTCATTACAGTAACACTAGATTAAAATAATGATTGTTCCTTACCTGTCCAGGAGAAGAAAAACCAGCTCCGAGTCAAATGGTAAATTCTCTCGTTCTCTCAGTGCTCTCCATCTTGGAAAAGCAAGACCAATGTTTATCCTGGTTTTGTTCCTTGCTTTACCCGGTTTGTTTGTCATTGGCCGTGGCTTCTTGGGTGATGAAATGTGTTCCCGGTCATCTTCAGGTGAACGCTTTGCTCCGCCTTCCGCCATTTCACTTCAACAATGTGAGTCGGCTGTACTGAGCGAAGGGAGGGCCTTCGCTCGGTACATGAAGGAGGCGGAGTTTCACATGCACGAACATGCACGCGGAAGGAGACCACCTTTGTAAACAAGGGGCTCGATATCAACACAGAGAGATGGTGTGTGACCTCATGCTATGTTCCAGATGGAATTACACATCTAGAGCTTCACATTGCATATTTTGAATTCTTTCAAACTGGAAATGATGAATTTTCGCTTATTGCTCCTTTAAATTTGTTTCATTGTCATTCATTCAAAACAAACTCTAAGTTGCCAAAGAGACTTTTAAGAAATTTTTGCAGTGTTTTCTCAAGCACAGACAAATTCCCTTTGGTAAAAAATGCAAAAATATATTGTGTTACTTTTCCAATTTATTACAAGTAGGCTACAAAGCATTGTATGGTAGACTGAAGACCTAATAAAAGCAAGAATTCCAGTAATGTTCTTAAAACAAACTTTTTATGAGGATACAGTGGATGTGCAGTCAGTTACACTGTTTTTCAATCTGTCAGTATTTAGGTTTGTCTACCTTTCATTGTGATATACTTCTAACACTGAGACCTGGACCATTAAAATTCGGCTTTGATAGATGGTTACATGGACATAACCAGAATATTGTCTCATTTTATTGTTTCACTTCCATTACTAGATCTAGTTTATGGTATCTGGGTTTGATGATGGTATGCTTTTACTGATGTGTATTATGTTTTTTATGCTGCAGGTCATGGCTTCTGTACAGAGGAGTGCTCATTCATGACACTCATCCTTTTTACTGCCTTTTAAGCTTACACATGCACAATACCATGACAGGGTATCCATACCATTAGCAGAAGACATAGAGACGACAGACAACAAAGACAAGGCTGTCTGAAAGAAGAAAGGGCAATATGTTTACAGGGAGGAGAAAGAGGGAGCAGATCATGAAATGACAGGAAGAGAATTGAAGCTCAGCAACAGGATTTGACTAACATTTCCCTGATGTTGTCCCTGAATGCTCCTCATTTCCATCTTCAGAAGGAAGATTTATTTTCTATTTATTTAATTTTATTTATGTCTTTGCCTTGATATTTATATATTCATCTGTGCCACCACTGGCGCCTGTAAGGAGAGCCGTGAAGTGCATCACATTAACTGTATTGACATAAACAGCTCACCAAGTGCATTGCCTCTGCCTTTGATGAGAGTTTAAGTAGGAAGGCATTGAAAGACTTATGGAGAAATGTCCCCATGGGATCAATAGATTAGAGCCCTTACTAATCTTAGTGAGCAAAGACAGCAGCTATCATAAGAAAAAAAAAAAACGAGTGATATCACCAACATGTTATGCTGTGCCATCACTCCTCTCTGCCCTCAAACTGTAATTAGTTTTTACTGTAATATGTGGCACGAACTAGTGAGCACAAGTACTATTGTCAGCTTTTTTCATGGATTATAGAATTGCTCTTAGACTTTCAGAAAAAGAAAAAAAGAAAATGTAGCATGTTCTCATTTTTAAACCTAATAAACACCTTTGTTTAAACACGATAACAAACTTCACAGCTGTTTTTTTCCTTGAATTTGGAGGGAAAATGCAATTTATAATCTCGCTCAAATCAAATATTTTACCAGAATTAGAGGTCTACTTTTAAATTAAAAAACAAGAGTAACTAGTGTAAACAATAGAATTCCTATACAAGTAGCAAATATGTATGAAATGATTATATGATGTAAGTATGTTTTCTTTCTAATTTAAAGTTTTAAGTAAAGAGAAAGACCTTGGGGCCTTTCCGTCCATCCACCCGTCCATCTCCGTCCGTCCGTCCATCCATCCGTCCGTCCGTCCGTCCGTCCGTCCGTCCGTCCATCCATCCATCCATCCATCCATCCATCCATCCATCATCCATCCATCCATCCATCCATCCATCCATCCATCCATCCATCCATCCATCCATCCATCATCCCATCCATCCATCCATCCATCCATCCATCCACCTCCATGCGTCCATCCGTCCGTCCGTCCGTCCGTCCATCCATCCATCCATCCGTCCATCCGTCCATCCATCCATCCATCCATCCATCCATCCATCCATCCATCCATCCATCCATCCATGTTTTCCACTTATCCAATGTCAGATCACATGGGCAACAGGTCCAGGAGAGAAAGCTAGACATTCCTCACGCCAGCAACACATAATCCCCCAACAGGTTCTTTGTCTGCTTGAGGGTCCTTCCATAGGCAGGTGTCCAGGTAGCATCCAACCAGATGCCAGAACCACCTCAGCTGACTCCTTTCAGTGTGGAGGAGCAGCCGCTCTACTTCAAGCTCATCCTGGATGACGGAGCTTCTCACATAATCTCTAAAGCTGGGCCCGGCTGCCTATGGAGAAAGATCGTTTCAGCAGCTTGTATCCAGGATCTTGTTCTTTCAGGCATGATCCAGATCTCATGACCATAGGTAAGGGTTGGAATGTAGACAGACCATTAACTCAATAGCTTTACCTTGCTGCTAAGGTCCTTCTTTACTAAGACAGACCAAAACAGCACTCATCATGGTAAATGAAGCTCCAATCCACCAGTCTATCTACTGTTCACATCTGCTATCACCTGTGAACACGAGCAGTTGAGAACCATGGCCTCAGAATTTTGAGGAGTTGACTCTCATCCCGGCTGCTTCACACTCAGCTCCGAGCCGCCTCATTGCACACTGAAGGTCATGGCTCAAAGACAACAACAGAACCATATCATCTGCAACAAAGCAGGAATAGGCAAATTATTTCAGAATAAAAAATTGCAACATTGTCAAGTTCTTGACAAAATCATGTTGTTGACATTTGTATGCTTCAATAGATGTCAGCAAATAAACATTTCCCCTAACTCTAACCAATATGTGAGGCTCTTTCAAGGATTGAGTGGTACAAAAGCAATTTTTTTTCTTCATTTTTTTGTTTAAAAACTATAAACAACAATATTCTCTTGTTTGACTGTCTTTTTCTTCATCTATTTACTGCATGACCAGTTTCTTGAGTGAGGTGTCCAGAGTGTGACAGATCCAAGGTGAGCTGTGCAGGACAGAGAGCCAATTATACTGCTCTGCGGGCAGTGATCTCCTGCACCATTAATCAAACCATTTCAATTAAAGCCATCTAAGAAATGATTAAAAAATTACCTGCAGCCTGATGGAGTCATATATCCCATTTATGGGTTTCTGTTGGTCACCAGGTTGAGAATGTCTCACTAGTTACAGCTAATGAATAAACCAGATTATTAACAAAGACATTCAAATGAAGAATAACAATAATTGGTAGTAGTAGTAGTGTTTTGCTTATTAGGCTGATGTAAAATGTGGATTTGGGTTCATTTCAAATAATTTTTATAATGATTTTGAAAATGTTCTGTTCTGTCTATTGCCTTTAACACACAGGCGTAAGTTTGTTTTTAAAAGTGGTGGAGACAATAACAATAAACTTGAGTTTTGTTTGAAGACTGCTGGGGACATGTTATTAAATATTCATATATAAGTATTGATCCATTTAGTGGTTCATTACAGTTTACACTGCAGTGTATTAACAGGTGTTAAAAATCGCATGTTTATTCAATCAGTAAAACGTGAAAGCCGAGCGTGTTTTGACCTGTTTTTTGAAAAACTGCATCGAAATCCACCGTTAGGCTGATTGACAAGAAGGATCAGTAACATCCATATCATAACTAGCACAAAGAATAATGTTGGTTATATTTATAGTATTATTTGTGGCCTGTCAAATACGCAAATAAGAGAAAAATAATGCACAGCGTAGTAAAAGAGACAATAACTCACAACTCTGGGCTGATGACCTCTGAATGACCTGGTGTCATTGTAAATTAAACTCTTACCTCCGAAACTAAAGCACCACAAACGACTGTTTTAACAGCATGAACGGGGCACTAACACTCAGATTAAAGGTACAATATGGAATATTTTCATAAGAAGCAATATTTTTAAAGAGGCCCTTCCATTAAAAACAGTGTTTCTGAGGTTTCTGTTGAATATTTTAGCTCCACAGGTGTTCTTACCTTCATAGTGGGTGAAAACAGGTCAATAACTTCTCTTTCAGTTTTAATCTCTCAAACTACGCAGGTGGTGATAAAACCCGAGTTCTCCTGAGTTCTAACGGCCTGTATCTGTTTCATCACAACTCCTTTGTTCGTTAGTATTCATCAGCTCCTGCAGTTGAAACCACGCCTAGCATGCTGCTGGCTAAAAGCTGTTAGTATAAGACGTAGCACACAGGAAGAGAGAATGCCTGATGTTGCCATGCGCAGCGGGGCAGGAAACAGTATACCTTGCTCTCATAGGCTAGTTTGTTAGCCAAGTAGAGTCCAGCAAATTTGAATAATGAACATGAACAAGCTGCTGCCGAAGCCTTTGTATGAAATGGAATTTCAGGACTTTGTGGTTATTTCTTCAGTATTAACCAGTAAAATGAAACATTTTATATCTAAAAAACTTAGGAAACACCGATTAACAGACCTTTCAATCTGTCTGCGTCAAGATGCAGCTGGTTCAGTCAGGCTTTGGGCAGCAGCTCATTAATATTCATTATGCACATTTGCTGGACTCAGATTGGCTAACAAACTAGCCTATGAGAGCAAGGTATACGATTTCCTTCCCCGCTGCGCATGGCAACAGACACGTAGTCTCTTCAGGTGTGAGGAGAGCAGGATGGTTTGAGGGGGACAGGCGATCTTGCAGGAAGCTTTGGTTTGCTCGAGGAGAGCCTGTGCACGGGAACTCTTGGACTGAATCGATGACTGAGCTACAAACAGGTAGGAGTTTTCATTTATCAGAGTCAGTGTGTGATCAGCGGGGCTGCAGAACATAATTAGTGAGCTGAACTCATGATATTTTGTTGTCCTTCTCGGATTGGAGATCCAAGGGGGTTTGGTGAGGAATATTGGTTGACCTCAGCACCAGAGCGTGGGGGGGGATCCCACACCGATGGCCGGAGGCTTTGCTCTGTTGTTGTGGTGTTTATGTTTCATATCCCACCTTTAAGTACAATTAAGTTTTCTGTTGGTGGAGAGCAGCTTCACTCAGCTACGGATGCTAATTTCACCGTAAATACTGGAAGTAGAGGCTTTTCAAAACAGTGTCAAGATAATGCAAAATGTATTAAATTATTTATTTTCTCTTCTCACCTGAAAAATATTTTCTCACCGTGTCTGCAGGGCTCAGTAGTACGCCGTGATCTGCCGGATTAGTAAGAGAAAAAAGCTATCAAACTGCAGATTTCCCAGCATGCCGTATATGCACTCTGTTCTGGCTCCTAAAAGCTGCCTCAGATGTTATTTTGTCAATATGTAAGTACAGCCTTTATTTGCGTTTTTGCAAGGGTTTGTCTTATTTTGATAAGAAAGGAAGTGGCGCCTCTTGCTACTTCCTGTCTGTTGCTAAGGAGACTGTGCTGTTCACTCCTGCTCCTGTACCTTATGATTTTTGAGCCAGCACAGCCTGTAAGTGTGTTTTTGTGTTGTGTATTCATTGTCTATGCCTAGTACCGACTACTTTAAGTTGTTTCATAATGTTTTACAGTCATTTGAGATGAGAAAATGTAAGTTTATAAGGGTTAGCTTACTCGCAAATTAGCTGCTAGCTAGCGCTTAGCATTAGCTTGCTAGCCATTTCTGTTCTGTGTTGTTTGTGTTTAGTAAGGGGTCCTTACATCATTTTAGGGTGCTTCATGGTGTGGTTTTTATGTGATGGTTAGCTACCTGCCTAGCTGAGTGCAAGGGCAGGACACACTCTTTCTGAAATGTTGAAAATTAAACTAAATTAATTAGATATGGTTTTATTTTCATTTACAGTTAAAGCATACTTTATATAATTAAATATATATTTTGTAAAGTATAATAATAGGTTATCTCCTGGGACGATCAGTGAATGTCAGGTCTGTGCAGGTAAATGGATCTGCATCAGGCTGTAGAAATGGAGGGGAAGGAACGGTCAATTGCAAAAAGTGCTGGGGACATGTCCCCAGCGTCCCCGGTTAAAATGACACCTATGCTTTCACATGCACACCGAGGTTTGCTGCTGACTGAGGCAAGTTGAAGAGGTCATCAGCTGAACCTGCTTCACTGGACACTGAGGTGTCATGCTATAACACAAGGTCCCATCCCACTCATATTAACAACCACAGTGCTGCATAAAAACGTAGGTATTTAGCAAGCAGACATTGAAAAGTAAAACTACAGAGAAATACACATTTTCACGTTTATTTCTCCAAGGCTATGTTGTAATTGTAAGATTTATTTTGGAAGATAATATCAGTGGGATTCAGTAAAACCTCCTTCAAGATGAACATTCTACTTTTATGTGACATACAGTATCACAGCATATAAATTAATATCTGAATTTTTTTGTTTTTTCAAGAATATCAATCATCTCCAAAATTATTGCTGTTGTTGTAGTTGTTGTGCAATCTTTCAACAAAACAGAACATGAGAGAACAAAAGTAAATTGTAGCAACATAGGATTCTCCAGAAGAGCCCATTATTCTGGAGTTAATCTCAGAATTTTGGGTGTATTTATTATAAAAACACGGCACACATAAAACCACACATGCACAATGTACAGTAAGGCCAGCTGGGTTAAATGGCTGTCATTATCAGGCAGTGTGGCAGTAAAATGGAGGTGACCCTGGACAGCTCTCTGTCTTCCAGCTCTACTGCTGCACAATAATGGTTAATTGATGTCACAGGGGACTGCTGATCAAAGGCTTTCTAACCAGCCCCCTTTTCAAGTATGCTCCACTGCAATTCTATTAGCAAGGCACGCCTGTCAAACTGAGGTGGGTTGGGGTGCACTCTTGTCCTCTTTTCCAACTCACATCACTACAAAACAGTATGCCCCCCCCCCACACCCTGACACATCTACAGACACACCCTCCCCTGCTGTTCCCCCTCTGTGATAATTAGCAGAAAAACACACAAGTGTGCACAGACACACACACTTACTTACTCATTCACATATCCTGAGCTTCAACCTTATCTGCAGCTTAAAGCGATGGTGTTCTGACAGCCATCAGCAGGAATGGAGGCAAATCTTATTTACCTCAGTTGGTTTTCAATTTTTTCCTGCCTTTCCCATTCCATATTAATGACAGTTTTATGATTTCTCTTCTCACTATTGCCTGTTCTCCCACATTTTCTCTCAGCAAATCATGCAAATGCAATGAGAAAGTGCCTACTCAGGTGCTTTGGCTACAATAACAGCCACTGATGATCACAGATATTTTAGTAATTAAAATGTTTGTCAATCAGAAGAAGACAATTTTCACATTCTTTTTCCCAATCAAATTTTTTTTTTTTAACAAAGCATATGAAGCAATTTTCAGGTTTCCATCTTTAAGGTCATATAGTTTCATTGAGTTGCTGCATTAAGGTGTTGCTTAATCAATATGACTATGTGATGGCGCTGAGAATAGAACTTTAGAAAGAAATGTTAAGTGTTAGTGGAAAAACCCCTGGGGTTCAAATGAATTTAACCTTGATATGAAAAAGAACCTCATCCACAAAATATGACATTTGGTCAATTTCAAAGCACAAAAACTGTCCACATAAAAACCATCCAAGGATGTTTTCTTGTTGTTGTTTGTTTGTTGAGCATAAAATTCATGTTTTCTTCTTCAAATTAAAAGGCTTCAGGTGGGGGTCATTTTATTCTGATATATTATTGTTGTTTGTCTCTGTATAGTGTGAGTGTTGCTTATGTCTCTGTATTGGCCATGTGATGGACTAGCAATGTAGCAAGGCTCCAGACAACTGGGACCTTAAAAAGTGAGACGGAATAATAAATAAATAAATAAATAAATAAATAAATAAATAAATAAATAAATAAATAAATAAATGAACCAAGGATCAATTTGAAACTGAACTTTTTTTGTTATACATTTTGTAACAAAATATCACATAATTTGTTCACATTTCTTCAGTTGAAACTTGGAACTGGTCATATTTACTAAATATTGCCAGTACTGGCTGATAAATACTTCAAATTGAGACATCTCCTTAAAGGTTGAATATGGAACATGAACACCACAACAACATCATGTGTGTGCAAACTGCAGCCACAACAACAAAACAAGGCCTCCAGACTCACGACCCCATGCGTGCGCACCGATGCTGTGGAAATTCCTCATCCAAACCCACTCTGGCCCCCTGATCTTCTCCGGTTTTTCCTCTCCCGAGAAGGACAACAAAATTCCCGGGGCTCTGAAGCAGCTACTCGAGCTGCCGACTCCGCCCCCCTCTGCAGTACCAGCCTTGTTATTACAGACTATTCACTGTATTAGACAACCTACAATGGTGCCCGCTAGTCTGCCAGCTATTGGTTGGTAGGTGTATAAAGATAATGCCAACATCGTGCCGTCAGAATCAATATTTTATTATATTTTAATTCAAATATAATTTTCAAAGGAAATACTGTTCTTTCATTCTACAGACATTTAAACACCCTGCAGAGGTTTTTTTTTTTTAATATAGCTTTTTTATGAAAATATCCCATATTGCACCTGTAAAACATGCATCTATCTTCTCTTAATGACCATAAGAAAAAAATGTTGGCTAAAATTAATTGGAAAATATCGACACACTGCATGTCTGAAAACAGCAACACTGTACAAATAACAAAAAAATATATCAAAGACAACATGATGTTGGCTATTAGCCAGATATTTGGTATATTATTT
The DNA here is from genome assembly GCA_006937955.1 of Pachypanchax playfairii. NCBI lineage: Eukaryota > Metazoa > Chordata > Actinopteri > Cyprinodontiformes > Aplocheilidae > Pachypanchax > Pachypanchax playfairii. The sequence continues at coordinate 228,490 of SSNP01000062.1, forward strand.
ACTAGCAGTTGACTCACAAGAAACAGTACAAATACAGGTTAGAATAGAGTATACCTGTCTGTTTATGGATACAGTGATGTGTTATCACAGAGCAAAACTCCTTTGAGATTATCATTTTCCTCTTGTTGGAATGTTCCTACCATATTGCGACGCCTTTCATGTTTTCACTCATGTCTGGTTTTTATGCCATTACAATCTAACAGAAAACAGGGGACACAGTACACACCATGACTGAGTTGTAAAACTGTAATATTGTGAATTTGGCGAGCAGCCTGAAATAATTATTGTTGCCCTGGGTATGAGTTACTGTTTGCTGAACTCACAGAACATTGCCTCTTATGCTCTTTGCCTGCCAATTAACTCACAGTTGCACAAATGGTCTTTCATGCTATAATCTCATTATAGATTGCTGTGTACATACCTCATTTCTGTGCATCTTCTAACTGTTGGCCCACTGTTTTCCATATTATTTCACAAGCACACATTTGTCTGTGATTGTAGAGGTTGTGGAGAGGGCAGTCCTGTCACACCTGATGCGGATTGTGTTGACAGCACTTAGTGAGTGAGGAGAAACCTTTTAACACTCCTACAGAAACGTATTTAGTCTGCAACAGAATGAACACAGGAGCCATGGGAGATACGCGCCACCAGCACACTTTTGTTTGCGTTAACCAAACACAAAAACTCCTATGATATGTCAAGAGAATAAAAAACAGTTAATGTGTGGTGCATCCAAGCTGTTGTTGTGATGATGCACTCTGGGAGAGTGAGGCCAGCAGAGCCAGTTATGCCTCACAAAGGAAACTAGATAAATGCATCATCCTCATAGCTCTCGCACAACGATTTCCCAGTAGTGGGTCTCCTTGATGAAGAGCCAGATCTCCTCCCTGTTATTCTCTGTGTGCCAGCCAGGTGTCGACATGCATGAGTGTATTCATCAGTCAGGTGGCTCTAGCCTGGCTTATTTCCTCCTTCCTCCTACTCTACCTCCTTGGTGTACCCAGCTGTGAATCAGACTGGGCCGATCTATCTCTGATGTGCTGCTTATCAGCAAATTGTCGTGATCGCCAAATGAACTGAAGTAAAGCAGAAAACACACCCACTCTGTGATTAAATAGACAGTCTGCATGCAATTACTTTCTGTATCACATTTGGAGAGCATACTGTACCGAGTTTGCAAATACACACATGATTAATGAGTCGTCTGGGAAAACTGGACCTACAATTGACCAAGAAAAAAAAGTGGAAGAAAAAAGTACAAGACGTGTTATCTAGAAGAGGATAAAAAAATTTATTATTTAGAACAAGGTTTGGCTGATGAACCTGATATTTCTCTCTGACACCTGTTTGTTGCTGCAATAGGCTACACTAACTAAAAGCAATTTAGAATATTTGTATTTAGTCTCATAGTTTCTGTTTCATATCCAAATATTTAGAAACGTGCCTATAATTATTTAAAATCATATATGACCCAAACACAGAGGAGCAAAATAAAGAAGCAGTTGATGTGCCCTCCACCTAAAAATCCAAACCAATGAAACTTTGTACAAAATCACAGCTGAGGGTGAAATTCTTTATTCTAGTAACTTGAATAAAATCATCTAGGCAAAATGATAAGAATTGACGCATTTATTCATTTTATTCACATAAAAACATGCTGCTCAGTAATTATGTATTTCACAGTAGGCTGTTATTACTAGTGGACAACATTTTTACACTGTGTTATGTGTGATGATAAGAAAGAAAAATAAAACTAAAAAAATGAGAGAAAAACACCAAGAAACAAACATAAGAAAACAAAAATATTTATAATAAATAAGTTCAACAACATTACATCAATAACAACTTCATGCAAAAGGCTGATTAATGATTAAAATAGAAAGTCATTCCCCTCTAACGCAATCAGTCAACAAGACCAACAAGAAGATGGTCAAGCACCCTGATTCACCCTGCAGCTGAGACAGAAAGATGTCAACAGACAAGCTTCTCAACCAATAAGCTAAGTATGTAGACAGAGTCTTATCATGTCCATGCGCTCTTATTCAGAAAACCTGGCAAGGATTTATACCTTTTAACAAAAACATTGTATCTTTAAATTTTGAGATTAATTTACATTCTATTTCAGTTCTAATAAAGGAATCCAATGTGACAAATTCATGCACTAAAGCATTTTTACACAGAGAATTGCACTAATATGAAATTAAGTGCAGTTTTATACGTTCTAGAGAGTTGATTGTGTTTCCCACATGAAGACATCTCATCTATAATAAGAGTTTTTCGACCTTCCAACAGTCAATTTTAAAAATATATTTCCACAAGGGCATAGAACAAAAGTTTAAAATTGCCAAAGACCACAACTGTTGCAGTCACAAAGGTCAAACACAGAATTTCATTTTTAAGACTTTTGGACTTTGCAACTGTTGAAAAAAATCTGTAACTGAAATTCAAAAATACTTTAATAATCAATGAAAGGACATCAGATGTAGTAGCTTTTCTTCAGAGATTCATTTTGGAGGGTTCTAGCTGTGGAAGGATCTCCTGTAGATCCTTCCCGTCCACAGCCAGAACCCTCAACAAGAGACCCTTGCCGTCCACAGCCAGAACCCTCAACAGGAGATCCTTCCCGTCCACAGCCAGGACCCTCAACAGGAGATCCTTCCCGTCCACAGCCAGAACCCTCAACAGGAGATCCTTCCCGTCCACAGCCAGAACCCTCAACAGGAGATCCTTCCCGTCCACAGCCAGAACCCTCAACAGGAGATCCTTCCTGTCTACAGCCAGAACCCTCAACAGGAGATCCTTCCTGTCTACAGCCAGAACCCTCTACAGGAGATCCTTCCCCTCCACAGCTAGAACCCTCAACAGGACACCCTTCAATCAAATCAAATCAAAAATACTTTATTAATCCCCGAAGGGAAATTCAAGTGGTGTTGTAGCTCAGTTCTTTTTCAGGGAGCCATTATAGAGAGTTCTAGGTGTGGAAAGGAAGGATCTCCTCTAGAGGGTTCTAGGTGTGGACGGGAATGATCTCCTGTAGAGGGTTCTAGCCGTGGACGGGAATGATCTCCTGTATTTTTCAATAAATTACCTTTTCTTACATGTCCTTCAGTTTTTTCAATTATGTATTTTGTACTTACCTGTAACAACCCCCTACCCCTGTAGGATGTTTTCCTTAAGGATCCTGGTACATCTTAAATACTGGGTATGTTCTTGCTGGTGTTCTTAATATTTACTCAGTAAGTAAGCTGAAACTGGACTGTAAAAGGAAGTCGTGTTTGTTTCCATGGTGTTATCAAGTTCTTACCATATAATTCTTAATACATTGTTCCCTTTTCCATGTTATCTCATTTTTATCATGAGTATTATGGGTCCCTGAAAAAACGGTTGGGAAACTGCGGCACATGTGATTAACTCCATTAACTTATTATTTAATCAGTTACATGATTACTCAAATATTTGATAGCTGCAGTCCCAAGCACAGCCACACATATCTCAACCCTTCCAAACTAAACATCTAATCACTTTTGAGTTTTCCAAATCTTTCTCACATACCATACACACACCTTGTTTTGCTTTCAGAGGTTACTCACTTAGCTATTAGGGTTTGAGTTAATGAAAATGCCTGGATGAAGGGCTCTCTGATGAGCAACCTTGGACTTACTCTCACAGTACTTCAAAGGAAGAATTAATAGAATTAGGTGGTCAGTGGAGGGGCAGTAAATGCAAATGTCAGAGTAAGCTAATCATTAGAATAACTTTCACTGAGAGTGAATCACTGCACTTTCTGAGTTTTTTATTATTAATAATGTCAGCTAGCACTCACAGCTGAATATTGGACAGAGATGTTAAAAACACACTTTTAAATGAGGATAAACTATGGTTGTAATTCATGAAATGTAATTTATTCAGTTTATTTATATAGGGCAAATTTACAACAGAAGTCATCTCTATATCACATTTCAGCAGTGGTGGTCTTGATGAGTATAACTCTCACAAGACTGCAATGTTTCAAAGTGTGTTGACAAATTGTAAGAATATGCAATGCTCACAAAGGTTCTTTAATCTGTGAACAGAGACAGTCAGATTAAATACTAGCTTCAACTTTGATACCTTTTGGTGAATAGAGGTGGGGGTAAACGATTATATTTAAAACAATTATTCGGCCTATTCTTTTATAGAATATTCGGGTATTCGTGGCAGATGTCAGTCTAATATTGAGCTTCACTTGTAAAGGACCATAGCATTGCATAGTTAGGGCAAGAGTAGTAAACAAATGTAGATGTGCGTATTGAGAGCGGGAAACAACAATGGAAGACATCAAGGTACTTTTGTACTTTGGGAGATTCTCCACATCTTGCATAAAGTAACAAGTAATAACGTGCTGTTGTTGCCAGCTGTTTAGTTGAGGTTACTATGTAGGTAAGCATGTGACTGATGTCACATTACTGGACCAATCAGTTCATGAGCGGGGGTATTGGGTCACTTCAACATGCTTCGGACCAAGGTAGAGGTAGTCCAAAAAAGGGGGTCAGGTCAGCCCAGACAAAGGTAATGGAAACGTGTCAAAATTGGTCTGAATCTACCCGTTCCAGACTGTGACGACTCTAATGGAAAAGGGTTGCTACGGGTGGATGTTATTTAGGCAGGTTACTTTATTTCTCTTAGGAACTGGTAGTATTTTTGAAGCAGACAGAAAAAGTTAAGCTCTGAAGGGATAAATTAAACATATCAACAAAGACATCAGAAAGCTGTTTGTTGCATACCTTGAGCACACAGGTTGAGATTCAATCTGGGCTGGAAGCTTTGCAAGGGCTGAATCTATTCAAAGTTCTTTTCATGGCTGTGGCAGAAATGGTAAAAACCCCTTCATTCTGCACAGTAAGAGCATATTCTGGAGTGCTCCAGTGTGTGAGCTCAAATCATGCTCAGTATGCATCTAGTTACTCTGCAACCTTAAGCAATGCACTGTGTATGTCACTGGCACTTCATGATTCAGCATAGCAGAGTAGCAGAACAGATGCATGGTCCAATAGACCCCAGTGTGCACACAGAAGAAAACAATTTGCTCCATTGCATGCCATGTAGTAGTGGTCTAGTGTGTTGTTGCTACATGTTGGTCATGAGACATCTTTGTAGCTTTGGGGGTAAACAGACCTGATGTCTTCCTGGCTAAACTCTGTAGAGATTATAAACAGTTCATTAGGTGTGCTCTTCATACTGGTGATGATTCAGTATCGTTCACCGAGAGTGAACTGGGTGTTCACCTGAGGAGGCATGTTAATTGCTTCAGTGCTCTGAACTTTATAGGCAGGTAGAAGAACTGCATTTGATGCAGTTCTGTGAGAGTACTCCAACATCCATGCAGCATGAGATGTTGATGAAAAAAAAACAGACAACACCTCTTGTTTTCTTCCTTGATACTTGTGTGTGGTCAGTGCAGTACATAGCTCCTCTGGCTGGATTCCATGGTTGGGTGTGCTTGCAGGCAACAATATTTCAGTGAAAAAAAAACACAGGAGTTCCTCAGTTCTCTTGAGATTTCAGTCTTCCTCTGAGATTGTCCTTTTTGTTGTTGAGAGACTAAACATTCAGGCCAATATGACTTTCTAGAGTGAATGTACACAATATAAGGGTACATCTAAAGGATGAATTAGGATTGAGTCCATATCACAAAGAATTTAGTTAAGAAACGGACTGGTAGTCATTGCTGCTCTTGTCTGGTGGGGTCATGGTTTGCCCTGCGCTGTCCTTCCCGGGGCTCTTCTGCCTTGGGTGTCCTGGGGCTCGATCTCTTATAGTCTGCTGGGGCCTGTGGGATGGAGCTGGGGCCTTTTGGTCTTCTTTATTAAAATATTTAATGATGAAATTCCACAAACGCAAGTGCGTCACTGCACGCAGGTGTTTGCAAATATATAATCTGGATGTAATACCACTAAAACATGGTGTTAACAAAGGTTTAGGTGTATGTTTATGTAAAATCATCAATTTTTCTTCGCATACATGTTGGTCGTTGCTGTGTTCTTGCTGTTCTTGTTTTTGTGTCAAGTGTTGAAGCAGATACTGTTAAGTTCTGCATGTTTAACCCTAACCCTATACTTTGTCTTTCTTTCTTTCTTTCTTTCTTTCTTTCTTTCTTTCTTTCTTTCTTTCTTTCTTTCTTTCTTTCTTTCTTTCTTTCTTTCTTTCTTTCTTTCTTTCTTTCTCCTCCCTGTTTTCCGTTCTTTCAACATAGTACTGGGTTTTCTTTTTTTGTTGTTTTTGGGTGTTTTATAAAAATAACACAGTCAAGATACAAACAGTTTTTGAGATTTTGAGATACTTCAGTGCTCTTATTTGCAGCTTCTATGCTGAAGGGACAAAAAATTTTATGTAAATAAATATATTTATTTGAAAAAATGTATTTGAAATTTGCTTAGGGGTGCGTACACCAAAACAAAGACATGCATTTGCATGAAAAACACTCATGGAAGATTCAGATTTCTATACTCCACGTCATCATGATCATTTGTACCCTTGAAGTCATCATTAGTGTTTCGTTTCTTATATGCTTTTGCATCACTTATATGCATTAAATCAAGGGCAGCTCATTTAGAGAATGAATAAATCATAGAATGGGTGCATAAGTGATATGCAGATGAAGTGCAGTGAAGGCAGGAAATGTACTTTCTTTTGCAGTTGGGAGCCCATACAACCATTTGTACTGTAACGTCTGTCTTGTGTGAGGTTTAATTAGACATAATATCTTAATTTGCACGCAGATGTACCACAGAGCAATTATGGAATATTTTCCAAAGGCTAAGCAGAACAGAACGAAATCCCCAAACTGCCTGATCGGTGGAATAAAAATAGCTAATTTAAAGACAGTGGAAGGCTGTCTTCTTTTAGTAAGACTTCTTGTCTGGTCTCTTGGGACAAAGTTCACCACAATTTATCACAGTCACTAATTATTTATGTTAACAGATTCATGATAACACATTCTTTTCCAGGAAGAGGAAAAAACAGCATGACAGCTAACACAAGTAAAGAGTAGTAAAAGCACCATGTGTTTTAACTGTGTGTTGCTTGCTGATCTAGATATATTTGTGTTTCTTTCTTGAGGAAATCAAAATTTGTGCTACAAGTTGAATATCTGCTTTCATGTTTTCCTTAAAAGAATGTACATGCTAGTAGTTGTGCAAACATAGAGACAAAAGAAACAACTTCCATAAGAGTCATCTTCCCCTCAGTTTTACAATGAAGCTGCATCACATCAACTTTATTGTCAGTGGCTTCATTGAAAATCTACTCTGCAGAGCTAATTATATGAATCTTCTATTGCCCCTTTTCCCCTGACAAATCAGCACGGCGCGCTTGAGAGCGGTACAGTATAGCGCGGATCAACTCGCTTGAGGCGGTGGAAACATAAAGCGGACGTAAGTGGGGATATGGGCGTGCCCATCTGGCTATGAAAAGTGGCGCGCAAAAGTCTTTGTCCGCGACGTCACAGCGCGTGAAACAACAACAACAATGGCGGATATACGTGTGTTTTTGTACTTTGCACTCTGTCTGTGGTTCATTTTGGTTGGTTTGATTTTTGGTTCTTGTGGAGGAAGTCGCCATTGTCCAAAGTCAATTGTATTTTAAAATAAAATATTTGTATGGTTGCTAGGAGTTTTTTTAAAGCCTTTTGCGGGAGCGCTTCTATATCACATCACGTGGACACCACACACAGCCAGGCCAATCAGGGGCTACCACTACGTAGGTAGTCGTGTCACTGGTAGCAGTTTACTGGACCAATCAGTAGACAGGTGGACGTGTGGGCCCGCTTTGGGGCACCGAGGAGGTGGTATGAAAAAAGAGACCGGGTTGGCGCGGAATGACGCGGTTAAGACCCGAGAAAGGCGGTGGAAAAGGGTCCGCAGGGGGCTAAAGTGAACCGAGCCGCACCGTGTTCTGTCGGTGGAAGAGTGGCATCTGGCAACATCTTTCATACCAAACTGTAACAAAAATGTGTTTCTGAGTTTTGTAATAGGTGTGACAATTGCACAATAACTTTTCTCTCAGTTTTTTCACTTAAACGAGGCAGGTGGTGAGTTCAGCCAAGTTTGAAAACCCAATCAGTGTGACGTCACACTGATTTGGCTCATTAGTTTTATTCATCAGCTCACGTAGTTGAGACCACACCTTCAAAGTTAGCTTAGCTGTTCAGTAGCCAACTTGTTAGCATTGTGCTACACTCCAGCTGGACTTACACAACTTAGACCGTTAACTCGGCAGCTGGGTTTGAGGGGGACTCTGCTGTTCTGAATGGTTTGTTCATGTTTGTATGTCAAACTGCGTCACTCCATCTAGATCTGACCACATGGAAACAACTTCACACATCGTATGCTCTTTTACACTCAAATAGAGACTCTGAAATGTGACAAAATCTGAAATGTGAATCATGTGTGGACGGGCACCTTTGAGGCACCTTTAATTTCTCAACAAGTCGCAGACATTTTGCATATGCAAATGCTGTTTAACATTTTTACCCGTTCAAAGCAAACACACTTTAAGTTCACTAGTGCTATTTTTCTGTTTCAGGGTCTTTCAGACCATATTTATGTTGTTGTTTAAGTGACATATTTACCTTGTGAAGCAACAGACCCACTATAATAAGAAAGGGAAGCACAAAGTTATTTTTGTGCTACAATGCACAGCAGAGTTTAAGCCATTGTCTTTTTGATTTAGTAAGTTATGATAGTTAATTTTAATAGAACCTGCATTTGACTTTGAATCTATCATTTGTCACTTGCCATTATTTGATTTAGGCAGTGTTGTGAGATACATTGGCTGTTATTTATTTGATTTTCTGCACTATTTAGCCTATTAAGAGCCTTAATGTTTTCAATTTGTTAGATGGTGTTATTGATATCAGTTTATTTTAAGTGTTCTTCAGTTGACATTTGGCTGAATAGTTGCTGCGTTGTGCTGCACGGTTTTTGTATTTTGTAAAAGTAAAACCAGGTCTTTTTTTCTAAATTAAGGTGATTTTTATGGTTCCTTTTTTCCAAATCATGTAGCCAATAGCACTCATCATAACTAAATGAAAAATTTATAGCCAATCCGTGTGATCGGTATTGGTAATCTGCAGCATGAAACCTGATTGGAGCGTCCCTACTTCCTAATTTGTCTCATATTACTGTGAGGTCCTGTGGGTAAATGGATACAAATATAGGCAGGACCCGATGTTATAAACAAAAAACTATCAATGCGAAATAAAAGGTTGATGTAGCAGCAGAGAAAGTAACTGACTAACATCGAAAACACAGGAATACAAGATGGTTGAAGAACACAAAAGATGTGAGTAAAAAACTTACATAAATGCAGATTTGGAAAAATGCAAACACACGAGTAATATGAGGCAATGCATCTAGATTAACACCAGGATCATAAAACTAAGGTGTATTTATGTTGAGGGTGGTTGATTATTGAGTGAATGCAGCTGGAGAGGAAAGAACCAGTACACTGGATAAAAAGGTGTGACAATAAACCAGAAAGAGTGAAACTGAAGAGTGGAGGACCTCGGTGTTTCCCTGGTCCTCAAGGTACACTGTCCTGCATGTTTTGGATGTGTCCCTGCTCCAACACGGCTGAGTTAAACAAACAAATTACCTGAAAACTTTCTAAAGAAGCCTGCAAATCATCCATCAAACTAAATCATGTGTGCCAAAGTAAGGAAACATCTAAAAGATGCAGGGTGGTGAGTCTTGAGGACTGGGAAACACTGATATAGACACAAGGAACTAACACAAACTAAATTATACAAGAGACTTGAGAACACATGAGAATTGAATACGTATGCTTGCAGGAGAAAGCAAAATAAACAACAACACCTCTGATTTTACAAAGAGAACAGACACAAGGTCAAACAGAAAAAAAAAATCTCTCCAAAATAAAATCACAGGAAGCTGTGGCATAAAGTACATGTTAAATAAAACAAAATAAACTCAAACTCACTGACGCTAAAAAAAGGCACTAGAACAGGAAACTAAAACCCCCCAAACAATAAACTCAGAGGACCCCGTGATAAAACTTAATGAGAAATAAAACAAAAACAAACTCAAAACTTAGAATCCTGACTGTCAATCTTTGTTTATCATCCAATTCTCTGACTAACTATAATCCAACATAACAAATTAAAAGCCAAGTATGTTCCTAGATATACCTTTTATCATTTATACAACCTTTAGCAACCTTAATTATTCATTTATTTTTATATATCATAATCATTTCCTGAACCAATTTATTATCTGATTTATTCTATGTTGATTTATATCTTTATAAACATACACATAAATACAGTTTGTGGATGTCATTTCTTGCTTCTTTAGTTGTGACAATTCTCTGGTTCACACAAAAGAACAAAGCTTTAGAGTTTCAGGTTTTGAGGTAAATTATAAATTTGCATGACCATAGCAGGTCATTGGTGCCCCTGATAAAGAGATTAAATACATTTAAATTAGTTAACTCATTATTCTGCTTCAGAAACACAAATTCTCTTCCTTTTCGTGCTGTTTTTATATTCTATATTATAACAATAACTGATTTAAGGAATTAAGATTAATTAAACATTAATTGGACTTGTTCCTTTAGGGCTTTATAATTATTTTTGTTATGAATTATCATTATAAAAATAAATTAAATAGAATTGAACTATAATAAACTGGACTATCAGAGTTACAAAACCCCTGTAGTAATTAATGGTGGTTTGTTTTTGTGTGGATCAGGGTCCTGGGTGAAAAGTGCAGAAATGTTGTTGCAGAAGTTGCAGCACATCCATGACGTAGGACCCCATGTACCCCCGTGAAGTTGTACTAGCCACACTGGCCTCATGCTGTCATGATCCACATCTTTACTGTGTTTTTGCCTTGAGTTTGAATCCATGCCAGACCAGCTTTCCACAGACTTCATCATGTCCACCTTTGCTTTGTCAATTACCTCATTCACAACCCTTTGTTTCTTAAATAAACTCTCTACAGCTTCCACCTTCTTGCCAGATTGTCTTGTCTTTGTTCGAGCCAGCGTTTTCTGAGCCGCGTTAACAGTCATAGGGTGTTTTGACCCAAGGTCCATAATCATAAGCTCTGTGAATGTATTCAGGAAAGATTTATTCCTCTGACTGAGACATCCTCCTTTTGCGTTTGTTCTGAATACATCTTTCTTATAAACATGGGTTCCTCTTAAATTATAACCAGTCTCTGTAGGTTTAAATGTATGGAATAATCTAGATAATGCCATAAAAAACTCCACAACTTTAAGTGGATTAAAAAAAAAGGTTAAATTTAAGGTATTTAGAAGTTATGTAGCACAAGAAATAAATCAGACATAAACTTACAGTGTACAGTGTACCCTTGTTGTTTTTTTTTTTGTTTTTATTTATTTTCTATGCAATTGATTGATCTGATTTAATTATCTTGATGTAATGTGTGATTATTTGCCTTGTAACAGATGATACTACTGTAATTATTATTTCTATTAGAGTTATTATTATAGTTGTTATTATTATTATTGTTGTTGTTATTATAGCTTGTTCTCATCTTGACAACTGTAAGCTGGTGCTGTAAGTTGAAATCGGAAATAGGGTTTGGCCTTAGATAAGTGTTTCACTTCAGTCAAGACCCCTTTCAGTCATTGTATCGTTGTATAAGTTTGAAGTCAAGTGTGTTTGTGTGAAAATATTAACTAAATAAACTAAACTACTATACTACTATAACTACTATATACTCGCGTATAATTCGGACCTCTTTCTCAGCAGAAAAATGGAGGGATTTAGCATTGACCCGCGTATAAGTCGGTGTCAGAATCAGTTTGTGTCAGGAAGTCCCGGTGATGAAGGGGGTTTGTAAAAATGAGAGCATAAGCAATGAAAATCGGTACTTTCTGCAATCGCTTGTCGTGTTTATTGATAAAAAGATATAACGTGTCTTTGATAATCCATGCTGATAAGGAACATCGTTCGCTCGTCCGAGTACTTGATCCAGTCCCCAAGCTGTCGACATTTTCCTCTGACAAAAAAACTATTTCTTCCCGATAGCTTGCGTATAAGTCGGAACCCTCTTCAGACCTGAAATTTACTCCTCAAAAAACCGACTTATACGCGAGTATACATGGTAAACTAAACTAAACTAAACTAAACTAAACTAAACTAAACTAAACTAAACCTAATCTCTTCACTATTGTTTCTTGCCTTTGCCTTCACAGACCTGCTGTGGATGTTTGTTACCAACTTGCTTGATCATGACACTGAACTGTACGTTCAGTCTGCTTCTAGTTTTATGACCCTTTTCTGTCTGTCTCATGAATATTTGGTTTTTCGCTTTGTTGTTGGACAGATTACAGATTACTGGATTGGAATTTCATGGATTTTTTTTTTTTTTTGCTCCTAAATCCTGTGTGAGTGTCATCAATAATCATTTCTCTCTGCTCACTTCCAACCAGGTGTGACTCATTAATCAGCGTTTCAAACTCCTAAAAGAATCTTCTAAAGATCCCAGTGTTTATCTAACACTTATCTGGAACATAACCTGTAAATCCTCCCTCGTCCTCTCTCTTTGGAAGATGCAACTAAAACAACCTCAAACCTGAAAGAAAGTCAAACAGGTAATTCACATTATTACATGTTTGCACCAGGTCTATTCCTAGTTACTAACACAGCTATTTCTATGACAGTAATTATTATACATGCCTTATCGTGCATGTGCAAGATCATACCTTAGTGTGGTATGATCTCGCAACTTGACAAGATCCAAAAGAGTCATGTCAGTGGGTTGTTCAGGTATAATGTGATTGTGTGCAAACATGGATCATCATAGGAATGGGCATTAGACATATGGAGCATGGTGAAGGTGTAGGAGAACGTCTTGGGGATGCAGAAAATAACAGAAAACACCTGTTTGGTCATTGAAAAGAGTTTAGCACCATCAGGATTGTTTTATACACAAATCTCTCATCATGTAACTCTGACACCATATTGCTGGGTTTCACTCACGTGACTCGGAAGCCGCGCAAAACTCAAATGGGGGTCAGGAAGTGTTTCACTTGGCCACAACAACACAGCGCGATGTCAGAAAGCAACTACAGTAAGGCTTTAAATGGACTAGCACAGACGAGATATCGCGAAAAAATATATCTTTATTTAGGTTATGACCCGTATAGTTTTAAAAAATCAGACTTTAAATACAGTCTGGAGGATTTACCCTGTATTGAAGCTATCGACATGACAAACTCTCGTCCTGCACACCTCTTTTTACACAGCAAATCAAATGAAAGCCTTCAAAAGCCTGGAAGCCTCCAACTATTTTGTATCAGTTTGGATCAACGATTTAGGATCCAGAGAAGCTTTAAATGGCTGTCGTCTTGTTTTTACACGGGTAAGTCGTGAGTTGTGCTACTTTTAATTCGTGATAATAATACTATTGCTAATGCTAATAACGAGTGTGTTTATGTGCTAGTATCTACATGTAAATACTTTATTATGCCTTTTTAAATCCAAATTTCTATTAGATTTGTTTGATTTTTAAGTAATTTCTCTATATATATTTCTATAATGTAGTTCAACCATTCACAGAGATCCACAGAACCCCCATAAAAACGTGGTTTGTCGCCAGAGAAAAACTTGTTTATCTGCCATTTTTGTAGATGTGTTTCTAAGTAAATGTTCACTAAAACACTAGAACATTTATTAAACCCTCTTATTCAACATTTTAGAAAGTGATCGCTGCAAACTCTAGCATTGTCTGTTTCTGCGCCTCTTGTTTTTAGCTTGAGATAAGTGATCCATTTCTGCCGTCTTCTTTTGGTAAGTTTTTTAAATTAAGACCTTTGTGACACACGACTTTAGAGACACAAAAAAAACGTTTGTCTTTCTCTCGATTAGAGCGGTTGAAACAACCGTAGACCGCACAGATTTTGGGCATTTTTAAGCCGAATCAGCAGAGTTCAGCAGGGTTCTATGCAGCGGCGGTTACTTCCTGACCCCATCTGCATTTGGTGACGTCAACGCTACGTCATGTGAAACCCAGCAATAGGCCATGGGGACCATACAGGGCTCATCACACCGTGTCAAGGGGGCCTAACAAGACTAAAACACTGTCTTAGTACAGAATAAATAACTTATTCTCAAAAATGCAGAAACTTCTGGTGGCTAGATGCAGAAGGATTTTGAACAAGCTGTGGCCAGCTTGTTTAATATAGTTCACCAGTTCTGTCTTTCTCAAATATGTTTAGCAAATCAAATCAGTAGTAAATTTATTTTGCTGCGTTATACCCTCTGATGGTAAAGTTCAATTAGCTTTTCACTCTACTGTATATGATATGTCAAAAAATGTTACTCTTACAATCTTAGAAAAATGTATTATAGTTTCCATAAATATGACAAACAAGTTTTTTTGTTAAAGTTGCTTTTTGTTTTGTTTGAATTGATATTGTCAGCAATAAGAAAAGTGCTTTATCTACTCCTTTGAGCTGCTGCATTGGAGTCCATCTGATTATTTCAATGGTTGACTTTCTGGATGCAATGCTATGATTATTATACATCATGATGGAGAAACTGTGTCTGTTATTGTCCCAGTTGCCATTCATATTGGCTAGTTGGCTGAGTATCCTGCTTCACAGTGAAGGAAATGATTAGCCAAGAGAGGCTGAGTGATTACCGTTGAGCTTCTAGCCAAATCAAAAGAACTCAACATCCATTTTAATTTTATCCACAAGATATCAATAAGCCTGGTGCTGAATTGAAATTCAGCAGTATCAACAGCATTGATTCTCTGACTGATTCTCACATTAAGTTAACAATAGGAGTGAGGAATGCACGTGTTTGATAGTGCAGATATCCAATTATGATAAATTGAAAGATGGCTTAGTGTGCATAATGCTTTCACTCTTTCCTATTGGAGTGTTTATTTTTGGCTTATTGTTTGCTGCCTGCATCAAAATTGATTCTAATAGCCAAGATACCATTCTTAAAAAAAAAAAGAAAACATTCTCACAATATGTCTTCATGCAGCTGAGATCATTCTAACAGCATGGAGAGAGACGATGGACATTAATCCTCCATCCAGATTGTTTAATCACCCTTCTCCCTTTGTACTGGACATCTTAACATAGAATGTTAATGTCAGTTAAATGTCCCTACCTGTGATGCACATGCCTCTAGTCTTCATGTGGTGGAATGCCACATTTGGATTTAGATCTTGAAAGGAGCCCATCAGGAAATCATGAAGGAAGTTGTCTAATAAAGAAAAGATGTGCTGGACTAAAATACTGTGATTGGCTGTTAATGACATGTCTCTTCCAGCTGTGTGAGTTGCAGATGTTAGAGGGGTGTAGAGACAAATAACAATGGCTCCTGTGGAGACTTCATACCTCAGCTCACATTTTCTCTTATACACTACTTGGCCACAACAAATTATGAGATTTTATTTACATTACATTATTTTCATTGTGAAGAAGCTGTTTTATCAGCAAGGCTTATGATTAAACATTTAGAGTCAGTTTAAAAACATATTTTCTCTGCAATCACAAGTACGCAGCATCATATGACCTAAAAAATTATTTTTACAGAATTCTTACAGGAAAATGTTTGGAATAATAATGGACATAGTGAATTTAAAAACAAAATAATAAAAAAAATTTTGTAACCTAATTTGTCTGCAATTTTCGCGCAGAATGATGCAGCAACAAAACTGAAATGTTACCAGAATGTGGATGGTTTTTGCAGGGCCTTAAAAAGGTCCTTAGGCATTTACAAAGAATGCAAGAGGCTCTTGATTGTACAAGATAGTAGTTTTGTGTTAGAATTGCATGATGGTTTAATGTGTAACTACAACCTGAGAAATACAAGGAATAAAAGACCCTTTCTGTTGTTAAAATGCGTATTAAATAAATGTTCTGTCAGGAGCCTGGGTCGGGTCTGTGTTTTGGTTTTGTTTATTTTGATACTTGTGTGACGATACCTCGATATGGTGATGTATCGCAATATTTTGCGTCACGATCGATTCTTGATATGCCGCCGCCAAGAAACGATAGTTTTATTTCAAATACGGCCGCTATAAACACTTATTTCAATGTTCATTGCCTGTTGAGCAATTCATTGTATGCCCACCAGGGGGCGCTCCGCGCAGGAACGGTGGTGAAGTGGGTGGAAGTCAGATACAGAGACAGACAGACAACACGGTGGGAGAGAAAACGGCAGAATCAAGAGAGGAACAGAAGGGACATATTAAGGGATACATTTTGGATTTTACAGCAATGAGGATGGAACAAAGTTGGTTAGGGACTTTGTCATATGCAAGAACTGTACACCGGAAACACTACAAGTACTGACCACCTGTATCTCATACTCTGCCGCCAGCTGAATTCCGCCCCCCCACACGGCAGCAAACTCACAAACATGTCCGTCATGTGGAACTTTTATATGTTCTGTAAAGTTTGCATCCTGCAAAACATGCAACGAAAAAATACCTCGTGGATGAAGCGGGACAAAGTGCAACAAATCTGATCCGACATTTAAAGAATAAACACCTGGTGAGTTTTCGGAGCTCGCGACAGAGAATGAAATGATGCAGCAACAGTCAGACGGCAGCTAACGCAGCCCATTCGCTTCCCTGTTCAAAGCAAACTCACTTTCAGTTCACATTAGCGTTGCTAACCGTTCTGTAAAAAACAGAAACGTCCCGTGTTTACAGTAAATATTACGTGTTACGTATTGAGGTGTAAAGGAACATGATTTGTCTCGTATTTCAGCTAGAATGAAAATGGGCTCTTTTATTTACCTTCTGAAGCAACAGATCGATTATATTATTTGTTTCATAAATTATAAGAAAGGGAAGCACTAAGTTATTTTTGTACTATAATGTACAACAAAGTTTAAGCCATTGTCTCTGATATTTTTGTCTCAGATGTTTTTCTCCTATTTCAGTGTGGTGTCGCTTGTTGTTAAGATACTTGAATTTTATCGCAGATTGACTTCCTGTCCAATATACAGATAATCGCTGTATCATTATATCGTGAAATAATCGTTATCGTTGTATCGCGAATCGTATCGTATCGTGAGGTACCCAGAGGTTTCCAGCCCTAGTTTCTCTCCCCTTCCCTCTGGTTGTTTCCTCCTGTCCATTTTGCTGCAGGTCTCCAGGTGGTAGGCACCAAGCTGATTACCATGGACCGGATTTTGCCAGCAGACACACCTGTTGATCATCATATGGACAGTTTATCTACCAGGGCTCCACAAGCATTCGACCCCAGATCGTTGTAGCTCTTGGGTGACTTTGGCCTTATGTGTTGTTGTAAATTCATAGATTTAAGTGAAGAGTTCAATGTTTGTGTTTTTCCCTTCCACTGAATGAAGGTTTTTATCCCTTGGATTTGAAACCACATCACGGATCTACTTGGATTTACTCAAATTACTTGTGTCTGCTGGAAACTTCATCATCACGCCGCTCTCTCAAGCCCTGCCTGCTCTCACCACTCACTCACCTGCCCCTGCCACTCCCTCTTCACTCCTTGGTTTGGCTCACTCAGACTCACCACTCCCCCATCTGCACTCAGAATCTGGATCACGTAAGACCTCCATCTGTTGCACAATCCTCAGCTCCCAAATCCTGGTAACTAACCTCTCTCACTTTATTACAGATCCCCCCCCCCCCCCCCCCCCCC